>CM069154.1:3633574-3700296 GCA_035221665.1 Okamejei kenojei
CCCAAACTGGCAGTCGTTTGCCCCCCCCCCCCCCCGTGTCCCCACTGTGTCTTGGGTGTAGTCCCCCCCCCCCCCCCCCCCCCCCCCCCCCCCCCCCCCACCCCCCCCCCCCCCCACCCCCCCCCCCCCCCCCCCCCCACCCGCGCACGATACGTGTGTTTAGAGATATTTTGCTCCAGCTTCCTCCGTCTATTCTCTGGCTAAGGCGGGACGTCACGCTCCTGAGTGCCCCTCTGCTGAAAGGCGCCGTTTGTTTTTCCTGCTTTCTTCTGATACTCCACCCCTCTCTCTCTCTCTCTCTCTCTCTCTATTCCTTCCTATCACGTTGGACACAAGGGGTTAATAACGTGCAGTCCAGGCAGCTGAGGTGTGGCAGATGGAGGTACTTGAGACAGCACACAGGCGGGGATTCTACATGCTCAAACATAGCACGGATGTGGGTGGGGGGGGGGGTTATTTTGTTTCTCAAACTCATAGGTTGACATTTTTATAGCGGGGCGGCATCCAGTAATGTCAGCAGCACTTCCTGTTATTCTCGCTCGTGTCAGAGGATACTGTAACTCATTGTGGCGGTTGGGCGGGCTTTACGTGAGACGATGCAGCTCTCTCGCTCTCTCTCTCTCTCTCTCTCTCTCTCTCTCCCTCTCTCTCACACAACAGCTGTCCACATGTGCAATTAAAGCCCGCGGCTGGCAGATAATTAAAAAAAAAAAGAAATCGGATCTTTTCTTCCCCTTTTTTGTATAAGTGTTTACAGTTCTTTTTTCCCTTCGCAGTCGCCGGGATAATTTGCATGCGGGAGTTTTTCCATCAGAGTTCCACCAAATGAATTGTGACAGCCATGTTGGCGAAGTGCGTCGGGGGGCATCTGCATATTGAACTGATGAGAAGACAGTCCCGCACAGCTGTACGGATCACTCTTGGGTAGAGAGGGAAGTACCGAAGGGAATGCCAGCTCTGCCAGTGAGAGGCCGGCGTGCGGGAAGAGCAGATGCTTACACATTAACGATCCCTTTCACCATGCAGAGCACAGCTCACATCAGTTGTCTCAATTCACAGCCAGGTTCGTCCGCTGACGGAAAATACTTTGGACTCGAAGACAAATGTCTTCCCTTCAGGGAATCCGTCTCCACCGTACTTTATACTGAAAGGTACCTTCTTTTTTGGTTGTTGTTTCCCCAGAGTGTGAGATTGTCCGCGTATGATATGGTGTCCTGACGTGTCTTGTATCGTGGAGCCACCGAGTTTTAACAAGTGCTTTGCTGAGATGGTATTTTCCCAGAGTTTCAACTCCGTGTTGTTGGAAAAAAAGATATGAGAAAGTCTAAAGTAAGTACCGTTACTTTCTCATCTGACTCGTTTATCCACCAGCTGGCGTTTAAACCTTATTTAGTCTTAACACAATGTCCCAAAGCAGGCGAGAGATGGTGGCAGAGACACACAATGCCGGAGTAACTCAAAGGTTTCAAAGGTCTTTTATTGCCACCTGTCCTATTGCGGTATGGCAAATATTCGTATTACAGAGGTCAGGAGCAACCTGGAGAAAAAGATTCGGGTGACTGTGGGCTTGGGCGGCTGGCTTGTACACTCTGGAATTTAGATGGATGAGAGGGCGAATCTTATTGAATAACATATAAGTTTAATTAAGGGTTTGGGCGCGCTAGAGGAGAAACATGTTCCGCTGTTGGGGGAGTCAGAACCAGGGGCACAGTTTAGAATAAGGGCGGTAAGCCATTTTGAACCGGAGATGAAGGAAATTTTTTTTTCACACAGAGGGTTGTGAATCTGATGGAATTCTCTGCCTCAGAAGGCAGTGAGGCCAATTTTTCTGGATGCTTTCAAGAGAGAGTTAGATAGAGCTCTCAAAGATAGCGGGGTCAGGGATATGGGGAGATGGCAGGAACGGGGGTAATGATGCGGATGATAGCCATGATAATTGAATGGCGGTGCCGGACTCGAAGGGCCGAATGGCCCTACCTCCTGCAAACTTTTGGTCGGTTTCTATTGTTTCGGTTGAGCCCTTTGCTCAGACTTCAGTGATGGTTGGGTTATGGACGAGTAAGGTCCGAGGGGCCTTTCCATTTCTGTATCTTCAACCATTCAATAATGAAACCAAATGGTTACATCTTATTTCCTTTTTACTTTAAATAAATCTGCAAGGTAAAGTCTGATTGACGATAGTCGAAGGTCTCCAATGAGGTAGATAGTAGCTCGGGACCGCGCTCTAGGTAGTGATAGGTTGGTTCAGGTGCCTGATAACAGCCGGGAGGAAACTGTCCTGATTTGGAGTGTACGTTTTACACCTTGGGAAACCTTTGGAAATACCCCCTTTACAAATCACCTGAAGGAGGGTCCCGACCTGAAAAGCATATTTATCCATGTTCTACACAGATGCTACCTGGGACCGCTGTTACTCCAGCACTTTGTGTCTTTTTTTTTCTCCCCGGGGAAAAATACAGTGCATTTGATACGTCCATGAGTGGGAATGAGCATGTTATTTCAAACTATTTATTAAATACCTGGGTTTTATGCCTCTTTATCTGCTAATGCATTCCGCACCTACTCATGGTCCACTGTAATAGTTCACACTTTGGCCATCTTTCCCAACCTCCTCAGTATACTTGCAGTTTCTTTGCAAGTGAGGCCAATCAGGCCATTTGGACCATTGTCTACTCCGCCATTCAATCATGGCTGGAGTCTCTCTCTCTCTCTCTCTCTCTCTCCTAACCCCATTCTCCTGCCTTCTCCCCATAACCTCTGACACCCGTACTAATCAAGAATCTATCAGGGTGGGAGATTGCAACCTTCACGTGGTCCGCCCTTTTGTCCGCGTGGACAACCAAATAAGATCAAATAGAACAAGTTTTCCAAAAACTTTAGCTGGTGCGCGGGGGGCCCCCACAATACGCTTAGAGCCGAAGATTCAGTCTATCTCTGCCTTAAAAATTTCCACTGACTTGGTCTCCGCAGCCTTCTGTGGCAAATAATTCCACAGATTCACCGCCCTCTGACTAAAGAAAGTCCACCTTGTCTCCTTCCCAAAAGAACGTCCTTTAATTCTGAGGCAGCGACCTCTAGTCCTAGACTCTCCCACTATGGAAACATCCTCTCACCATCCACTCTATCCAAGCCTTTTCTCGATTTATGTATGTTATACCCCTCATTCTTCTAAACTCCAGCGAGTACAGGCCCAGTGCCGTCGTAGGTTAACCCACTCATTCCTGGGATCATTCTTGTAAATCTCTTTGGACCATCTCCAGAAGCCCGCACCTCCTTCCTTCAGATACGGCGACCCCAGAATTGCTCACAATATTTCCAAATAGCGGCCTGACCAGGCCTTATAGAGCCTCAGATTTACATCCTGTTTTTGTATACAACCTCTTGAATTAAAATTGGCTGGCGTTGAGTTTGCCTTCTGTCTACTGAGCTTTCTAACAACATTTCAGAAAGGTTGCTTCTGGAGGAGGAAACAGCTCAGTAGCTATTGTGCCGTCATCATTGCCATAATCTCAATCAGCCCTTTTTGAAAAATCTATCTAAAACTACATTATCTTGTCTGAAAATTCCAGTGCGGAGCTGTGTCATCAGAAATCCTTGTTGATTTGGACCCCGTCATTTGATCCGTTTTCACCCAGTTTCATCAGGACCAATCACAGGGAATTAAAAACTTACGACAGTGAATAGGCTGGATAGGGTTGGCTGTGCAGAGGATGTTTCCACTAGTGGGAGAGTCTAGGACCAGAGGGCACAGCCTCAGAATAAAAGGACGTACCTTTAGAATGGAGATGAGGGGGGGGGGGAATTTCTTTAGCCAGAGGCTGAGGAGGGCAAGTCATTTGGAAATTTTAAAAGTGGTGATTGAAAGGTATTTTATTAATAAGGGCGTCAAAGGCTATGGGGAGAATGGGGTCGATAGTTCCATGCATGACTGAATGGCGGAGCAGACTCGATAGGCTGACTGGTCTAAATCTGTTCCTATTTTTACATGATCTTATGCTTTCCTTAAATTCACATTTACCGATGCAAGCTGTTTGAAAAAAAATTACCCGTTTCCTTTTCCAAATGTTATAGAGTTGCCAGCTGTTCAATTCCTCTGGAGTAGAATGTTTGGTTAAAAAAATTATTGCAAGACCCTTTTCTTCTTGGTCTGAAAAAGAGGGTCCCGATTCGATAAGGTCTCCTGTCCGGTTCCCTCCACAGAGGCTGTGTGTGACCTGTGAGTTCCTCCAGCCAGTTTGGTGCTTGTTCTTTATCCTTTTGTTTAAACAGGCTTGTGTATAAATAATATGTCTCTACTCTCCTCAACACTATGCCCCTCTAGTATTCCCTGCTATTTCCATCCTGGAATAAAGGTTCTTAGACTGTCTACTCTATCCATGCCTCTCATCATTTTGCATACTTGGGTCTCCCTCAGTGTCTCTCCAGAGGGTCATTCTCACTGGTCTGTGCATGATCTGGGCGTTTGCAACCTTGATTGGCACAGTGTCGCAGCGGGTAGAGCTCACAGCCTCACCGTGCCAGAGACCAGGGTACGATCCCGACCTCCAGTGCCGTCTCTCAGAGTTTACGCGTTCTCCCTGTGACTACCTGGGATTCCTCCGGATGCTCCGGTTTCCTCCCACATCCCAAAGACGTGCAGGTCCACTGTAGTATTTGCCCTCGTGTCTATGGAAAGTGGGGATTTAATTAGATCGAGTTGTGAACGGTGTGATCGATGGTCGGCATGGGTCCAGGTGGGCTGAAGGGCCTGTTTCCATGCCGTTTTGTTTAAACTGATAAGCTGCTCTGAATTATGCTTTACTTAGAAAACATTGAAAATTAGGTGCAGGAGCAGGCCATTGGCACTTCGAGCCTGACCCGCCATTCAATATGATCATGGCTGATCATCCACTCTGTATCCTGTACCTGCCTTCTCTCATACCCCTTGATCCCTTTAGCCCACAAGGGCCACATCTAATTCTCTCATAAATATGGCAACGAAACTGGCCTAACTACCTTTCTGTGGCAGAGTATTCCACGATTCACCACTCTCTGTGTGAAAAATGATTTTCTCATTCTTGGTCCTAAAAGACTTCCCCCTTATCCTTAAACTGTGCCCCCCCCTTTTGTTCTGAACCTCCCCAACATCGGAAGAAATCGTCCTGCATCTAGCCTGTCCAACCCTTAAGAATTTTGTACATTTCTATAAGATCCCCCCTCAATCTTCTAAATTCTAGCGAGTACAAGCCGAGTCTATCCAGTCTTTCTTCATATGAAAGTCCTGCCATCCCAGGAATCAGTCTGGTGAACCTTCTCTGTACTCCCTCTATGGCAAGAATGTCTTTCCTCAGATTTGGAGACCAAAACTGTACGCAATACTCCAGGTGTGGCCTCACCAAGACCCTGTACAACTGCAGTAGAACCTCCCTGCTCTTGTACTCAAATCCTGTTGCTATGAATGCCAACAACATTACAGTCAGTTTAGTTTAGAGATACAGGTCAGAAAACGGGCCCTTCAGCCCACTGCACCAATAGCCAGCCACACACACACACACACACACACACACACACACACACACACACACACACACACACACAAACACACACACACACACACACAACACAAAACACTCACACACCCATACACTCACACACACACACACACACACACACACACACACACACACACACACACACACACACCCCCACACACTCACACACACACACACACACACACTCACACACACACACACACTCACACACACACACACACGCACACACACACACACTTCACACCCCCCCCCCACACACTCACACACACACACACACACACACACACACACACACACACACACACACACACACCACACACACACACACACACACACCCCACAACAACACACACACACACCACCCACACACACACACAACACACACACACACCCACACACCACACACACACACACACAACACACACCACACAGCACACCACACACACACACCACACACCACACACACACACCCACACTCACCCACACACCCAACTCACACACCACACACCCCCCCCCCCCCAATGAGCCCCACAAACCTGTACGTCTTTGGAGTGACAGGCACTGGGTGGTTTAAACCGCCCAGATCCCGTGAGAAAAATCCCATGCCAGTCACTGCAAATCACGGGGGAGAACGTGCGACTCCGTAGAGGCAACCCCCCCCCCCGAAAAAAACAATGATTATCATACATCCATATAAAATAGAAAAAAGACACAATACACTATAGGATTCATCATGAACGTCCCCTAGTTACATGTGAGATTAAAGTCTCATCGAGTCGTCACTGAATGAAGATAGATTTCAGTGGCTGAAGTCTGACTTGCTTTTGCTCTTCCGCAGGTTAAAGAAGTGCAGCGCCTCCAGGTTGCTACAACCAGAATATTTCTGAGTGCTTTGAAAGCCATGGATAGATGTAAGCATGTGGGGCGGCTAAGACTGGCCCAGAACCACTCCATACTGAATCCCCAAAAGTGGCATTGTGTGGAATGCAACACCACCGAGTCGGTGTGGGCCTGCCTGAAATGCTCCAACGTGGCCTGTGGCCGCTACATCGAGGAGCATGCGCTCAAACACTTCCAGGAGACGAGGCATCCTCTGGCGATGGAGGTCAACGAACTCTATGTCTTTTGTTACCTCTGTGACGACTACGTGTTGAACGATAACGCCACCGGCGACTTGAAACTCTTGAGGAGCACCCTGAGTGCCATCAAGAACCAGAAGTGCGGGCTGGCGGCTCGCAACGGCAGGGCGCTGCGGTCGCTGGCCTGCGGCGAGTCCCCCTGCTCCTTCCAGAACGGCCGGAGCGGGCCGGCCCACAGCACGGAGCGCATGTTCACCGCCCTGTGGCACCGGCGGCAGTCGCTGCTGGCCCGGGCCGTGCGCACCTGGTTCGACCAGACGGCCAGCGGCCGGCGCCGGCTGGAGGAGAGGCGGCTGCAGGAGGAGGTGGAGCGGCGGAAGGAGGAGGCGAGGAGGCGGCGGCAGGACCTGAAGCGCAAGTTCATGGAGGAGCTGGCCAGCGCGCCCCCCCGCAAGAGCGCCAGGATCCTCTTCCAGATCCGCAAGGAGGACCACATCTCGAGAAAGTGCAGGAAGACTACGGCAAAGAAGGTGCTACAAACTGGCCCTACCTCAAAACGGCAACGCAACAAGATGAAGCGCTACTACGCGGCCAGGCGGAAGCCGGTGGGGTGACTCCCGGCGTGACCGGCCTGAGAAACCTGGGCAACACCTGCTACATGAACTCCATCCTGCAGGTGCTGAGCCACTTGCAGAAGTTCAGGGAGTGCTTCTTGACCCTGGACCTCTGCGAGACCGAGGAACTGCTGGCCAGGACGGCAAACGGGAAGACGAGATTGTCTAACAAGGTCACCCTGGGGCTGCGCCCCCCCGCTCCTTGCATGGCGGACCGCAGCGAGCACGTGGGGCCTTCCGGGAGGTACGGCGTGCCGGCCGGTTTGAACGGGGGCGCCTCCATAGCTCGGAGCCTGGAACTGATCCAGCCCAAGGAGCCCAGCTCCAAGCACATCTCCCTCTGCCATGAACTCCACACCCTCTTCCGGGTGATGTGGTCGGGGAAGTGGGCTCTGGTGTCCCCCTTTGCAATGTTGCACTCTGTGTGGAGCCTGATCCCGGCGTTCCGAGGCTACGGGCAGCAAGACGCTCAGGAATTTCTCTGTGAACTATTGGACAAGGTGCAGCAGGAGCTGGAGTCGGAAGGCACAAAGCACAGGATCCTCATTCCGTTCTCCCAGAGGAAGCTCACCAAGCAGGTCCTCAAGGTGGTCAACACCATCTTTCACGGGCAGCTTCTCAGCCAGGTAAAGCGGCAGCGACGGCACCTGCTGTCGCAAGTCAAGTCAGGTTTATTCGTCACATACACATACGAGATGTGCAGTGAAATGAAAAGTGCAATGCTCGCGGATTGTGCAAGACCAGAGAGTTGTGAATTTATGGAATTCCCTGCCACAGAGGGCAGCGGAGGCCAAGTCACTGGATGGATTTAAGAGAGAGTTTGATAGAGCTCTAGGGGCTAGTGGAGTCAAGGGATATGGGGAGAAGGCAGGCACGGGTTATTGATTGGGGACGATCAGCCATGATTACAATGAATGGCGGTGCTGGCTCAAAGGGCCGAATGGCCTCCTCCTGCACCTATTTTCTATGTTTCTAAAAAAACTACAAAACAGAATGGAACAGAATCACATGTTCACATATTACATATTTGTGGGAGGAAAAAAAAGAAAAAACAGCTATTTTAAAAAGACACCACACAACAGTAGATTGGTCCAGTAAAGTTAGTCCCTGGTGAGATCGGAGTTTACAGTCCTAATGGCCTCTGGGAAGAAACTCCTTCTCATCCTCTCCGTTCTCACAGCATGGCAACGGAGGCGTTTGCCTGACCGTAGCAGCTGGAACAGTCCGTTGCTGGGGTGGAAGGGGTCCCCCATGATCTTGTTGGCTCTGGATTTTGCCACCTCCTGATGTATAGTTCCTGCAGGGGGGGCAAAGTGGAAGTTCCCATAGTGCGTTCGGCCAAACGCGCTACTCTCTGCAGAGCCTTCTTGTCCTGGGCAGAGCAGTTCCCAAACCAGATTGTGATGTTTCCGGACAAGATGCTTTCCACAGCCGCAGAGTAGAAGCACTGGAGGATCCTCAGAGACACTCTGAATTTCCTCAATTGCCTGAGGTGGTAAAGGCGCTGCCTTGCCTTACTCACCAGTGCGGCAGCGTGTGATGTCCATGTCAGATCCTCTGAGATGTCTCACCTGGATCTAACTCCTCACTCGGGAACTCAGCTTGTCAGGATGAGGGATGGCAGTGGAGAGAATGAGCCCAGGAACTTTTAGTTTATTTAGAGATATACAGAGAATAGACAATAGGTGCAGGAGTAGGCCATTCGGCCCTTCCAGCCAGCACTGCCATTCAATGTGATCATGGCTGATCATCCCCAATCAGTACCCCGTTCCTGCCTTCTCCCCATATCTCCTGACTCCGGTATCTTTAAGAGCCTTATCTAGCTCTCTCTTGAAAGTATCCAGAGAACTGGCCTCCACCGCCCTCTGAGGCAGAGAATTCCACAGACTCACCGCTCTCTGTGAGAAAAAGTGTTTCCTCGTCTCCGTTCTAAATGGCTTACCCCTTATTCTTAAACTGTGGCCCCTGGTTCTGGACTCCCCCAATATCGGGAACTTGTTTCCTACCTCTAGCGTGTCCAAACCCTTAACAATCTTATATGTTTCAATAAGATCCCCTCTCATCCTTGGAAACTCCATAGTGTACAAGCCCAGCTGCTCCATTATCTCAGCATATGACAGTCCCGCCATCCCAGGAATTAACCTTGTGAACCTACGCTGCACTCACTCAATAGCAAGAATGGCCTTCCTCAAAACACACACACACACACACACACACACACACACACACACACACACACACACACACACACACACATATATCTCGGAGACATCCCACGCAGGTCACGTGGGGAGACCGTACAAACTCCGTACAGACAGCGCCCGTAGTCGGGATGGAACCCGGGTCTCTAGCGCTGTGAGGCAGCGACTCTACCGCTGTGCCACTGTGCTCTGCTCTCCCTCCATCAGGTCTCACCAGGATGAGATGCGCTATTGAAGTCCCCCTGTTCTACGTATCAAAGCAAAGCTTTCTCCATCGGCCATTGCCATCCGTCAGATTGCATTGCAAACTCTAAAGGTTCTTTTATGTTGAAACCTTGATTCTTTTTTTTTTAATCATCTCCGGCCTGTTTCTGGGTTTTGATTTTTCAGTAATTAGCCTTTTCAGAAATCGAATTGAAACCAATTATAATTTTTAGTTATAGTTTGGAGATTTCAGCACTCAAAGAAGGCCAGGGTACTAAGACTGGCACGGTGGCGCAGCGGTAGAGTTGCTGCCTCACAGCGCCAGAGTTTGTTTGCACGTTCTCCCCATGACCACGTGGGTTTTCCCCGGGTGCACAAGGTTAATTCCCGGGATGGCGGGACTGTCATATGCTGAGAGAATGGAGCAGCTAGGCTTGTACACTCTGGAGTTTAGAAGGATGAGAGGGAATCTCATTGAAATATACAGTGGCTTGCAAAAGTTTTCATACCCCTTGAACTTTTCCACATTTTGTCACGTTACAACCACAAACGTAAATGTATTTTATTGGGATTTTATGTGATAGACCAACACAAAGTGGCGCATAATTGTGAAGTGGATGGAAAATGATACATGGTTTTCAAATTTTTTTACAAATAAAAAACTGAAAAATGTGGCGTGCAAAAGTATTCAGCCCCGTTTACTCTGATACCCCTAAATAAAATCCAGTTTAACCAATAGCCTTCAGAAGTCACCTAATTAGTAAATAGAGTCCACTTGTGTGTAATCTAATCTCAGTATAAATACAGCTGTTCTGTGAAGGCTCAGAGGTTTGTTTAGAGAACATTAGTGAAAAACAGCATCCATGAAGCCCAAGGAAACACCAGAAGGTCAGGGATAAAGATGGTGGAGAAGTTCTAAAGCAGGGTTAGGTTATAAAAAAAATATCCCAAGCTTTTGAACGTCTCACAGAGCATGTCAATCCATCATCCGACAATGGGAAAGAGTATGGCACAAACTGCACACCTACCAAGACATGGCCGTTCCACCCTAACTGACAGGCCGGGCAAAGGAGAGCATTGGTCAGAGAAATTGCAGCCAAAGGCCCATGGTAACCTGGAGGAGCTGCAGAGATCCACAGCTCAGGTGGGAGAATCTGTCCTCAGGACAACTATTAGTCGTTTGCACTCCACAATCGGGCCTTTATGGAAAGAGTGGCAAGAAGAAAGCCATTGTTGAAACAAAGCCATGAGATGTCCCGTTATGCATTATGTGCCAACAAGCCATGTTGTTGGGTCAGCAAAAAACATGTGGAGGA
The DNA here is from genome assembly GCA_035221665.1 of Okamejei kenojei. Classification (NCBI taxonomy): domain Eukaryota; kingdom Metazoa; phylum Chordata; class Chondrichthyes; order Rajiformes; family Rajidae; genus Okamejei; species Okamejei kenojei. Next base: position 3,644,520 of record CM069154.1, read on the forward strand.
AGGTGTCTCTGGTCTGATGAGGGGGGGACCAAAAATTTTAAGTTATTGGCCTAATTGCAAAAACGCTATGTTGTGGCGGAAAACTAAACACTGCACATCACCCTGAAACACCATCCCCACTGTGAAACATTGGTGGTGGCAGCATCATGCTGTGGGGATGCTTTTCTTCAGCAGGGACAGAGGGAAGCTGGTCAGAGTTGATGGGAAGATGGATGCAGCCAAATACAGGGCAATCTTGGAGTAGAAAGCCTGTTAGAGACAGCAAAAGACTTGAGACTGGGGCGGAGGTTCACCTTCCAGCCAGGACAACGACCCTAAACATACCCCAGACCTACAATGGGAATGGTTTAGATCAAAGCATCTTTCATGTGTTAGAATGGCCCCAGTCAAAGTCCAGACCTAAATCCAATTGAGAATCTCTGGCAAAGACTTGAAATATTTGCTGTTCACAGAAGTCTCCATCCAATTCTGCTGAGCGCTTGAGCTATTTTGCAAAGAAGAATGGGCCAAAATGTCAGTCTCTAGATGTTCAAAGCTTGGTAGAGACATACCCCCAAAAGACTTGCAGCTGTAATTGCAGCGAAAGGTGGTTCTTCAGCTACCGGAGAAAAAAGAAAGCAGAAGAATACAAAGAGGTCAGAGCAGAAAGCAGAAAAAGAAGAAGCAGAGAAAGCATGAAGAAAAGAGCAGAAAGAAGAGCAGAAGAAAAAAGATTAAAAGAGAGAAATCAGCAGGAACAGCAGAGCAAAGCAAGAGCAAAAGAAAGAAAAGAAGAAAGCAGATAAATAAGCAGAAGAAGAGAGAAAAAGCAGAAACGGAGAAAGAGAGAAAAAAGCAGGACGCGAGCAGAAGAAGGAGCAGAAAGTAAGAAAAAGACAAAAGGCCAAGCAGAAAAAAAAAAACGGCAAAGAAAGAAAGAAAAGTGCAGAAATAAAACCCCCCCCCCCCGAGTGCGAAGCCAGAAAAGCAGATAAAAGCAGAAAGAAAGCAGAAAAATAAGAGCAGCAAAGCAAAAGCAGAAAAAGCACAGAAAGAGCAGAAAGCAAAAAAACTAGAGGGAAGGAAGCAGAAAAGAGCAGAACGAAGACAAGCAGCAGAAAAGCTGAAGAGCAGAGCAGAAGCTGAAAGCAGAAAAAAGCAGAAAAGCCAGCGAAAGAGCAGAATAAGCAGAATTGAGAGAAAAGCACCCCACAAGCAGAAAGCAAGCAAGGCAAGAAAAAGAAGCCGAAAAAAGTAGAGAAGCAAAGGCAGAAGAAAAGCATTGAAGAAGAAAAACAGAAAGCAGACTGAGAGACAGCAGAGCAGAAAGCAGAAGAAGCAAGAAGAAGAAAAGAGAAGCAAGCAAAGCAAGCGAAAGAAGAAAAAAGCAGAGAAAGCAGAATAAAAGCAGAAGCAAAAGCAGAAGCAGAAAGAAGAAAAAAGGCAGAAGAAAGCAAGCAAAAAGCAGCAGACAGACGAAAAGCAGAAGAGAAGCAGAAAGAGAAAAAAGCAGAGCAGAAAAAGGTGAAAAGCACGAAGCAGAAAGAAAAGAGCGAAAGAAAAAAGCAGAAGAGAAGAAAGCAGAAAGAAGTGAGAAAGAGTGGCAGAAAAGCAGATTACAAGAGAGCAAAGCAGAAAGCAGAAAAAAGCAAGAAAAAAGGCAAAAAAGCAGAAAAGCAGGAAAAAGTCGAAGCAGAGCGAAGCAGTAGCCAAAAGCAGGAAGAAAAGCAATAAAGAAAGCAGAAGAAAAAGCAAAGCAGAAAGCAGACAACGCAGAAGCAGAAGCAGAAAATGCGAAGAAGAAGCAGCAGAAGAAAAGAGAAAGCCACGAGCGCAGAGAGCAGAAACAAAAAGCAGAAAGAGAGCAGAGAGAGAAGAAGCAGCGAAAGCGAAAAAGCAGCAGAAAAAAGAAAAAAGCAGACAGGAAAAAGAAAAGCAGAAAGAAGCAGAAGGGAAAAGAAAGTAAGATAGCAGAAAGCAGAAGAAGATGAAAGAGAAAGAAAAGCAAGGGGAAAAAGCAGAGAAAGCAGAAGAAAGCGAAGTAATAAAATGTGGAGGAAAGAAAAGAAGAAAGAAGCAGAAGAGCAGGGCCAGCAAGCAGAAAAGGCAGTGTATCGAGCAGAGAAGCAGCAGAGCGAAAAGGAGCAGAGCAGAGAAGAGCAGAAAGAGAAGAAGCAGAAAAAAAGGCAGATGAGAAAAATGCGAAACTCAGCAGAGAAAGACAGAGCAGCCGAATAAGAGAGCAGAGCGAGAAGGCAGAAAAAAGAAGAGGAGCAGAAAGCAGAAATAGAGAGAGAGCAGAAGAAAGCGGAAAAAAAAAGCAGAAGATGAGAAAAAAAGCAGAGCCAATGAGCAAGAAAAAAGAAAAAGCAGAAAAAGCGAATAAAAGCAAGCAGAAAGCCGAAAAGAAAAGAGAGAAAGCTGAAAAAGCAGATAGCGAAATTGAGGGAAAGCAGAGCAAGCCCAGAAGAGCAGGAAAAGCGCAGATGACAAAAGAATAACGCCAGAAAGCAGGAGCAAAGCAGAGAAAAGCAGATTAGAAGCAGAAAAGCTGAGAGCAGAAAGGCAGAAAAGAGAAGAAAAGCAAAGTCAGAAAGCAGAAAGCATGAATAGCAAGCAGAAAAGAAGCGACGCAGCAGAGAGAAGAAGATGAGCGAAGAAGAAGCAAAAGCAAAACCAAAGCAGTCTATAAAAGCAGAAAAGTTGAAGAAAAGATTAGGCAGAAAGAAAGAGGCAAAAAGAGCAAAGAGCAAAAGCGGAAGCTGAAATATAGCAGAAAGATAAAAAAAAGAAAGGAAGCAGAGAAGAAAGCAAAGAAGCAGAAAAAAAAAAAGAGAGAAAGAGCAGAACCCCAGCAGAAGCAGCAGTAAAAGAAGAAAAAGAGGAAAGAATAATAAGCAGAAAGAGCAGAGAGAGCAGGAAAGAGGAAATCAAAAAAATGGCAGAAGAGAGAAGAGCAAAGCAGGAAAAAAGATTTGGTGAAGATAGAGAAAGAGAAGAAAAGAAAATGCAGAAAAAAAAGAGCAGAAAGAGCAAAATAAAGAAGAGATACAAACGCGAGACAGCAGAAAAGCGGTAAGAAGCAGAATAGAGCAAGAAAGAAGAAAGAGAAAGAAAAAGAAAAAAAAGCAAAAGAAAAACGCAGAAAAAGAATAAAAAAAGCAGAAGCTAATGCAAAGCAAAGCATGGTACTTTTGCCACCCACACTTTTCAGTGTGGTATTTGTAATAAAAAATGTGGAAACATGTAATTTCATTCCCACTTCACATTTTGCACCCAACTTTGTGTTGGTCCTACACATAAAATCCTCAATAAAATACATTTACATTTGTGGTTGTAACGTGGAATATGTGGAAAAGTTTCAAGGGTATGAAAACTTTTGCCAAGCCACTTATAATAAGATTGTTTGGACACGTAGAGGCAGGAAACATGTTCCCGATGTTGGGGGGAGTTCAGAACCAGGGGGCAACAGTTTAAGAATAAGGAGTAAAGCCATTTAGAACGGAGACGAGGGAGGAAACACTTTTTTTCACAGATAGTGTTGGGGGGTGATGTCTGTGGAATTCTCTGCTCTCAGAGGGCGGTGGTGGCAGGCGGTTCTCTGGGTGTGCTTTCAAGAGAGAGCTAGATCGGGTCTTAAAGATAGTGGAGTCTGGGGATATGGGGAGAAGGCAGGAACGGGGGTAATGTATTGATTAGGGATGATCGCCATGATTCACATGAATGGCGGTGCTGGCTCGAAGGGCCGAACTGGCCTACTCCTGCACCTATGGTCTATTGTCTAACACATGTTTATTAAATCTACTTACAACATTGAACTGCATGACATTACAGTTCCTAGCAGCTACTCATACTGACTGGCGTAGGCAAGCTCTTGCTAATATAAAACGACATATTAGGCAGAGCAACTACTAGCAAGCACTACAATTGGCTAGTAGGAAATAACCAATCTACAAACGGGTAACAATTAAGCTCCAGATCCGCACGTCTTTGGGATGTGGCAGGAAATCGGAGCACCAGGAGGTTAATAGGGAGAATCTCAGTGCAGAAGCACCTGAGGTCTGTGATGCTGTGAGGCAGCAGCTCCACCTGCTACGCCACCCTTCCGCTAACATCATTATTAATCGTCATTAGGCTGGAAAGAGTTCAGGGAAGATTTACGAGGATGTTGCCTGGACCCAACACTGTGATCAGCCATGATCGCAGTGAATGGCGGTGCTGGCTCGAAGGGCCAAATCGTCTACTCCTGCATCTATTGTCTAACTGCCTGCACCATTGGAACATATATGATTTTATACATCTCTGTAAGAGATGTTTTGCCTCCTGCCCTCTGAGGAATAAAGTCCTAGCCGGCCCAATCACTCATTCCCCACAGCTCAGGCCCTGAGAACTGGCAACATTCTTGAAGATTTTCTCTGCTCTCCAGCTTAATGGCATAGGTTGAAGTGACTTCAGAAAAGTAAAGCACGATCTGAGGTCCAGAGGGCAAAGCAGAGAAGGAAGTGTGAATGTTCGAGATCATAACATTATAGAGACATAGAAAATAGGTGCAGGAGTAGGCCATTCTGCCCTTCGAGCCTGCACCGCCATTCAATATGATCTTGGCTGATCATCCAACTCAGTATCCTGTACCTGCCTTCTCTCCATACCCCCTGATCCCTTTAGCCACAAGGGCCACATCTAACTCCCTCTTAAATATAGCCAATGAACTGGCCTCAACTACCCTCTGTGGCAGATAATTCCAGAGACTCACCACTCTCTGCGTGAAAAATGTTCTCCTCATCTCGGTCCCAAAGGAACTCCCCCTTATCTTAAACTGTGACCCCTTGTTCTGGACCTCCCAACATCGAGAACAATCTTCTGCATCTAGCCTATCAATCCCTTAAGAATTGTTTGTAAGTTTCTATAAGATCCCCCTCAGTCTTCTAATTTCTAGCGAGTACAAGCCAAGTCTATCCAGTCTTTCCTCATATGAAAGTCCTGACATCCCAGGAATCAGTCTGGTGAAAACTTCTCCTGTACTCCTTCTATGCAATTTTTTTGGCCGCAAGAATGTCTTTTTCTCAGATTTGGGACCAAAACTGTACGCAATACTCCAGTGTGTGGTCTCACCAAACCCTGTACAACTGCAGTAGAACCTCCCTGCTCGTATACTCAAATCCTTTTTTGTTATGAATGCTAACATACCATTTGCTTTCTTCACTGCCTGCTGCACCTGCATGCCTACTTTCAATGACTGGTGTACCATGACACCCAGGTCTCGTTGCATCTCCCCTTTTCCTAATTTACCACCATTAAGATAATAGTCTACCCTCCTGTTTTTGCCACCAAAGTGGATATCCTCACATTTATCCACATTATACTGCATCTGCCATGCATTTGCCCATTCACCCAACCTATCCAAGTCACCTTGCAGCCTCCTAGCATCCTCCTCACAGCTAACACTGTCCCCCAGCTTAGTGTCATCCGCAAACTTGGAGATGTTGCATTCAAACATCTGTGTGAATTATGACCCTCTGTGTGTGATAATTGGCGCACACATTATTCACGCAAAAACAATGTTCACACATTATAGCTGCCAAGAGTTGCCATGAAGCTTCAAACAGACCAGAGACTTCAAACAGACCCAGGGCGGCACGGTGGCGCAGCTGGTAGAGTCACTGCCTCACAGCGCCAGAGTCCCGGGTTCGATCCTGACTACGGGTGCTGCCTGTATGGAGTTTGTACGTGCTCCCTGTGACCAGGCGCTCCGGTTTCTTCTCACATCCCAGAGATGTGGAGGTTCATTGGTCTCTCTAAATTGCTCCTATCATGGTAGAGTTCCTGCCGCTCAGCGCCAGAGACCCAGCTTCGATCCTGACCTCGGGTGCTGTCCCTGTGGAGTTTGTACGTTCTCCCTGTGGCCGCTGGGTCTCCTCCAAGTGGCTCCGGTTTCCTCCCTCGTCCCAAAGGCGTGCATGTTTGTAGGTTGATTGGCTTCTGTACATTATCCCTGGAGTGAAGGATAGAACTGGTGTATGGGGTGATTGTCGGTCGGTGCGGACATGGTGGGCCAAAGAGTCTGTTTCCGCGCTGTATATCTAACATTAAAACTAAACTAAAACTTTCAAATTTGGATAGAAAAGAATTAGAGGGATACGGGCCAAATGCAGGCAAATGGGACTAGCTGCATCGTGGTCAGCATGGACAAGTTGGGCCGAAGGGCCTGTTTCTGTGCCCTAAAACCCTGAATTTCGGAAACACTGGCATGTTTGTGTGAGACAAAATGGTGACGTTGCTGACTCGTTGCTCCTGCCGATTGGTTTCAACCCTGATCTCCACTGCTTTCCTTGTGGAGTTTGCACGTTCTCCTTCTGACCGTGTGTGCCCTCCCACCCCCCCCCGTGCGTTCCGGTTTCCTCCCACATCCCAGAGAACACGTTGGCAGGTTAATCAGCCGCTGTGCATTGTTCCTGGTGTGTGGATGAGTGGAAGAATGTCGGCGCTTGGTGGAGGTGTAGTGAGAATAAATTGAATAATAAATGCATGTTTGATGTGGACTTGTTGGGGCTGAAGATGGCCACAAAGTGCTGGAGAGACACCGTGGAACAGGCAGTGTCTCTGGAGAGAAGGAATAGGTGACGCTGAGTTACTCCAGCAATTTGTGTCTTGTTATTCGTGTAAACCAGCTTCTGCAGTTGAGGGAGTGCAGCGTAGGTTTACAAGGTTAATTCCCGGGATGGCGGGACTGTCATATGCTGAGAGCTGGGCTTGTACACTCTGGAGTTTAGAAGGATGAGAGGGGATCTTGTCGAAACATATAAGATTGTTAAAGGTTTGGACACGCTAGAGGCAGGAAACATGTTCCCGATGTTGGGGGAGTCCAGAACCAGGGGCCACAGTTTAAGAATAAGGGATAAGCCATTTGGAACGGAGACGAGGAAACACTTTTTCTCACAGAGAGTTGTGAGTCTGTGGAATTCTCTGCCTCAGAGGGCGGTGGAGGCTGGTTCTCTGGATATTTTTGAGAGACCTAGATAGGGCGGAGTTGGGATATGGGGAGAAGGCAGGAACGGGATACTGATTGTGGATGAGCAGCCATGATCACATTGAAGGACAAAATGGTCTACTCCTGCACCTATTGTCTATTTTTTTCTACACACGTAGGGCTGAAGGGCCTGTTTAAGTGCTGCACCACTCTTTGGCCTCTCTTGGAATACATTCTGCATGATTGTGCAGGGTTGCTGAAGGTTTGCGGCAAGCTCTGTTTCTGGATTATTTATTAATTATTTAGAGCATTAAAATGGAGTGACCAGGAACTGCAGATGCGAGAATCTTGTGTAAAACACAAAGTGCCGGAGTAACACAGTAGACAATAGCTGCAGGAGTAGGCCATTTGGCCCTTCGAGCCAACACCGCCATTCACTGTGATCATGGCTGATCATCCCCAATCAGTACCCCATTCCTGCCTTCTCCCCATATCCCCTGACTCCGCTATCTTTAAGAGCTCTATCCAGCTCTCTCTAACACAGCGGGTCAGGCAGCATCTTTGGAGGGAATGTACAGGCAACGTTTCAGGTCGGGATCCTTCCTCAGACCTGAGACGTTGCCTATCCACGCCCTCCACAGAAGCTGCCTGACCCGCTGGTTTCCACCAGCACTTTGCGTTTTATTTAGAACAGAGAAGGCTGAGAGGTCTGAAGAAGGGTTTCGGACTTGAAACCTCACCTACTCCTTCTCTCCACGGATGCTGCCTGACCCGCGAGCATTTTTTGCCTATCTACGGCATAAAGCAGCATCTGCAGTTCCTTCCGACACAAGTTGAGAGGATACTTGATAGAAGTGCAACAAATCTTTATGAATTTAGACATCGAACTTATGCCAACTCCTTGTAGTTCAAAGTATTTGATTCCATTCTTCCACACCTCCACAAAGGCGCTGAAACCTATTTATCCTTGAGATTCTATCCAATTCCTTTTTTTTTTTGGAAAGCCCTAAATTCTGTTCCTGCTGTTCCTGTATTTAAATTAGTTTTAGTTTGCAGATACTGCACGGAAACAGGCCCTTCGGCCCACTGAGTCCATGCTGACCAGCGATCCCCGTAGCACTGTCCCACACTCTAGGGACAATTTACAATTTTTACCAAAGCCGCTTAGTCTACAAATCTGAACGTCTTTGGGGTGTGGGAGGAAAACCGGAGGTCCCGGAGAAAACCCACGTTCTGCCTGTACATTTCCTCCCACATTCCAAAGAAGTGCAGGTTTGAAGGTTAATTGGCGTGTGTAAGTTGTCACTCGTGGGTTGAGAGAGTGGGATAACATAGAGCTGGTGTGTACGGGTGATCGCTGGTTGGAGCGGACTCAGTTAGAGTGTCATTGTCACGTGTGCCGAGGTACATTAACAACTTTTTTGTTGCGTGCTATCCAGTCAGCGGAAAGACCACACACGATTACAATCAAGCCGAATTTCTTGCTATTGAGGGAGTGCAGCGTAGGTTTACAAGGTTAATTCCCGGGATGGCGGGACTGTCATATGCTGGAGCGGCTGGGCTTGTACACTCTGGAGATTAGAAGGATGAGAGGGAATCTCATTGAAACATAAGATTGTTAAGGGCGTGGAGACACTACAGGCAGGAAACATGTTCCCGATGTTGGGGGAGTCCAGAACCAGGGGCCACAGTTTGAGAATAAGGAGTAGGCTATTTAGAACGGAGACGAGGAAACACGTTTTCTCACAGAGAGTGGTGAGTCTGTGGAATTCACTGCCTCCACTAGCCCCTTTATGGAATTCCCTGCCACAAAGGGCGGTGGAGGCAGGTTCTCTGGATGCTTTCAACATGGAAACATAGAAAATAGGTGCAGGAGGAGGCCATTCGGCCCTTCGAGCCAGCACCGCCATTCATTGTGATCATGGCTGATCATCCACTATCAATAACCCGTGCCTGCCTTCTCCCCATATCCCTTGTCTCCACTAGCCCCTAGAGCTCTATCCAACTCTCTCTTAAATCCATCCAGAGATTTGGCCTCCACTGCCCTCTGTGGCAGGGAATTCCATATATTCACAACTCTGGGTAAAAAAAAAATTCTCAGCTCAGTCTTAAGTGACCTCCCCTTCATTCTAAGACTGTGGCCCCTGGTTCTGGACTCACCCAACATTGTGGACATTTTTCCTGCAACTAGCTTGTCCAGTCCTTTTATAATTTTATATGTTTCTATAAGATTCCCCCTCATCCTTCGAAACTCCAGTGAATACAAGCCTAGTCTTTTCAATCTTTCCTCATATGACGGTCCCGCCATCCCATGGCATACCTGCCAACCATTCCGATTTGGGCGGAATTCTTCCGATTTTTTCATCCCAATTCCGAATTCCGATTTTTTGTCTCAATATTCGAGAAAAAAAAATCGGAAAAAAAAAAAAACACACAGAAAACTTTCTATGTGTTTTTTTTTTTCCGATTTTTTTTCTCGGAATATTGAGACAAAAAAATCGGAATTGGGATGGAACGGCTGGAGCGTCTAGACTCAGAAGCGCAGGGGAGAAGTAGGTGCGAGTCAGGTGGGCACCGGGGAGGAGGGTGGAGAGGGGGAAATCAACGATCATCCCGTGGGGTAGTATGCCAAATACGTTCATTATCACTTCAGGGGCAGGGAAGAGGCGATGAGGGGGCAGGGAGAGATGGGTCCGGTCCGGCCCCAGACGGGCAACACTCACCGGTCACCTCACCTCAGCGCCGCTGCCGCCGCCGCCGCCGGGACTGTCAGCCCGGTGATTGACCGCGAGCGCGTCAGGTCGGGTCGGGGCCAGCCCGTTCCCGCCTCACCAACACTCACAAACTGAGAGTTGACGAAGAAACTGCAGATGCTGGAGAATCGAGGGTTACACAAAATGCTGGAGAAACTCAGCGGGTGCAGCAGCATCTAAGGAGCGAAGGAGATAGGCGACGTTTTGGGTCGAGACCCTTCTTTCAGACTGAGAAGGGTCTCGACCCGAAACGTCGCCCATCTCCTTCGCTCCTTAGATGTTGCTGCACCCGTGAGTTTCTCCAGCATTTTGTGTAACCCCCCTGAGGTCACTTTCCGCCCTCACTGACGTCACGTACCCCGCCCCTTACTGACGTCACTTGCCCCGCCCCTTACTGACGTCACCTGCCCGCCCCTTACTGACGTCACGTGCCCGCCCTCACTGACGTCAGACTAATAGGATTCCGATTTTTCAATCTCACAAGTTGGCAGGTATGCCATGGATCAATCTCGTGAACCTACTCTGCACTGCCTCAATCACAAGGATGTCCTTCCTGAAATTTGGAGACCAAAACTGTACACAATACTCCAGATGTGGTCTCACCAGAGCCCTATACAACTGCAGAAGAACCTCTTTACTCCTGTACTGAAATCCTCTTGTTATGAAGGCCAACATTCCATTAGCTTTCTTCACTGCCTGCTGTACCTGCACGCCAACTTTCAGTGACTATCTCCCGGTTCCCTCTCCCCGACCCTCAGTTTGAAGAAGGGTCTCGACCCGAAACGTCACCCATTCCTTCTCTCCAGAGACGCTGCCTGTCCCGCTGAGTTACTCCAGCTTTTTGTGCCTTTATCTCCGGTGCAAACCAGCATCTGCGTTCCTTCCCACGCATTTTGTCTGCACTTCCTTGTCTTCCCCGGATCAGTGTTCCCTCTGAGAGGAAATTAGTGCCGAGTGGCAGAGAACAATATTGCTTCATCAAAACAAGTAATGCACTAGGGTGGTTGGGGGAGGGATGGAGAGCGAGAGAGAGAGATATAGAGAGAGAGGGGGAAAGCAAGGGTTACTTGATGTTGAGAGAAGTCAATATTTATCAGGTGTTCTTGAGCGAACAATACAATTCAATTCAATTCAATCTTTAATTGTCATTGTGCAGTGTACAATACAGAGACAATGAAATGCAGTTGGTATCTCCGAAGGGCGAACTTACGACTAAACAAGTAATCGCGCAGTAGTATGAGTATATACATCTATACATATACAGTGGTATCCGTGATTGGATAGTCCGGGGGGGGGTGGGGGTGAGGGGTGCAGACAGGCAGTCATTGAGATGCAGCTTTGAGAAGTGTGACAGCCGCAGGGGAGAAGCTGTTCTTGAGCCTGCTGGTCCGGCAGCGGAGGGACCTGTAGCATCTCCCGGATGGGAGGAGGGTAAACAGTCTGTGGTTGTAGTGTGAGCTGTCCCTGGCGATGCTGCGCGCCCTGCGCAGGCATCGTTTACTATGGACAGACTCAATGGAGGGGAGTGAGGAGCCTGTGATGCGTTGGGCGATCTTCACCACCCTCTGCAGAGCTTTCGGTCGGCGACAGAGCAGTTACCATACCATACTGTGATGCAGTTGGTAAGGATGCTCTCGATGGTGCAGCGGTGGAAGTTCACCAGAATCTGGGGAGACAGGTGGACCTTCTTAAGTCTCCTCAGGAAGAAGAGACGCTGGTGAGCCTTCTTGATCAGCGAGGATGTGTTGTGGGTCCAGGAGAGGTCATCGAAGATGTTGACCCCCAGGAACCTGAAGCTGGAGGCACGTTCCACCTCCGTCCCGTTGATATGGATGGGGTTGTGCGTGCAGCCTCTCGATCTCATGAAGTCCACAATGAGCTCCTTGGTCTTCTTGGAGTTGAGGGCCAGGTTATTGTCGGCACACCATGCTGTTAGGAGCTGAACCTCCTCCCTGAAGGCCGACTCATCGTTGTCGCTGATGAGGCCAATCACCGTCGTGTCATCTGCATACTTGATGATGGTGTTGGTACCATGTGCAGGTATGCAGTCGTAGGTGAAGAGGGAGTAGAGGAGGGGGCTCAGCACGCAGCCCTGGGGTACGCCAGTGTTCAGGGTGAGGGTAGAAGAGGAGTGGTTATCCAACCTAACAGACTGTGGTCTGTTGGTTAGAAAGTCCAGTAACCAATTGCAGAGGGAGGGGTTGATGCCCAGGTCATCGAGTTTGGCGATCAATTTCGAGGGAATAATGGTGTCGAATGCTGAGCTGTAGTCGATGAACAGCATTCTCACATAAGTGTTTCTGTTGTGATGGGAGAGGGCGGAGAGGAGTGCCGTTGAGATGGCATCCTCCGTGCTCCTGTTCTTGCGGTATGCAAACTGGTAGGGGTCCAGAGTGGGAGGTAGGCAGCATTTGAGGTGTGCCATGACCAGCCTTTCAAAGCACTTGGCGATGATAGGGGTGAGTGCAACTGGGCGGAAGTCGTTGAGGCTCGCCGCAGTGGAGTGTTTTGGCACTGGCACGATGGAGGTAGTTTTACGGCACGTGGGGACAACTGCCTGGGCAAGTGACAGGTTGAAGATGTCTGTCAGCTGTGCAGCGCAAGTCCTGAGGACGCTCCCGGGGATGCCGTCAGGGCCGGCAGCCTTACGTACATTGATCCTACTCAGTGCCACGTGCACGTTGTAGGAGCGTGGGGGTCCTTGTTCAATACAAAGCGCAGGAGGAGCTCAGCGTGTCAGGCAGCATTTGTGAAGTGAATGGGCTGGCAATTCTGGTCTGGACCCTTCTTCAGGCTGATTAGTATAATCTAGGGCAGGTGTTCCCAACGTTTTTCATCCCGTTTACCCCTGGCAACTTTAATAGCACAGAACAATGTTACTTCACTTATTTATGAACAACTAATAGACAATAGGTGCAGGAGTAGGCCACTCGGCCCTACGAGCCAGCATGGCCATTTAATGTGATCATGGCTGATCATCCCCAATCAGTACCCCGTTCCTGCCTTCTCCCCATATTCCCTGACTCCGCTATCTTTAAGAGCCCTATCAAGCTCTCTCTTGAAAGTATCCAGAGAACCGGCCTCCACCGCCCTCTGAGGCAGAGAATTCCACAGACTCATCACTCTCTGTGAGAAAAAGTGTTTCCTCATCTCTGTTCTAAATGGCTTACCCCTTATTCTTAAACTGTGGCCCCTGGTTCTGGACTCCCCCAACTTCGGGAACATGTTTCCTGCCTCTAACATGTCCAAACCCTTAATAATCTTAATGATGAACAGATACCGGTATACCAGAAGCAAACACAGTCAGTCAATGAGAACATATATGTACAAATTCAGAATCAACAAATTTACCCTCTGGGTAGGCCAAACCTACCCCCTGGGGGAACATTTACCCCAGGTTGGGAACCCTTGGTTTAGGGATTTTGCGTGGAAACATGCCCTTCGACCCATCGAGTCAGTGCTAACCAGCTATCTTCGTTACCAGTAAGGCTGGCCTTGGCCAAACAAGTAATGCGCAGACGTGGGTGAGGCAGAGACGCTGAACTGAATGATTGTGTCCTTGTGAAGGTCGACAACAATGCTGGAGAAACTCAGCGAGTGAGGCAGCATCTCTGGTGTTAAGGGATAGGTTGCTGGAGAAACTCAGCGGGTGAGGCAGCATCTATGGAGCGAAGGAATAGGTGGCGTGTCGGGTCCAGACCCTTCTTCAGACTGATGTGAGGGTGGTGGGGGGGGGGGGGGGGGGCGAGAAGAAGAAAGGATGAGGCGGAGACAGTAGGCTATGGAAGAGCTGGGAAGGGGAGGGGAAGGAGGGAGAAAGCAGGGACTACCTCAAATTGGAGAAGTTGTACTGCTGGGGTGTAAACTACCCAAGCAAAATATGAGGTGCTGCTCCTCCGATTTGCAGTGGGACTTACTCTGGCCATAGAGGAGGCCCAGGACTCCAGCCTCTGTCCTGGATTGGGAATGGGAGGGGGAGTGGAAGTGCTGAGCCACCGGGAGATCAGGTTGGTTAATGCGGACCGAGCGATGGTGTTGGTTGAAGCGATCGCCAAGCCTACGCTTGGTCTCACCAATGTAGAGCAGCAGACACCTGGAGCAGCGGGTGCAATACATGAGGTTGGAGGAGTGTGTTCCTGTGACATCTCTGCACCCAATAGACTGAAATCCGATGGTCACAGACCTTCATGGAGCACGTCACCTTAAACAACTCACAGGTGCCTTCTGCTGGCCACATCGTGAACTGCAGTGGCGGGAGAGGAAACACTTTCTTCCTGCTCTCCGACAAACCTCATGGAGATTGAATCTCAAATAGATTTTAAATTGTCACGGTGTGAATCGTTAACTTTTATAGCTGGGTGGATTACATAATTGATTTGTGTAAGAAAGATCTGCAGATGCTGGTTTAAATCGAAGGTAGACACAAAAAGTGCTGGAGTAACTCAGCCGATGAGGCAGGCATCTCTGGAGAGAAGGAATGGGTGACGTTTGTTGAGTTACCCGCTGAGTTACTCCAGCATTTTGTGTCCACATCATTGATTTGACGTGGACACTCTTTGTTGGTTTTTGATTCATTGATCGATTGGACAATAGACAATAGGTGCAGGAGTAGGCCATTCGGCCCTTCGAGCCAGCACCACCATTCAATGTGATCACGGCTGATCATCCACAATCAGTACCCCGTTCCTGCCTTCTCCCCATATCCCCTGACTCCGCTATCTTTAAGAGCCCTATCCAGCTCTCTCTTGAAAGTATCCGGAGAACCGGCCTCCACCGCCCTCTGAGGCAGAGAATTGATTGATTGATTTCAATTTTACTAGATAAATTATCCCAGGAATGAGTGGGTTAACGTATGATGAGCATTTGACGGCGCTGGGCCTGTACTCGCTGCAGTTTAGAAGGACGAGAAGGGGACCTCATTGAAACTTAGCGAACAACGAAAGGCTTGGGTAGAGTGGATGTGGAGAGGATGTTTCCACTAGTGGGAGAGTCTAGGACCAGAGGGCACAGCCTCAGAATTACAGGAGATGAGGAGGAATTTCATTAGTCAGAGGGTGGTGAATCTGTGGAAGTCAATGGATATTTTTAAGATGGGGTTTGACAGATTCTTGATTAGTACGGGTGTCAGGGGTTACGAGGAAAAGGCAGGAGAATGGGGTTGAGAGATCGGTCTGCCATGATTGAATGGCAGAACAGACTTGCTGGGCCGAATGACCTTATGCTGCCCCTAGAACATATACGAAAGGCGCAGCTGGGAAAGGGGCCCGTCAGCCCGCGCCGACCATCGATCACCCGTTGGCACGAGTGTCCTGTTATCCCGTTAGCACGTCCTCTCCCTACACACGAGGGGCAATTAACATTGGACAAGCACAAAAAAGGGACAAAGTGCTGGAGTAACTCGGCAAGACAGTGGCGCAGCACCAGAGACCCCGGGTTCGATCCTGACCTCAGGTGCTGTCTGTACGGAGTTTGTACTTCGCCCTGTGACCGCGTGGGTTTGCTTCCACATCATTAAATTGCCCCTAAAGTGTGGAGGGAAGTGGGTGCAAAGCATAGAATGAGTGTGAATGGGTGATCGGTGGCTGGCGTGAAACGGCGGGCCGAAGGGCATGTTTGCATGCTGTACCCGCAAATAAAATAAATCTTATCAGAATCAGGCAAATTGCTGTTGCTCGGAGAGATGGGGGTAGGGAAGGGATTAGGTAGCTTACCGACTGTCTATTGGTCAGTTTCAGGCTTTACATGGATGGGTGGGGGGGGGGGGAGGGGTTTCTTGTTTCTTATTTAGTGTTTTTCATTTGTGCAAAATCTGAACTACAAAAATGTCTGAAATGTCATCACTTCTGGCTCCGCCCTAGATTTTTCTTCCTCCAGTATCATGAACTATTAGGCTTTAAGAAATTAACCCTTTGCATCCCACGTGATTTTTACAAGCAATATGGATAAAGTTATTAACTTCCTTTCATGGAATGTGAATGGCTTGAACCATCCCATTAAGAGGACTTTTTAAAAAAAGGTTATTTGCAGACTAAATGCTCAGATTATTTTTGTTCAGGAAACTCATGTAAGGCAAAATGACAATCAACGATTCTTCAAGTTTTGGAGAGTTTCATTCAAATTCACAGGCTAAGGTGAAAGGAATCTCTATTTTTATTGACTCCCCAATTCCGTTTGTTCATTATGAAACAATTTCTGATCCATTTGGCAGATTTTTGGTGATTACCTTTGTTCTTTATAAGCAAACTGTTGCTATGATGAATGTTTATGCACAAAATATTGATCACCCTGAGTTTTTTAAACAGTTGATTGCATCCTTTCCTAATTTAAATGAACACCTTTTAATAATGGGTGGAGATTTCAACTGCTGTCTGAACCCCTTGATTGACAGATCTACATCTGATCATGTGCTTCCAAATAAATCAGCTAGTTTTATCAATTCTTTTTTACTGGACTCTGGAATGTTAGAAGTTTGGAGATTCTTACACCCAAATGACAAAGAAATTTATTTTTCTCTCATGTATATCATAGTTATTCTAGGATTGACTACTTTGTAATAGATTCTCGGCTAGTTTCATCGGTCACTGCATGTGAGTATGATGCAATTGCTATTTCTGATCACGCACCTTTGAAACTATCAATCAATCTACCTGATTCCAAGTTTAGTGCTAAAAAATGCCGATTTAATGCTACTTTGCTTCAAGACGTAAATTTTGTTAATTTTATGAAAGATCAGATTGCTTTTTCCTTCTTGACAAACTCTACTGAAGAAATATCCAGTGGTGTAGTCTGGGATGCTTTTAAGGCATATATTCGTGGAAAAATCATTTCTTACTACGTGGGATTAAAAAAACAAACTCAAAAAGAAAATTTAGCTGACGAGATTAAATAAATTAATAAAAAATATTCAAAAGCTCCTAGTTTAGAGCTCTTTAAGAATAGAGTTGAACTTCAATTGAGATATGATTTGTTATTAGTATCACCGATTGAGAACCAGTTACTTAAAACTAAAAGTCAATTTTATATACATAGCGAAAAATCTGGTAAATTACTCGCTAATCAGTTGAAAGCGGTGTCGGCCAAACGTCAGATTACTACAGTGAGTAAACGGGATGGTACACTAACTTAGACCATGGCGAAATTAATAAATCCTTTCAGGAATTTTATACCTCCCTATACCAATCAGAATTTCCTACTGATTCCATTATAATGCTTGAGTTTTTAAAGAAACTGAACTTACCAAATTTACCACATAATGAGTCTCTGTTGTTGGATGAACCCATCACGGAAGAAGAAATACAGAAAGCAATCCTTTCACTGAATTCTGGTAAAGCTCCGGGTTGAGATGGGTTTACAGTAGAATTTTAAAAGTATTTTTCAAATTTGTTGTCTCCCTGGCAGTGCAAGGTTTATAAATAAACTTTTTTAAGGAATAGATTACTACAATCGTTTTATGAAGCTTCTATTTCTTTAATTCTTAAAAAAGATAAAGACCCTACTGAAGTGACATCATATAGACCTATATCACTGTTAAATGTAGATTCCAAAATTCTTTCCAAAATGTTAGCTGAGATTCGAAAATATTTTACCGCAAATTATCTCTGAAGATCAGACAAGTTTTATTAAAAATCGTTACTCATATTTTAACGTTAGGAGATTAATGAATATTGTATATACAGCGTCTAATAAAACCCATGAATATGTCATCTCAATCGATGCCGAGAAAGCGTTTGATAGAGTAGAATGGGATTACTTATTCAATACGCTTGAAAAATTTAAGATTGGTCCAAAATCTATTTCTTGGATCAAGCTGATATATCATATACCTCAGGCTTCTGTACTTACTAATAATCAGAGATCCCCTACTTTCAGGCTTTTTCGAGGTACTAGACAAGGCTGTCCTTTAAGTCCTTTACTGTTTGATATTGCTTTGAAACCTTTGGCTACCGCTATTAGGGAATCCCCTAATATTTTTGGTATTGTCCGCGGGAATAAGACACATAAGCAATCTCTTTATGCAGATGATCTGTTATTATTCATTTCTAACCCTGAGAAATCTATTCCGGCAATAGTAGCATTACTTAATCAATTTAGTAGTTTCTCTGGTTATAAACTAAATCTTAGTAAGAGTGATCTTTTTCCATTAAATAATCTAATTTTGAATTATGGACAGTTTCCACTTAAATTGACTACCAAACTTTTTACTTATCTAGGTATTAAGATCACCAAGAAACACAAGGATTTATTTAAAGCTAATTTTATGCCTTTAATTGACCATATTAAACAACAGTTTACTAAATGGTCACCAATGTCCTTATCTTTAATTGGCCAAATCAGTGCTATTAAAATGTTCGTTTCACCTAAATTTCTGTATTTATTTCAGATGATACCAATTTTTATTGCCAAATCTTTCTTTGATATTATTGATTCCAAAATTTCTTCATATATATGGCAGAATAAAAATTCCACACTAAGTAAAATATACTTACAGAAATCCAAAAAAGATGGTGGTTTGGCATTGCTGAATCTTAGATTCTACTATTGGGCAGTCAATTTCGTTATCTAACATTTTGGACAAAAGATTTAGAAGATGCCCATTGCCCAGGATGGATACACCTTGAACGTGATTCCTTACAAGGGCTATCATTGGCTTCTATTCTAGGGGCCTCGTTACCTTTTACAATTACGAGATTGAATAAATATACGACTAACCCAATAATAAGATATACATTTCGAATATGGTTTCAATTTCGTACGTTTTTTGGACTAAATGATTTTATCTTATCGAGTCCTATCTTATCTAATTTTCTCTTCCAACCTTCTAGTACTGATCAAGCCTTTCTGTTATGGAAGAGGAAGGGACTAGTAGCTTTTCGTGATTTGTTTTTGGAGGGGTTGTTTTATGTTTTTCGAACAACTCTCCAATAAATATAATTTACCTAATTCACATTTTTTTAGATATTTACAAATTAGACATTTTTGAAGGCTACTCTACCCCTTTTTCCGCTACCATGTCAAACCGAAATTTTGGAAAAAAATTTACATTTGAACCCTTATCAGAAAGGATTAATAACGGCTATTTATGAGTTGATTTTGAAATTGCAAATAGATATATTTGATAAAATTAAGAATGACTGGGAAAGAGAACTCCAAATTTCTCTACCTATAGAGAAATGGGAGAGGATTCTTTAATTAGTCAATACCTCTTCAATGTGTGTAAGACACGCTCTGATACAAGGTGGTTCACAGAGTTTATCTGTCATAAGATAAGTTGGCTCGTTTTTATGGTCATATAAATCCTACTTGTGACAGATGTAACTCTGAAGTGGCCTCATTGACCCATATGTTTTGGTCCTGCTCACTTTTGGAAAAATATTGAAAATAAATTTTAGATACTATTTCTGTAGTCTTAGGTATTGATTTACAACCTCATCCTATTACTGCAATTTTTGGGCTACCAATGTTAGATTTTATTCATTTGTCCCGCTCCGCCCATCGGCTGATTGCTTTTACCACATTAATCGCCAGAAGATCTATTTTATTTAAATGGAAAGACTCCAGCCCTCCAACCACACTCCAGTGGTATTCTGAAACAATATCATGTTTAAATTTAGAAAAAATCAGGAGTGACATTGTTGAACCCTTGGTTAAATTTGATAAGACTTGGGGAAATTGTATTCAACACTTTCATACAATATAAATAGCTCCCTCTCTAACCGTTATAAAAACTATTTTACCTCTATATGGTGGAACGGACTTGACGACAAACAGACTTAAATTGTTGAAATTCTCTGCAATGTTTTTGTCTATTTTGCTCTGTTTTTTCTTTAGTTTGGGGGGGTTTTGTTTCTTCCTTTTTTCCTTTTTCTTTTTTTGTCTTTTTATCTTTGTGGGTTTTTTTTCTACATATATAAGTTTTCTTTTAAACATTTAACTATATTTACATAGCGACCGGGCGGTCTATATTCAATGTGTATTTTGACACTGGACTCATGTTAGGCTTTTTCTGTTATTAATATAACCCTGATCCCTATGTATCAATATCATTGTTATGTTTATCATTATTCTTTCTGTGCTTTTTTTTTGTCATGTTTTTGTTTTTTGGAAAAAAATCTAATGAAAAGATTTTAAAAGAAAGAAACCAGGCAACCTTTACCTGAACGGTGAGGGGGGAATGATTTAATAGGAACCTGACGGACAACCTTTTTACACAAAAGCTGCCGGAGGAGGTAGTTGAGGCAGGGACTATCACAACGTTGAAGAAACATTTAGACAGGTACATGGGATAGAGCTGGATAGGGCTCTTAAAGATAGCGGAGTCAGGGGATATGGGGAGAAGGCAGGAACGGGGTACTGATTGCGGACGATCAGCCATGATCACATTGAATGGCGGTGCTGGCTCGAAGGGCAAACTGGCCTGCTCCAGCACCTATTGTCTAAAGGCCCAAAACGTTGCCTATCTCCTTCGCTCCACAGATGCTGCTGCACCCGCTGAGTTTCTCCAGCATTTTGTGTACCCTTGATTTTCCAGCATCTGCAGTTCCTTCTTTAACACCTATTGTCTATTGTCAGGTTTAGAGGGATATGGGCCATACGCAGGCAGCTGGGACGTGTAGATGGGGCATGTTGGTCAACGTGGGCAAGTTGGGCTGAAGGACCCGTTTCCATGACTCTAAGCTAACATTGACCACGTTCGCGGTTATCATCATTTTATTCCTCGCCACAGGTCACGTGCCTAACGTGTAACTACAAATCCAACACAGTTGAACCCTTTTGGGATCTGTCCTTGGAATTCCCGGAGCGCTACCATTGTCTACAGAAGGGTGCTGCACAGCATAAGGAATGCACGCTGACAGAGATGCTGGCAAAGTTTACAGAAACCGAGGCTTTGGAGGGGAGGATTTACGCCTGCGACCAGTGTAACAGTAAGTGTATTCTTCCATCGGGTGTACAAAATCATGAGAGGAATAGATCGGGTAGATGCACGCAGTCTCCTGCCCAGAGTAGGGGGAACGAGGACCAGACGACATAGGTTTAAGGTGAAGGGGGGAAGATTTAATAGGAAACGTGAGGGGTAACATTTTCACGCAGAGGGTGGTGGGTGTATGTAGCGAGCTGCCAGAGGAGGAAGTTAAGAAACGTTTAAGAAACATTTGGCAAGGTACATGGATAGGGCAGGTTTGGTGGGATATGGGCCATACGCAGACAGATGGGGATAGTGTAACTGGGACACGTTGGCCGGTGTGGGCAAGTTGGGCCGAAGGGCCTGTTTCCACACTGTATCACTCTATGTCCCCTCTGACTCCATGAACTGGAGATGAGAGGCGGGACGTTTGGCCATCAATACTACGTCGGGCCGAATGGCCTATTGCTATGGCTGTAAAATATAACCCTTGCTGTTGTTCCTTCTCAGGCAAACGACGGAAATCCTCACCAAAGCCTCTTGTCCTGACAGAAGCTCAGAAACAGCTCATGATTTATCGACTACCTCAGGTTCTCAGATTGCACCTTAAACGGTTCAGGTAGATGAATCTGCTGCAGCCTTCAACGCTCGTTCTAATGCCCACCCATCGCTACTCTGTTCCCATTCCAGCTCTCCGCAAAACAACCTTCACCTCATTGCTGGAGAAACTCAGTGGGTGAGGCAGCATCTATGGAGCGGGAACCTAAGCCCACCCCCACCCCCACATCAGTCTGAAGAAGGGTCTCGACCCGAAACGTTGCCTATTTCCTTCGCTCCATAGATGCTGCCTTTGATTTTCCAGCATCTGCTGTTCCTTCTTAAACATTCACTTCATTGCTGCACAGATAGACTCACATTCGGACTGCATGGAGATGCTGATCTCGTCAGCCTGCATGTGATCCATAGCCTCCCATTCCCTCCCCATCCCGGGCCTATCTAAAAGCCTCTTCCTATTTGATCTTATTTGATTGTGCACACCGGGTTGATTGCATTCGTCGAAACAGGGCGGACCACGTGAAGGTTGCAATCTCCCTCCCCTAAAAGCCTGTTAAACGCCACGATTCTATCTGCTTCCACCACCACCCCTGGCAGCTCGTTCCAGGCACCTGCCACTCATTGTGGCCCTGCACATCTGCTTTAAGCTTCACCTCTCTTCACACATAAAGAGTATAGTTTGGAGACACAGCGCGGAAACAGGCCCTCCGGCCCTCCGAGTCCGCACCAACTGGCGATCCCCGCACACTAACACCATCCTACACACACCAGGGACAATTTGCAATTTTACCAAAGCCAATTAACCGACAAACCTGCACGTCTGTGGAGTGCGGGAGGAAACCGGGGTTCCAGGAGAAAACCCACGCAGGTCACTGGGAAAACGTACAAACTCCGTACAGACAGCACCCGTAGTCGGGATCAAACGTGGATCTCGGGCACTGTAAGGTAGCAGCTCTACCCGCTGTGCCACCATTATACCCTCTTGTCTTTGACATTTCCACCCCAGGGAAAGGGTACTGACTCTAGCCGATGTGCGCCTTTCATGGTTATACCCTCAGGTCGCCCCTCAACCTCCGATGCTTCAGAGAAAACAAACCAAATTGGTTCAACCTCTCCCTATAGCTAATACCCCCCGAATCCAGGCACCATTTTGGTAAGCCTCTTCTGCACCCTCTCCAAAGCCTTCCTGCAATGGGGCGACCAGAACTGCACGCAATTCTCTAAATGCGTCACAGATTGTGCTTATTCTATCCACTGTTTAACATAAGATTCAATAGCTTGGAAGCACCAGATTCAGGAACAACTTCTTCCCCAATGTTATCAGACTTTTGAATGGAATTCCCAGTAAACTAGGGCGTTGTCCCGATCTTCCAACCTACCTTGCTCCTGCCCTTACGCTTTAAAAAAAATCTCTGTAGCTGTAACATTCCATTCTGCGCTCATTTTATTTTTCTCTTTGCACTGCATGCTTTACTTGTGTACGGTTTCGTTGTCTGGTAGGATTTGACTGGGTAGCACGTAAAACTAAGTATCTCAGTGCACGGCAGGGTGGCGCAGTGGGTAGAGCTGCTGCCTCACGACGCCAGAGACCCATGTTCCATCCTGATTCGGGTGCTGCCTATGTGTGGAGTTCGTACGTTCTCCCTGTGACCGTGTGAGTTTCCTCTGGGTGCTCCGGTTTCCTCTCACATCCCAAAGACGTGTGGGTTTATAGGCTAATTGGCTCTGTAAATTTCCCCCTAGTGCGTATACATTTTTAGTGTGTACGGGTGATCGATGGTCGGCATGGGCTCGGTGGGCTGGAGGGCCTTTTCCACTCCATCTCTAAACTAAACCAACACCATCCACACTTTCTGGAGGGATCACGAGGATTCTCACCCTGGCTAGTTTCCCCATTTTGTTTTACACAGTTGGATTATCACTGAACTCTTTGCCAAAGACAAGTCTCAATGTATTTTGGTGCACATGGCAGTGAAGTACCTTTGAACCAGTGTTGCTCCCTAGAAGAGTTCCCACTATCCTCTTCCTAGAAGAGTTCCCACTATCCTCTTCCTAGAAGAGTTCCTACTATCCCGGGTGTCAGGGTGGTCGAACCGATCACTTTCTCATTCCACATGGTCAAGTTGATTCATTGAACTGTGTGGTGTAAAAGCAAACGTTCTTGTCTTTAGAACAAATGTTGGTTATAGTGGACTGTCTCTTTAAGAACACAGGCTGCTAGTTACACTGCAGAGGCTACGGAAATTGGCAGGGCATTGAAATTGACAAGCCACATTGATATTGACAAGGCATTGAAATTGACAGGGCATTGAAATTGGCAAGCCACCTTGATATTGGCAAGGCATTGATATTGGCAAGGCATTGATATTGGCAAGGCATTGATATTGACAAGACATTGAAATTGACAAGGCATTGAAATTGACAAGGCATTGAAATTGACAAGGCATTGAAATTGACAAGGCATTGAAATTGACAAGGCATTGAAATTGGCAAGCCACCTCGATATTGGCAAGGCATTGAAATTGACAAGGCATTGAAATTGACAAGGCATTGAAATTGACAAGGCATTGAAATTGACAAGGCATTGAAATTGACAAGGCATTGAAATTGGCAAGCCACCTCGATATTGGCAAGGCATTGAAATTGACAGGGCATTGAAATTGGCAAACCACCTTGATATTGACAAGCCACAATGAAATTGACAAGCCACATTGAAATTGGCAAGGCATTGAAATTGACATGGCATTGAAATTGACATGGCATTGAAATTGACAAGGCATTGAAATTGACAAGGCATTGAAATTGACAAGGCATTGAAATTGACAGGGCATTGAAATTGGCAAACCACCTTGATATTGACAAGCCACAATGAAATTGACAAGCCACATTGAAATTGACAAGGCATTGACATTGACATGGCATTGAAATTGACATGGCATTGAAATTGACAAAGCATTGACATTGAAACATTGACAAGCATTGAAATTGACAAGCCCATTGGAAATTGACAAAGCATTGAAATGACAAGGCATTGAAATTGACAAGGCATGAAATTGACAAGGCATTGATTGATTGACAAGGCATGAAATTGACAAGGCATTGAAATTGACAAGATTGACAAAGCATTGATATTGACAAGGCATTGAAATTGACAAGGCATTGAAATTGACAAGGCATTGAAATTGACAAGGCATTGAAATTGACAAGGCATTGAAATTGACAAGGCATTGAAATTGACAAGCCACATTGAAATTGACAAGCGGCATTGATATTGACAAGGCATTGATATTGACAAGGCATTGATATTGACAAGGCATTGATATTGACAAGGCATTGATATTGACAAGGCATTGATATTGACAAAGCATTGATATTGACATGGCATTCAAAATTGACACTTAACTCCATTAAACCATGTCGCAAACAGCCTTTTGCATTCTTGGCTTGCAGCAGCAAAAATATATTTCTAGCTGTTAAAAAGAACTTTGTATTTGAAAATAACATTGCTTCATGGAGTTACGCTAGGTGGTCAGGGCCAATCCCTTACCCGGTTATAGCGGACATTGTAACTCATTGCCACAGAGGCTGTGGAGGCCAACTAAGGCGGAGATAGACAAACTATTGATTAGAATGGGCGTCAAGGGTTATGGGGAGAAGGCAGGTTCCCGGAGGTTTTTGTCCTCCGGCAACCACCTTCAACTAGCATCGCAACCGGCTTCGACTAAAAAATTACCGATTTTTAAAACGGAAACCACTTTTGACCATTAGGGAACCGCACGGAAACCTTGGTGGGGTGCAAAGTCTCCAGAGGTTTCCGTTCAGGTTTCCTAAGTGGGACAGGGGCATAACGCGTTGTGTTGTGTTATGTGCGTGTGTGTGTGTAGAATGCGAGGAAATTGATGCACTGTGCTTGTGTTTCTTATTTCCCCCTTGATGCAGCTACTGTGTTTTTAGGTGGTCGGGCCGCAACCATCGGGAGAAGATAGGGGTGCACGTCAGCTTCGACCAGGTGTTAAACATGGAACCGTACTGCTGCCGGGACTCCTCCTCCTCCTCCCCCTCCTCCTCTCTCGGCAGGGAAAGCTTCATCTACGACCTCTCCGCTGTGGTCATGCATCACGGCAAAGGCTTCGGCTCAGGACATTACACGGCCTATTGTTACAACACCGAGGGAGGTCAGTCCCACACCCGCAAAAAAACACCGTCTAGTCAAGTCAAGTCACATTTATTTATATACCACATTTAAAAAACAACTCTCGTTGGCCAAAGTGCTTTACATTTGTTATAATGGAGTATAATGGGGCTGGTGGAGTCAAGCGATATGGGGAGAAGGCAGGCACGGGTTATTGATAGCGGACGATCAGCCATGATCATATTGAATGGCAGTGCTAGCTCGAAGGGCCGAATGGCCTTCTCCAATATTTTCTATGTTTCTATAAGAATAGTATAAACAAACAAACTACATACATATATACATATAACCCTCGCTCAGAGGACGTCAAGGTAGGCTTGGGAGTATAGATAAGTTTTTTGTCTTGACTTAAAGGAGTCGATGGAGGGTGCGGTTCTGATGGGAAGAGGGATGCTGTTACATCCGCAGTCTAGGAGCTGCA
Source organism: Okamejei kenojei (assembly GCA_035221665.1). Classification (NCBI taxonomy): domain Eukaryota; kingdom Metazoa; phylum Chordata; class Chondrichthyes; order Rajiformes; family Rajidae; genus Okamejei; species Okamejei kenojei. The sequence continues at coordinate 3,670,287 of CM069154.1, forward strand.
ACTGCAAAGGCGCGGTCGGTCGCCCCTGAGCTTATGCCTAGACCGCGGGATGTTCAGTAACCCCAGGTCGGCCGATCTGAGGGACCTGGAGGTGGTGTGGTGGGTGAGAAGAAGTGGTGGGTCTAAGGGCTTGCACAGGAACAGTGTTCGCCAGGTACACAAAAGTGCTGGAGAAACTCAGCGGGTGCAGCAGCATCTATGGAGGAAATATGGAAGGAAATAGGCAACGTTTTGGCTATTTAGGACCGAGATGAGGAAAAACGTTTTCACCCAGAGAGTTGTGAATCTGTGGAATTCTCTGTCGCAGAAGGTAGACTCAAAATGCTGGAGAAACTCAGCGGGACAGGCAGCATCTCTGGAGAGAAGGAATAGCGCCGTTTCGGGTCGAGACCCTTCCTCAGACTGATCAACTCTATGCCGCAGAAGACTGTGGAGGCCAATTCACTGGATGTTTTCAAGAGAGAGTTAGATTTAGCTCTTAGGGCTAATGGAATCAAGGGATATGGGGGAAAAAGCAGGAACGGGGCACTGATATTGCATGAACAGCCATGATGGCAGTGCTGGCTCTAAGGGCTGAATGGCCTACTCCTGCACCTATTTTCTATGGTTCTATAAAGGCCTGCAGCCTAAAGCTGCTTTAGAATGATACAGCGTGGAAACAAGCCCTCCGACCCAACTTGCCCACACCGGCCAACATGTATGTCCCTTCTACACTAGTCCCACCTGCCTGCGTTTGGCCCATATCCCTCTTAACCTATTCTATCCATGTACCTGTCTAAATGATTCTTAAACGTTGCAATAGTAGCTGCCTCAACTACCTTGTTCCATACATCCACCATCCTGTGTGGAAAGAAAATGTTACCCCTATGGTTCTGATTAAATCTTTCTTAACCTCTAGTCTTGAACCTATGTCCTCTGGTTCTTGATTTCCACTACTTAAAGACTCTGTTCATTGAACTTATCTATTCCCCTCATGATCGTATAAACATCTATAAGGTCACCCCTCATCCCCCTGCACTCCAAGGCATAAAGTCCGGGCCTGCTCAACCTTAACCTCAAGTCCTGGCAACATCTTTCGTAAATCTTTTCTGCACTCTTAACAACTTGGCACCATCTATCCTATAACACGGTGCCCAAAACTGAACACAATACTCTAAAGGTAGACAATAATGCTGGAGAAACTCAACGGGTCAGGCAGCATCTCTGGAGAGAAGGAATGGGTGACGTTTCGGGTTTATACGTTACACGGGCAGAGTTAGGACATTCGGCCCATCAAGTCGACCCATCAACCCAGGCGGTCACGGGGAGAACGTACAAACTCCGTACTGACAGCACCCGAGGTCAGGATCGAACCGGGGTCTCTGGAGCAGTGCGGCAGCGACTCTGCCGCTGCGCCACCGTGCTGCCCCTTACATTCTGTACGCCCCATGTCGATCTGCCTCCACATACGTGCACGAGAGCTCTCAACCTGGCTCCATCTTTAGTATAGAGATACAGGGCGGAAACAGGGCCATTGGCCCACGTGGTCACAGGGAGAACGTGCATACTCCACGCAGGCAGCACCCGAGGTTGGGATCGAACCTGGGTCTCCAGCGCTGCGAGGCAGCAAGTCTGAAGAAGGGTCTCGACCTGCAACGTCACCCATCCCTTCTCTCCAGAGATGCTGCCTGACCCGCTGAGTTACTCCAGCTTTTTTGTGTCTACCTTCGATTTAAACCAGTATCTGCAGTTCTTCCTTACAACCCGGGGGTATGAATATTGACTTCTCTCAACTTCAAGTAACCCTTGCTTTCCCTCTCTCTCCGATTCAAATTCAGATTTAAATTGAAATGTATTGTCATTGTGCAGTGTACAAGTACAGAGTCAGCGAAATGCAGTTAGAATCTCACCCAGAAGTGCCAACACAGAATAACGGAACAGGAGAATATATATATATGTATATACAGTAACAGTAGTGCGATTTTCGGGGTGGGAGATCAGTCACTGGGGAAAGGAGTGTCCGGGGGGGGGTGTGACTGGCAATCACCAAGGTGCAGAGTTAAGTTGTGTAACAGCCGCAGGGAAGAAGCTGTTCCTGAACCTGCTGGACCGGCAACGGAGAGACCTGTAGCGCCTCCCAGATGGGAGGAGGGTAAACAGTCTGTGGCTGGGGTGAGACCAGTCCTTGACGATGCTGCGCGGCCTTCGCAGACATCGCTTGCTCTGGACAGACACAATGGAGGGGAGTGAGGAACCGGTGTGATGCGTTGGGCAGTTTTCACCACCCTCTGCAGTGCTTTCCGGTCGGAGACAGAGCAGTTGCCATACCATCCCTCCCCCACCCGCCCATCCTAATGCGTCAGTTGTCTTGGTGAAACAATATCGTTCTCTGCCACGCTGCACTAATACCCTCTCGTGGAGAACAGTTACTCCAGCGTTTTGTGTCTGTCACTGGGTTGCAGGCTGTCCAAGTGGAATATGAGGAGATCTTGCATGAGATGGAGGGACTCAGCGCGCCTTTTAATCTTCTCCCCGTGTTTGTGCTTTTTCTCTCCAGAATTCTGGGTGCACTGCAACGACTCAAAGCTGAACGTGTGCAGTGTGGAGGAGGTGTGCAAGACCCAGGCCTACATTCTCTTTTACACTCAAAGGAGCGTGCGCAGCAACGTGGAGTTTGTGGCGGAAATGCATTCTGAACCTCAGGTGCCAAGCAGAAACGCGGACAAGAGCAGGAGACTGCCCTTCCCGTAAGACCAGGGATCGCAACCCCCATGACTGGAATTCCCCGAAACCAGCCCCCCCTCCGATACCACGCGCCAGCCAGTGGGATTGGTCTGGCAGCCGTCTTAAGCCCTGCTGTCTGTCTTCTCATGTAGGTGCCCTGGGTCACGTTAACCGAAGCATTTATAACTTTCCTATGCATATTATGGTAGGGTTTAATTCCATACTTGTCAATTAAAATGGTTTGTTCAAAGTCTCTGGGACAGGTTGATGTCACCTGACCAGCCCTGCCGACCACGGTGACCCCAGGTGATGCACCCCCCCCACCCACCGCGAGCGAGTGAGTGAGTGACCCCCTCTCGCCTCGCCCCTCACGCCGCGTCTGTCGTCCGCTCTCTCCACGCACTCCTCCGCGGCTCGCCCGTTCGTTACCTCCCGCAAGGTGCCTTCCTTTGCCGCTCGGTCCGCGCAGGTGACACAGGTACACAGGTGACACAGGTACACAGGTACGCGCGCCCGACCCTCTTCCTCGCGTTGAACGATGCCCTCTCCACCCCCACCCACCCCCCCGAGGTGCTAAAAAAAAAACCGAGCTGGCCTTCAACCGATCTCGAAACGCCGCGCCCACAGATCTAGCCGCCCGCTGGTCCGCTCTGCCCTCCTCCCCTAACGGCCCAACACGATTTGCGGCCAATCGAGCGGAAATCCCTCGTTTGCTAAACACCCCCCACCCCCCCGGGTACACCAGTTTAATATATTGTTTACGGGACTGACGTTGTGGAGCACCACGGTCTCTCCGCTTGGGATCGTTGCTGACCGGTCCCAACCTCAAGCAGGGATAACCCCCTCCCCAGGAGAAGTACAATTCAGCCGTGCTTGGAATCGATCCAAGCATTTCACACACTCCCGCTGCCAACGGCGGCTCAATCAGGTACCAGCCCCCGTGTGAGAATAGGAATTGTCCTGGATTTCTGCTCCACCAGCAGTGTGTCTGTAGCTGATCATGCAGCTTTTGCAGTTGTAAATTAAGACTTTTCTGAAAATAAATGTGGGGAGATTGTCAGTTTTATGTCACTTCGCGCGTGCGCCCCGGTTTTGTTTCTGAAATTCCCACAGTCTCTGCCTCTTCGGTATATTTTGGTTTACTTGTAGGATTTTTGTAAAAAGAAAATGCAGAGATCGCCATTCAGAGCAAAATAGTGGATGCCACGTTTGTTTTTACTGCCCCGACCACCTTTTAGAGTAAAAGACTGGGGATGGCCGCTTGAGGCTGGAGGTAGATGCGCAAAGCTGGAATAACAGCTGGACAGGCAGCATCCCTGGATAGAAGGAGTGGGTGACGTTTCGGGTCGAGACCCTTCTTCAGACTGAGAGTCTGGGGAAAGGGAAACGAGAGATGAAGAGGGTATTGTAGAGAGAGAGAGATATAGAACAGATTAATGAAAGTATGCAGAAAAGGTAAACGTGATAAAGGGAACAGGCCATTCATTGTTGGCTGTGGGCTAGGTGTAAACGAGTTAGAAACATAGAAAGTAGTTGCAGGAGGAGGCCATTCATTGTGATCATGGCTGATCGTCCACAATCAATAACCCGTGCCTGCCTTCTCCCCATATCCCTTGATTCCACTAGCCCCCAGAGCTCTATCTAACTCTCTCTTAAATCCATCCAGTGACTTGGCCTCCACTGCCCTCTGTGGCAGGGAATTCCATAAATTCACAACTCTCTGGGCGAAAAAGTTTTTTCTCACCTCAGTCTTAAATGCCCTCCCCTTTATTCTAAGTGTTACAGACAATGAGACTTGACAGGGTGGCTTTGTGGTGAGGGAGAGAAGGGGGGGGGGGGGGGGGGGGGGGGGGGGTTGCAGGGGGGGGGTGTGCTGTGCTGTGCTGTGCCTGAGGCAGGGCAAACCAGCGGCGAGCCAGGCCTGGTTAGGTGTCCACGGGCCGGGCCGCTGTCTGCCGGTTGTCGGCATGGTGCACGACCGACAGGGAGACGCCGCGGGAACGTCGGAGGCGGAAGGTGACGAATCTGCGGGTCCATAGCGGGACAGCTGGGGAATAAAACCAAACGGATCAATAAGCCCTCTGCCCCACATTGGTTTTGGCAATGGGCTTGTGCACGATGAACCAACCTCATTGTTCACTTTCACGTCTCTCGCGGTAGCTAATTTTACTAAAATTATCCAAATGCTAATTTGAATTTGTTATTGAAGTGGTTTTATGGTATTCATAAGGTAGACAAAAATGCTGGAGAAACTCAGCGGGTGAGGCAGCATCTATGGAGCGAAGAAAATAGGCGACGTTTCGGGTCGAGACCCAAGGGCCGTGAGTCCGCAGATACTGCAATCCTGAGCCAAACACAAAGTGCTGGAGGAACTCGGCGGGTCTGTCCGCGTCTCCGGAGGGAATGGTTAGGTAACGTTTCAGGTTGGGACCCTTCTTGAATCATAGAGCCATACAGAGAGGACACAGATCCTTCGGCCCAACCAACCAACATGTCCCATCTACACTAGTCCCACCTGCCTGCATTTGGCCCAAATCCATCATAACTTTGCTATCCATGTAACTGTGTAAAGGGTTCTTAAACATGACAATATAGTCCCTGTCTCAGCTACCTCCTCTGGCAGCTCATTCCATACACCCATCACCCTCTGTGTGATAACGTTATACCTCTGGTTCCTATTACATCTTTCCCCTCTCACTTTAATCCTATGTCCTCTGCTTCTCGATTCCCCGACTCTGGGCAAGAGACTACCTGATCGATTCCTCTCATGATTTTGTACACCTCTATAAGATCTCCCCTCACCCTCCTGCGCTCCATGGAATAGAGACCCAGCCTGCTCAACCTCCCCCTGTAGCTCACACTTTCTAGTCCTGGTAACATCCTCGCAAAATCGTCCTGAAGTGGGAATCTAACCCAAGATGTCATCTGCCCATTCCCTCTACAGGTGCTGCCTGAGCTGCTGAGTTCCTCCTGTCTGTGGTCCGATGTTGTAGGCAGCAGCTTGTTGAGACAACAGCTCGAGTTGTTGTTTTCCAGTTGGCACTGAGACTGAGATGGTGGGCCATTCAGTACATTTACAGTGGCTTGCAAAAGTATTCATACCCCTTGAACTTTTCCACATTTTGTCACGTTACAACCACAAACGTAAATGTATTTTATTGGGATTTCATGTGATAGACCAACACAAAGTGGTGCATAATTGTGAAGTGGAAGGAAAATGATACATGGTTTCCAAATATGCTTTGATCTAAACCATTCCATTGTAGGTCTAGTTGTATGTTTAGGGTCGTTGTTCTGCTGGAAGGTGAAACTCCGCCCCAGTCTCAAGTCTTTTGCAGACTCTAACAGGTTTTCCTTCCAAGATTGCCCTGTATTTGGCTCCATCCATCTTCCCATCAAAAAAAACAACTCTGACCAGCTTCCCTGTCCCTGCTGAAGAAAAGCATCCCCACAGCATGATGCTGCCACCACCATGTTTCACAGTGGGATGGTGTGTTAGTGTTTCAGGGTGATGTGTAGCGTTAGTTTTCCGCCACAACCCAGAGCACCTTCCTCACATGGTTTGCTCTGTCCCCGCACATGGCATTGTGGCAAACTGCAAACGGACTTCTCATGGCTTTGTTTCAACAATGGCTTTCTTCTTGCCACTCTTCCATAAAGGCCCGATTTGTGGAGTGCACGATCCAATAGTTGTTCCATGGACAGATTTCTCCCCCCCACCTGAGCTGTGGATCTCTGCAGCTCCTCCAGAGTTACCAGGGCCTCTTGCTGCTTCTCTGATCAATGCTCTCCTTGCCCGCCTGTCAGTTTAGGTGGACGGCCATGTCTTGGTAGGTGTGCAGTTGTGCCCTACTCTTTCCATTTTCCGGATGATGGATTGAAACAGTGCTTCCGTTGAGATGTTCAAAGCTTGGGATTTTTTTTATAAACCTAACCCTGCTTTAAACTTCTCCACAACTTTAAATCCCTGACCACCTGTCTGGTGTGTTTTTCCTTGGGCTTCATGATGCCCAAGGAACATTGTTTGTTCACTAATGTTCTCTAACAAACCTCTTGAGGTCCTTCACATGAACAGCTGTATTTATACTGAGATTAGATTACACACAAGTGGACTCTATTTACTAATTAGTGACTTCTGAAGGCAATTGGTTGCACTGGATTTTATTTAGGGGTATCAGAGTAAAGGAGGCTGAATACTTTTTTTATTTGTAAAAAAATTTGAAAACCATGTATCATTTTCCTTCCACTTCACAATTATGCGCTACTTTGTGTTGGTCTATCACATAAAATCCCAATAAAATACATTTACGTTTGTGGTTGTAACGTGACAAAATGTGGAAAAGTTCAAGGGGTATGAATACTTTTGCAAGCCACTGTAGGGCAAAAGGTCTGATACAAGCCAGGCGCTAGAGATCCAGTCTGTCGCCTCAGCCTGTGCTTGATATTGAAACTAATACGTAAAACTAACATTTTCTGCACCTACTCAGTGTCGCTAATTTTAAAACCAGTTTGCCTGTCGGATAAGTCAAGTTTTGGTTCAGGGACCCTTCTTCAGAATGATTGTACGAGGGGGGAGAAATCTGGGGGGGGGGGTTGGGGGGGGGGAGAATGCTGAGGCCAGACAAAGCCAGGCAAGTGATAGGTGGATACACAAAGAACTGCAGATGCTGGAACTCCGAGCAAAGCACAGCGTGCTGGAGTAACTCAGCGGGTCAAGCAGCATCTCTGGAGGACGTGGATGGGCGGGTCGGGACCCTCCTTCAGATCGAAGAAGGGTGCCGGAACGTCACCTTTCCACATCCTCCAGAGATGCTGCCTGACCCGCTGAGTTACTCCAGCACTCTGTGAAACGTCACCTATCCATGTTCTCCACAGATGCTGCCTGACCCGCTGAGTTACTCCAGCGCTCTGTGAAACGTCACCTATCATGTTCCTCCACAGATGCTGCCTGACCCAACCCGCTTAGATTACTCCCACGCTCTGTGAAAACTCACCTATCCATGTTCTCCACAGGTGCCTGACCCGTAGTTACTCCCAGGTTGAAACGTCACCTATCCATGTTCTCCACAGATGCTGCCTGACCCGCTGAGTTACTCCAGCACTCTGTGCTTTGCTCAAGTGATAGGTGGATACAGGAGATGGGGCGGCTCACCCATAAATATAAATCACCCACAAAAATTGTAGTTTTTAATCTCGGCCACTTGGTTGCAGCAGCGAGCCTTCTACGTTCTGTCTGATAAAGCAATGATAATACAGTTCCACCATCCATTTTTTATTTTTTTTATTTTTTATTTATTAGAAGCAAGTGTACAAAAATATAACCAGCTGCATATGACATAATACAGTTATTATACAGCTTCAAGTTTGACTTTTAGCTATAGTAGCTTCAACTTTCAATCCACCACCGATTTTTGCAGCAACCTCCTTTACAAAACCGGGTTTAATCCGGAAATAAAATACCAGTGGGCGCTTGAAGTCCCCTCCCCGAAAAGTGGTCCTAGGAGGCCGGGTGTGGTGGGGGCCGTCTTTTGAGAGCGGCCGATCTCGACCTCCAACCGGAACTGCCGCGCAGATCGCGGTGGAATCTGCTCCTGCGTCCGGGCTCCTGGAACTCCGCCCGGCTGGAGCTGCAGATCCGTTTCCAATAGCCGACTTCTGAGTCTGACTTGCGGTTCGTCTCACGGCCCCCACCCCCCACACACCCGCGGCCGAGGCGGAATGTTTCCGGTACCGTTTGGGCTCATCTCTGAGACCGTGACCTCTGTATGTCCGGCAACACGGATAATCGCCAACTCTGGACAACTGTGCCAAAATCGTGTGACCCGTATTCATGGGGGGGTAGGGTGGACACAATCGGGCTGCGGCCTTATTGGTTAACAGATTTTCGTCCTCGCGGCCCTACTCCCTCCCCTCTCCCTCTCTCCCTCTCTCCACCTCTCTCTCTCTGTCCTCTCCTCTCCCTCTCTCTCATCCCTCTCCTCCCTCTCCCTCCTGTCTCTCACCTCTCCCCTTCACTCTCTCTCTCCTCTCTCCTCCCCCCCTCTCCCTCTCTCTCTCTGTCCCCCTCTCTCCTCCCTCTCTCTCTCTGTCCTCTCCTCTCCTCTCCCCCCTCTCTCCCCCCTCTCCCACTCCCTCCCACCTCTCTTTCTGTCCTCTCTCCTCCCCTTTCCTGTCCGTCTCTCCCCTCCCCCCTCCTCTCCCCCCTCTCCTCCCTCTCTCCCCCCCCTCTCCCCCCTCCCTCTCTGCCCTCTCACCTCTCTCCTCTTCTCCTCTCTCTCCCCTCTCTCTCTGCCCTCTCCTCTCCCCTCTCTCCCCTCTCCCCCCCCCCCTCCTCCCTCTCCCTCCCCCCTCTCTCTCTCTCTGTCCCATTCCTTCTCCCCTCTCCCTCTGTCCTCTCCCCTCTCCCCCTCTCATGGATTTTATGACGTGCCTACATCTGACCAAAGACATAGTGCTGATTGCTAGATGAACGCAGACAGGGGTATTCCACAGAGTTCCTGGCGGCCACTTCATCATTCCCAATGAGCTAAAGTGAGGAAAGTAGAATTCCTTACGTGTCCACCTGAATACAATTGTTGTAGTGTAGAAACAAGGAACTGCAGATGCTGGTTTACACAAAAAAACCCACAAAGTGCTGGAGTAACTCAGCAGGACAGGCAGCATCTCTGGGGAACATGGATAGGTGACGTTTCAGGTTGGGACCCTTCATCAGACTGAATGAAACAAGAAACTGCAGATGCTAATTCCAATCAGTCCAGTGACATTTAAATTGTGGAATATCACCTATCCACGTTCTCCACAGATGCTGCCTGTCCCGCTGAGTTAATCCAGCATTTTGTATTTATCTTCTGTTTAAACCAGCGTCTACAGTTCCTTCCTACCCGTCTCCCTGGTCTTGCAATGGAGTCTCTGATTGATGTGTAAAATGATATTTTACTGGGAATTAACGCCTTTCGAGTCAACTCATCAGTCTGAAGAGGGGTCTCGCCCTGAAACCTCACCCATTCCTTCTCTCCAGAGATGCTGCCTGTCCCGCCGAGTTACTCCAGCATTTAGTGTCTACCTCGGGTGTAAACCAGCATCTGCAGTTCCTCCCCACCACGTTAGCGCCTTCACGTTGGTTTAAGAACAGTTGCCGATGTTTGGTCAGTTGGATAATCGGTGACTTGTGTTGTATCCTTAACGGACACCCCTGCCTCCCACTCGTCCCCCGTGGCTAAACTGAAAATCTCCCCCCCCCCCCCCCTTAAATCTGTTCCCTGCTGCGCTATTTTCCTCCCCCTCCCACTCGGCATCTGAAACCTTTCCTATTTTTTTGGTTAAAAATTTGTAGAGGACAGATTTTGTAGCCTACTTTTGTAGATGGTTTGATATTTTTTTTTCCGAAGATGTTTTTATTTAAGTGTATCCGTCGTCATGAACACTACAGTAATTGGAACGAAGGAAAGACCGAGAGAGCGGTGTCTTTGGCAGGTATATTGTATGTCGTGGCGTATCTTCGTTTTTTTTGAGGACATGTCTTGCGTTGTTTTCATGCACTTGCACTCTATACCACGGCAGCTGAGATGAGAAGCGTGTGCTTGGACTGGAAGAGACGGTCTCTTTTGAAGGAGAAATCCCCCCCCCCCACACACACCCACCCTGCCCAGCCCAGTGACGATTCACGGAGGGATGTGATTTGTGATTGGTGATTTGCATCAGTGACAATAAACTTCATAACCAGCAGATTTCAAAAAAAAAGAACACCTATATACTAGTGTACATTTTTTGTGAACTTCATAATGTAATATATTCACGAAGATTGTTTTTTTTTAAAAAAAGAAGAAAGAAGATTGTCCTGTTTCTTTTTTTTTATGTCATTGTTTTTTATATGAAGCAAACGTTTTTTAAACTCAGGCCCTTTTGTTAGCAGGTCGACTGGGAGAAGCTGTTCAAACCCCTTCCAACTGTTCTATTGCCCTGCATGTATGAAGCCCCAGTTACATAGGCATAGAGACATAGACTGTAGGTGCAGGAGTAGGCCATTCGACCCTTCCAGCCAGCACCACCATTCAATATGATCACGGCTGATCAACCAAAATCTGCCCCGTTCCTGCCTTCTCCCCATATCCCTTGATTCCGTTAGCCCTAAGAGCTAAATCTAACTCTCTTGAAAACATCCAGTGAATTGGCCTCCACTGCCTTCTGTGGCAGAGAATACCACAGATTCGCAACTCTCTGGGTGAAAATGTTCTTCCTCATCTCAGTCCTAAATGGCCGAACCCCTTATTCTTAAGCTGTGTGACACCTGGTTCTGGACTCCCCCAACATGGGGAACATTTCTCCTGCAGGAGGTTGGTGGGGAAAGCAGGCTTCTGCAGAAGATATCTTGGGGATCAGAGCAGCAGGGGAAAAAACATTGGTTGCATTTCATTTTAGTCGGGCAAAGAATCTTTCCTTTTCCTTTTTGTATTTGTCGCCCTGATGCCCACAAGGCTCGGCGCCTCGTGTTCAGATGCACATAGTAACTCAGAGAAAGCAATGCCTTGTACCCCGGGACGTTGAATCTTACCGTGACACTGTGAGAAAGAAATTGGGAGTTTGTCGCGATTTGGATATTCAAACGCGTTTGACAGATGCAGAAGACGAGGTAAATTGAAATTGGTGCATCTGCCGTTAAACTTCCTCTGCCCCAATCCCGCACACTGGCAGGGCTGGATATCCCCCAACTAGGACGGTTACACCTTTACACGACCTTCCAAGCTCCAAGGTTTTTTGCCCCACGGTTTTTTTCTTGGGCGTTTTCGAGAGGGGTTTAGCTGCGGAGAGCTTAGGAGAGCAATATTAAATACTGCACAGCGGCAAAGTTGATAGGTTGTCGGAGCAGAATCAGGCCACGCGGCCCATCGAGTCTACTCCGCCATTCAATCATGGCTGATCTATCTCAACCTCATTGGTTTGCCTTCACCCCATAACCCCTGACACCTGTACTAATCAAAAATCTGTCAATCTTTGCCTTAAAAAATCCATTGACTTGGCCTCCACTGCCATCTCCGGCAATTAATTCCGCAGATTCACCACCCTCTGACTAAAGAAATTCCTCCTCATCTCCTTTCTAACGGTACACCCTTTAATTCTGAGGCTGTGACCTCTGGTGCTAGACAAACTCCCACTAGTGGAAACATCCACTCTATCCAAGCCTTTCACTATTCTGTACATTTCAATGAGGGTGTCCCCCCCCCATCCTTCTCAACTCCAGCGAGTATAGGCCCAGCGCCAACAAATGCTCATCATATGTTAATTAAAAATTGAACAGCCGTGAGTAATCAAAACCTGAATCAGCCTGAATCCCAGAACAACCGGCGTGTCGGGATAGTTAGGCTTGTCAACATGACATTATTTAGAAGGAATATTCCATATTCTAATCTCCATACTGGCTGACAAAAGCTTGAGAATATATTTATAAAATGCCTGTGTAAATGGGGCTGGGAAAATGTCCTTTTTTTTGAGAAGAGGAAAAAGAATTGTTTTAAGCACATGCATGAACTTTTTTTTTTGTTGTTTTTTGGGGAAAAAAGTATAAATAGTGCCATCAAGTGGATCGAAGGTATTTGTGGTAGTCAGGAGTGTGGCTGGAACTACTCACAGATTGTACTGTTATGTTGGATGTTGCAGTAGACGTTGTCAATGTTAGATTAGGGCACTTTGTTCACGTGTTAGCAAATGTGATTTGGTATTAAAGATTACAGCACATTGAATCAGGGCCTCATATCCTGTTGTCTTGGTATGTCACGCAGCCTGCATTTCATATCCTGTGAACTGATTTTTTTTTTTAAATAGAAATGATTTTTCTAAACTTGTCTTTCTACACCTATTGTTTTGTAAGTTAAAAAGTTCCTAATGAAGAAAAAAAAATAAAAGAGTACAACTTTAGAATTTAACAGTAATAAAATGCCTGTGTGTAAAGAGTTTATTCTATTCTATTCGACAGTCCCAAAACAGGTTACTAGCTTTTGGTTTAGTTGAGAGATACAGGCCCTTCGGCCCGCAGAGTCCGTGCTGCCCATACATCTGTACCTGTAAGATGCACTATCTGTATCTGTAAGAAGGGTCTCGACCCGAAACGTCGCCCATTCCTTCTCTCCAGAGATCCTACCGGTCCCTCTGGGTTACTCCAGCTTTTTGTGTCTCCACTAGTTCTGTGCTGTCCCATCATACACGCCATCGGCAATTTGCAGATGGCAATTAACCTACAAACCCACGCGTCATTGGGAGGGGGGAGGAAACCGGAGCACCCGGAGGAAGCCCATGTGGTCACAGGGAGAACGTGCAAACTCCGTGCAGATAGCACTTGCAGTCAGGACTGAGGATACAGTGAAAAGCTTTGTTTTGCATGCTACCCTATCAATTCCAATTCCAAAGACGTACAGGTTTGTTAGATTAATTGGCTTGGTGAATGTAAAAAAGTGTCCCTTGTGTGTGTAGAATAGTGTTAATGTGTGGGGATCGCAGGTCTACGCGGGCTCGGTGTGCCGAAGGGCCTGTTTCCCCGCTGTGTCTCGAAACTAAAGATCTGGTAACACCGTACATAAATACAATCTTGCCAAAAGTATAATAGGTAGAGCAAAGGGGAAGTTGCAGAGTGCAGAATACACCGACCAACGATCCTCGCAACACTAACATTACCCTACACACGCTAGGGACAATTTTACCAAGTCAATTAACCTACAAACCTGTACGTACGTTTTTGGAGTGTGGGAGGAAACGGGGACGCCCTGAGAAAACCCACGCAGGTCACGGGGAGAATGATCAAACTCAGCACAGACAGCGCCTGTGGTCAGGATCGAACCCGGGTACCTGACGCTGTAAGGCAGCAACTCTATCGCTGGTGCCGTCCTCATGCCCCATATGTGTAAAATCATTTTGCAGTTGTACAGGGCCCTAGTGAGACCACATCTGGAGTATTGTGTGCCGTTTTGGTCCCCTAATTTGAGGAAGGACATTCTTGCTATTCAGGGAGTGCAGCGTAGGTTTACAAGGTTAATTCCCGGAATGGCGAGACTGTCATATGCTGAGAGAATGGAGCAGCTGGGCTTGTACACTCTGGAGTTTAGAAGGATGAGAGGGGACCTTATTGAAAAATATAAGATGGTTAAGGGTTTGGACACGCTAGAGGCAGGAAACATGTTCCCGATGTTGGGGGAGTCCAGAACCAGGGGCCACAGTTTAAGAATAAGAGGTAAGCCATTTAGAACGGAAACGAGGAAACACTTTTTCTCACAGTTGTGAGTCTGTGGAAATATCTGCCTCAGAGGGCGGAGGAGGCTGGTTCTCTGGATACTTTCAAGAGAGAGCTAGATGGGGCCCTTATAGAAACTTACAAAATTCTTAAGAGGTTGGACAGGCTAGATGCAGGAAGATTGTTCCCGATGTTGGGTAAGTCCAGTACAAGGGGTCACAGTTTAAGGATAAGTGTAAGACTTTCACACAGAGAGTGGTGAATCTCTGGAATTCTCTTCCACAGAAGGTAGTTGAGGCCAGTTCATTGGCTATATTTAAGAGTTAGATGTGGCCCTTGTGGCTAATGGGATCAGGGGGTATGGAGAGAAGGCAGGTACAGGATACTGAGTTGGATGATCAGCCATGATCACATTGAATGGCGGTGCTGGCTCGAAGGGCCAAATGGCCTACTCCTGCACCTATTGTCTATTGTTAAACTCAAGTTTCAAACAACAATTGGTTTCAACGACTTTATTTAATTATTTGCTCCATTTAACTTATTCGACAACATTCCAGAAAATGGGAATGATTGAGGATACAATCAGTACCGTAACGACACAAAGAACTGCAGATGCCGATTTACAAAGAAAAGACACAAAGTACTGGAGTAACTCAGCCGGTAAGGCAGCATCTCGGGGGGGGGTGATGTTTCGGGTCGGGACCCTTCTTCAGGCTGACCCAACCCGAAACGTCACCTATCCATGTTCTCCACAGATGCTGCCTGACCCGCTGAGTTAGTCCAGCAGTTAGAGTCGGTCATTACTGTGTCTGCTTTAAACATCGTCAACAGAAAGTAGAAGCCACCGTTGAACAGCACTCATCCATTCCTCCTGAATCCCAGTCTCTGCTCCAGTCAGAAGACAAAGGCTCCAACACACAGTTTGTGTAAGAAAGAACTGCAGATGCTGGTAAAATGGAAGGTAGACACAAAATGCTGGAGTAACTCAGCGGGTGAGGCAGCATCTCTGGAGAGATTCCTTCTCTCCAGAGACCCCAAAGGGTCTCGACCCGAATCCTCGCCCATTCTTTCTCTCCAGAGATGCTGCCTCACCCGCTGAGTTACTCCAACATTATGTGTCTATCCTCGGCTCGACAGTTGACAGCAGCGATGGTTCTCGTGTCAGTGACTTGATAATGGTGATCTTCCAGCTTCTACTGAATCCCAGTGGCTGAAAACAGAAGGTCATGAGTTATAGGAGCTGGTCTACTTCAATCATGGCTGATCTATCTCTCCTTCCTAACCCCATTCTTCCGCCTTCTTCCCATAACCCCTGACACCCGTACTAATCAAGAATCTCCAGTTTGCTTTAAAAATATCCACTGACTTGGCCTCCACAGGTTCACCACCCTCTGACTAAAGAAATTCCTCCTCGTCTCCTTTCTAAAGGTACGTCCTTTTATTCTGAGGCTGTGCTCTCTGGTCCTAGACTCTCCCACTTCCTCTCCACATGGCAGATATCATAGCACAGAGCTTGGCAGCTGATGGAAAAACAGATGTCTAATTCCAACTGGACTGGAACAAATACTTCCGTCCCCCCCCCCCCCCCCCCCCCATCAATGCCGGGTCATCAGTCCGACAGTAATAGAAACATAGACAATAGGTGCAGGAGCAGGCCATTCGGCCCTTCGAGCCTGCACCGTCATTCAATGTGATCAAGGTTGATCATCCAACTCAGTATCCTGTACCTGCCTTCTCTCCATACCCCCTGATCCCTTTAGCCACAAGGGCCACATCCAAATCCCTCTTAAATATGGCCAACGAACTGGCCTCAACTACCTTCTGTGGCAGAGAATTCCACAGATTCACCACTCTCTGTGTGAAAAACTATTTTCTCATCTCGGTCCTAAAAGACTTCCCCATTATCCTTAAACTGTGACCCCCCCTGTCCTGGACTTCCCCAACATCGGGAACAATCTTCCTGCATCTAGCCTGTCCAACCCCTTAAGAATTTTGTAAGTCTCTATGAGATCCCCCCTCAAATCTTCTAAATTCCAGCGAGTACAAGACCGAGTCTATCCAGTCTTTTCTTAAGGCATATGGAAGTCGTGCCATCCCAGGAAATCAGTCTGGTGAACCTTCTCTGTACTCCCTCTATGGCAAGAATGTCTTTCCACAGATTAGGAGACCAAAACTGTAACGCAATACTCCAGGTGTGGCTCACCAAGACCCTGTACAACTGCAGTAGAACCTCCCTGCTCTTGTACTCAAATCATTTTGCAATGAATGCCAACATACCATTCGCTTTCTTCACAGGTCCTGCTGCACCTGCATGCCTACTTTCAATGACTGGTGTACCATGACACCCCAGGGTCTCGTTGCATCTCCCCTTTTCTTAATCGGTCACCATTCAAAAAATAGTCTACTTTCCTGTTTTTGCCACAAAGTAGGTAACCTCACATTTATCCACATTATACTGCATCTGCCATGCATTTGCCCACTCACCCAGTCTATCCAAGTCATCCTGCAGCCTCCTAGCATCCTCCTCACAGCTAACACTGCCCCCCCAGCTTCGTGTCATCCTCAAACTTCGAGATGTTGCATTTAATTCCCTCGTCCAAATCATTAATGTATATTGTAAATAGCTGGGGTCCAGCACTGAGCCTTGCGGCACCCCACTAGTCACTGTCTGTCATCCTGAAAAGGACCCGTTCTCTCCTACTCTTTGCTTCCTGTCTGCCAGCCAGTTCTCTATCCACATCAATACTGAACCCCCAATACCGTGTGCTTTAAGTTTGTATACCAATCTCTCGTGTGGGACTTTGTCGAAAGCCTTCTGAAAGTCCAGATATAACACATCCACTGCTTCTCCCTTATCCACTCTACTAGTTACATCCTCAAAAAATTCAATAAGATTCGTCAGACATGATTCACCTTTCGTAAATCCATGCTGACTTTGTCCAATGATTTCACCACTTTCCAAATGCGCTGCTATCCCATCTTTAATAACTGACTCTAGCAGTTTCCCCACTACCGATGTTAGACTAACTGGACTGTAATTCCCCGTTTTCTCTCTCCCTCCCTTTTTAAAAAGTGGGGTTACATTAGGAACTACTCCAGAATCCTCAGGAACTACTCCAGAATCTAAAGAGTTTTGAAAAATTATCACTAAGGCATCTGCTATTTCTGCGGCTACTTCCTTAAGTACCCTGGGATGCAGCCTATCTGGCCCTGGGGATTTATCGGCCTTTAATCCATTCAATTTACCTAACACCACTTTCCGGCTAACCTGGATTTCACTCATTTCCTCCATCTCATTTGACGCGCGATCCCCTGCTATTTCCGACAAATTATTTATGTCTTCCTTAGTGAAGACAGAACCAAAGTAGTTATTCAATTGGTCTGCCATGTCCTTGTTCCCCATGATCAATTCACCGTTTCTGACTGCAAGGGACCTACATTTGTTTTAACTAATCTTTTGCGCTTCACATATCGATAAAAACATTTGCAGTCAGTTTTTATGATTCCTGCCAGTTTTCTTTCATACTCCATTTTCCCTTTCCTAATTAAGCCCTTTGTCCTCCTCTGTTGTTCTCTGAATTTCTCCCAGTCCCCTGGTAGGCTGCTTTTTCTGGCTAATTTGTAAGCTTCATCTTTTTCTTTGATACTATCCCTGATTTCCCTTGTTATCCATGGATGCACTACCTTCCCTGATTTATTATTTTGCCATACTGGGATGAACAACTGTTGTAGTTCATCCATGCAGTCTTTAAATACCTTCCATTGCATATCCACCGTCAACCCTTCAAGATTCAATTGCCAGTCCATCTTGGCCAATTCACGTCTCATACCCTCAAAGTTACCTTTCTTTAAGTTCAGGACCCGTGTTTCTGAATTAACAATGTCACTCTCCATCCTAATGAAGAATTCAACCATATTATGGTCACTCTTGCCCAAGGGGCCACGTACAACAAGGCTGCTAACTAACCCTTCCTCATTACTCAATACCCAGTCTAGAATAGCCTGCTCTCTCGTTGGTTCCTCTACATGTTGGTTTAGAAAACCATCTCGCATACATTCCAAGAAATCCTCTTCCTCAGCACCCCTGCCAATTTTGATTCACCCAATCTATATGTAGATTGAAGTCACCCATTATAACAATTTTACCTTTGTTGCACGCATTTCTAATTTCCTGTTTGATGCCATCCCCAACTCCACTACTACTGTTAGGTGGCCTGTACACAACACCCACTAGCCCCTTTTCTGCCCCTTAGTGTTTCGCAGCTCCACCCATATCGATTCCACATCCTCCAAGCTAATGTCCTTCCTTTCTATTGCATTAATCTCCTCTCTAACCAGCAACGCTCCTTTTCCTCTCTGTCTATCCCTCCTGAATATTGAATATCCCTGGATGTTCAGCTCCCAGCCTTGGTCACCCTGGAGCCATGTCTCTGTGATCCCAACTATATCATAATTATTAATAGCTATCTGCACATTCAACTCATCCACCTTATTACGAATGTTCCTCGCATTGAGACACAAAGCCTTCAGGCTTGTTTTTACAACGCTCTTGCCCCTTTTACAATTATGTTGAAAAGTGGCCCTTTTTGATTTTTGCCCTGGATTTGTCTGCCTGCCAACTTTATCACCTTGCTACCTATTACTCCTATCCTCATTTTACACCCTCTGTCTCTCTGCTCACACATTTAAGAAAACCCTCCACTTCTTATTTCCGTTTATTATTTTTTTTTCTTTCCCCCCCATACGTATTGCGCCTGACTGCTTCTTCTCTTCTCTGCTCCTGCCACAAACGGACTACTTGCCTTCTCTATTTGAGTCCCTCCCCCCCCAACCCGATCTAGTTTACAAGTCTCCCCAGTAGCCTTTGCAAACTCCCTCCACCAGGATATTGGTTTCCCCTCGGGTTCAAGTGCAACCCGTCCTTTTTGTGCAGGTCACACCTTACCCCAAAAGAGGTCCAATAATCCAGAAACTTGAATCTCTGCGCTCTGCACCAGTCCTACAGCCACGCATTTATCCTCCACCTTGTTCCATTCCTACTCTCACTGTCGCGTGGCACAGGCAGTAATCCTGAGATTGTTACCTTTGCGGTCCTTCTCCTTAACACTCTTCCTAACTCCCTAAATTCTACCTTTCAGGACCTCCTCTCTTTTTCCTACCTATGTCATTGGTAACTATATGTACCACGACCTCTGGCTCCTCTCCCTCCCATTTCAAGATATCTTGGGCACGTTCAGTCACATCCCGGACCCTGGCACCAGGGAGGCAAACTACCATCCGGGTCTCCTGACTGCGTCCACAGAAAATCGCCTATCTGACCCCCTAACATAGAGTCCCCTATTACTGCTGCCCTCTTTCTTTTCCTTACTAACCCTTTATGAGCAAACAGGGGCCGGTCTTTGTACCGGAGGCCCGGTCGCAATGTTGCTACCCCCAGGTAGGCTGTGCCCCCCAACAGTACTCAAACAGGAGTACTTATTGCCAAGGTGTACAGCCACCGGGGTACTCTCTAGTCCCAGCCTCTGCCCCTTGCCTCTCCTAACCGTGAACCCACTTTTCTGCCTCCTGTGGTTTTTGGAGTGACCACCTGTCTGTAACTCCTCTCTATGGCTTCCTCACTCTCCCTGACCAGACGGAGGTCATCGAGCTGCTGCTCCAGGTACCGAATACGGTCCATTTGGAGCGCCATCTTGACGCACCTGGCGCAGATGTGGACGTCTGGAGAGCTATCTGACTGCATGACCTCCCACATCTGACATCCAGAACAGTAAACTACCCTGGTACTCATCCTCCCCCTTACCCTGGATACAATACAATATACAATACAATACAAAGCAAGGATTTTAGTTGAAAGAAATCAGCAGGGATCGGATTCCAATCAGCGGCTTCCTCAAGCTCACTTGTTTTGAACTGTGAGCTGTGAATGGAACGTTACGGTTTTAGATTCCTCCCACTGCAACCGCTCCTGGGCCTAATGTGGGCAGCACGGTGACGCAGCGGGTAGAGCTGCTGCCTCACAGCGCCGGAGACCAGGTTTGCATGGACCAGAAGCAGGAATGGGCCATCAGTCATCTCAAGGTCCCCCTCATAACCTTTTATACATTTAACCCAATAGTCCAAAGCGAGCCTCGTAAAAGGCTGAAAGGAGAGCTGGACGAAGAATATAAAACCAGGAGCAACATAGATAGGGTAGACAGTCACAACCTTTCTCCCAAGGTGGAAATGTCAAAGACTAGTCTAAAGATGGCACGGTGGCGCAGCGCCAGAGACCCGGGTTCCATCCTGACTACGGGTGCCTCCTGTATGGAGGATACGCGTTCTACCTGTGACCACGTGGGGTTTCTCCAGGCTGCTCCAGTTTCCTCCCACATCCCAAAGATGTGCGGGTTTGTAGGTTCATTGACCCTCTGTGAACTGCCCCGTAGTGTGTAGGGAGTGGATGAGAAAGTGGGATCAGATAGAACTAGTGTGAAGGGGTGATCGCTGGTCAGCGTGGACTCGGTGGGCCGAAGGGCCTGTTTCCACGAGAGAGATTCTCTCTCCTTTAAGTGAGGGTTGCAGTAGATATATAAAATGGGACCTGGGGGGGGGGGGGGGGGGGGGGGGGGGTCAAAGGAATGGCAGATGCTGGAATCACAAGCGAAACAAAAAGTGCTGGAAAAACTAGGTAGGTCCGGCAACATCTGCGGAGGAAATGAACAGGTAATATTCCAGGTCAGGTACCTTCTTTCAGGACTGATTGTGGGGGAAGGGGGGGGATAAAGCTGCAAGAGTGAGGTTGGGGGCGGGATGAAGCTGGCGAGTGACAGGTGGATACAGGTGTGAGGGAGGGAGATGGGGTTGAACCGTTACTGATAATGTGTTCACCGATTCTCACTCACTTCCTTGATCGTTCACTCAGGGCCTCCCACTTCTCTTTTCCCCCTGCCCCCCCTCTCCCAGTCCTCCTGTCCCATTACCCCTAACTCCCTCTTCCCCCCCCTTCCCACGCCCCCCCACCCGATACCTCCTTCCCCCTCTTTTCCCCTGCCCCCCCTCCCACCCCCCCCAACCCCCCCCGACGCTCACCCCCCCTCCTTTCCCCCTTGTCCTCCCCCCTGCCTCATCTCCTCCCCTGCCCCCCCTCTCACTACCCCCCCTTTATCCCCTGCCCCCTCACACCTCTCTTCCCTGCCCCCCCTACCTCGCCCCTCCTCCCACTCCCCCTCCTTCTCCCTGCTCATCCCACTCCCCCTCCTTTTTTTTTTTCCCCCCCCCTTTCCCCCCCCCTCTCTCCTTCCCCCTCCACCCTCCTCGCCATCACGCGGGTTGACTGTTGGGGTACTTACTGAGTTCTCTACTACATGGGCTGTGGAGCCATTAGGTCGATGTCAGACAGGTTTCGGGCAATGTAAACCCCCACAGCAAACAGCCCAATGTTCACTATTAGATTCCTGTCGGGAAAGAGGAAAGGTTCACGTCAGAATGGACTGGTTGGCAGATACAGCACGGAGACAGGCCCTTCGGCCCACCGGGCCCATGCCGACCATTGTGGAGGTGAGGGCGAGACGATGGGGAAGAAGAGGGTGGGAGAGAAGTGGTGGAAGGGGGGGGGATAGGAGGAACAGGAGGGAGAAGAGGCAAAGGGGGGGGGGTTAGTGGGAGTGGACAGAAAGTGGAGGGGGGGGGGGGGGTTGAGGGACGAAGGTGAGAGAGAACAGAGAGTAGGTGCAGTCGACCATTCGGCCTGTCGAGCTTTCTTTGTCAAGACTATACTGATCTCGTCTGATCATCCAAAATCAGTACCCCAAGCATAGTGGGGGAGAAGAGGGGGGGGGTGTGGGTGAGAGGGGGGTGTGGGGGAGAGGGAGGGGGGGTGTGGGGGGAACGGGGGACAATGGGGATGGGGGGCAAAGGGGAGAGGGGAGGGGGGTGAGGGAGAGGGGGGCAATGGGGAGAGGGAGGGGGGGCCAAGGGGGTGATTTGCGGAGGATGGGGGAATCACACAGGCCCATCTGCACTAGGGAAGGTGGGAAGGGGGTGTGAGGCACAAACCACGTGGGAACTGCCCTTCGGCCCTGCCTGTTGCTGCTACCCCATCTACACCAAGGGGATAGAAACAGAAAAATAGGTGGAGGAGGCCATTCGGCCCTTCCAGCCAGCACCGCCATCCAATAGTCGATCATGGCTGATCTCCCCACACTAAGTGCCCCGTTCCTGCTTTGCCCATATCCCCTGAACTCGCTATTTTTAAGAGCCCTATCTTAAAAAAGCAATCAGAGAAACCGGCTCCACCGCCTCTGAGGCAGAGGAGAGAATTCCACAGGCACTCACACTCTCTGTGAGAAAATTAAAAAGTGTTTCCTCGTTCCGTTACTAAATGGCATTTACTCCTTATTCTTAACTCGTGGCCCTGAGTTCTGGACTCCCCAACATCGGGACATGTTTCCTGCCTCTAGCGTGTCCAAAACCTTAATAATTTTATATGTTAAAATGTTATATTTTTATATAACATTTTCTGATTTCAATGTTGATAATTCTCTCGTATTTTAATGCAGCGGATGCTGGAAGGGGGCGAGTTGGACCGGGGCGGCTGGGGGGGAGGGCCCCTTCGGCCCAGCGAGGCCGCCTGCTACCCCACCGTCACACCACACACACTGCGGAAGTCTGCTCCTGTCCGTGGCCCGACGGCCGCGCCGCCCTGAGCACGCAGCCGCCCCGGTCCCCAAGCCCCCCCGGCCCGCTCTCCTCCGCACGCTGCTCCGCTCCATCGCCGCCGCCGGCCGCCCGCTCCTCCCCGCCGCCGCTCGCCGTCTCCCGCCGCGCCGCCTTGGGGTCGACGCCTGTCACACTCACACCACACAGCGCTACGCCCGGACATGGAAACCACGCGCCGCACTCTAACGTTCGGCCCTCGCACTGTTCCCCTCACTCACTCACTCACTCTTCCCCCCTCACTCACTCACTTCCCCCTCACTCACTCTCCTCACTCACTATCCCCCATCACTCACTTCTTCCTCCCTCACTACACTTCCCCCTCTCACTCACTCTCCCCCTCACTCACCTACTTTCTCCATCATCACTCTTCCTCCTCACTCACTCTCCCCTCATCATCTTCCTCCATCATCATCTCCCCTCACTTCCACTCTACCTACTCACTCTTCCTCCCTCATCACCCTCCCCTCAATCACTCTCCACCTATCCTCATCATCTCACCCCTAACTCATTTCCCCTCACTCACTCTTCCTCATCACTCACTTTTCATCCCTCTCTCCCTCTTCCCATTTTATCTCACTCATTCCTCCTCACTCATCTCTCCCCCCTCACTCACTTCCACTCAATCACTCTTTCTCCCTCACCTACTCTCCCACCTCAACTCACTCTCGCCCTCAATCACTCTCCCCCTCATCACTCTCCCCCTCAATCACTCTTCCTCCTCACTCACTCTCCCCTCACTCCCATTCTTCCTCCCTCACTCACTCTCCCCTCATCACTCTTCCTCCTCACTCCATTCCCCTCACTCATCTTCCTCCCTCACTCAGCTCTCCCCCTCACTCACTCTTCCTCCCTCACTCATCTCCCCTCACCACTCTCCCCCTCACTCACTCTTCCTCCCTCACTCACTCTCCCCCTCACTCACTTTCTTCCTCTCACTCTTTCCTCCTCCACCACTCTTCCTCCTCACTCACTCTTCCTCCTCACTCACTCTCCGCTCACTTCACTCTTTCCTCCCTCACTCACTCTTCCTCCTCACCTCACTCTTCCTCCCTCACTCACTCTCCCCTCACTCACTCTCCCCCTCACTCATCTTCCTCCCTTCACTCATCTTCCTCCCTCACTCACTCTTCCTCCCTCATCACTCTCCTCTCAATCACTTTCCTCCCTCCCTCACCTCTCTTCCTCCTCACTTCACTCCTCCTCCCTCACTCACTCTTCCTCCCTCACTCACTCTCCCCCTCACTCACTCTTCCTCCCTCACTCACTCTTCCTCCCTCACTCACTCTTCCTCCCTCACTCACTCTTCCTCCCTCACTCACTTTCTCCCTCACTCACTCTCCCCCTCACTCACTCTTCCTCCCTCACTCACTCTCCTCCCTCACTCACTCTTCCTCCTCACTCACTCTCCCTCCATAACTCATCTCCACTTATCTGCTCTACTCCCCATCACTCACTCTCTCTCTCCTATCTCTCCTACCTCCCCTCTTCCCCCTCACTCTTCCTCCCTCACTTCTTCTCCCTCTCCACTCCATATATCTCTACACTCCCCCTCTCCCCATCTCCCCTCCTCTCCTTCTCTCCCTCCCTCTCTCACTCTTCCTCTCTCTTCTATCTCTCTGTTACCTACCCATCTCCCCCTCCTCTCCCTCTCCTCCCTCCCTTCTCTCACTTCTTCCTCTTTACTATTCTCTGTACCTCCCATCTCTCCTTCACTCTTCCTACCTCTCCACATATCTCTCTCGTACCTCCCCATTTTCTCCGTCTCTTTCTCTCCCTCCTGTTTCTTCATCCCTCTCTTCTATCTCTTGGACCTCTTGGTTACTTGGTCCTCCAAAAATTATTCCAAATTGGAATTTGAAATGGATACCTCCCATTACCTCTCTCCTCATATTTCTCTCTCTCTTCTCTCTCCATCTTCTCTCTGCCTACACTCCCCTCCCCTCCCCCTATCCCTCCTCTCTTCTCTCCTTCTCACTCACCCCCCTCTCTCCATCATCCCTCCCTCTCTTCCCTTAACCTGTCTACCTATCTCTCTGTTACCTCCCTATATCTCCACTCTTCTCCTCCACTCCCCTCTCTCCTCCCTCCCTCTTACTAATTCACCTCCTACCTCCCTCTCCCCCTCTCTCCTCCCTCTTACTCCAAATCTTCTGTACCTCTCTATCTCTCACTCTATCTCGACCCTTCTCTCTCCCAGTAACAATCTCTCTCTCTCTCACATCTCTCAAACCCCCTTCTTCCCTACCTACCCCTTCTCCTTTATTTTTCCCTCCTCTCTCGCTCCTCCCTCTACCCTCAACCTCCTCTCTTTCCCTCTTTCCTCTCTCTCCTCCCCCTTGTCACGATGTGTCTATTGTTCGTGTCCCCAGATAGGACAATGACATTCTTGCTTGCAGCAGCACAACAGAATATGGGTGACATAGTAACTGTAAAACAATATAATAAAAATGATCAGTGGTTGTGTATGTTTATAAATGATATATTTATTATATACAACACAACATATACATCCATTACATACAAGGCATATATGAAGAAGGGGTCTCGACACAAGACATCAATTTTGCTCCTTTTCTCCGAGATGCTGCTCCGACATGCTGATTTACTCCAGCTTTCTTTTTTTGTCTTCTACACACTTGCACATAAAAACAAATCAATATAGTGGCAACCAAAAAAAAGACATCAATACGCCAAATGCCCCCCAAGTGTATATCGTTCAAGAGATATTTGGAGGTTGTTGTGTTTCATAACATGGATGGCTGTGGTGGGTAAGAAGCTGTTCCTGAACTGGAAGTTACAGTTTCCAGGCTCCTGTACCTCTTCCCGAATGCAGGGGTGAAATGAGAGTGTGGCTGGGGGTGTGGTGTGGGTCTATGATGATGGGGCTTGCCTCATTGAGGCGGAAGCGGGATCCTGTAGAATCACTTTGATGGTGGGGGGTCAGTCCCCCGTGATGGATCCCGGGCGGAGTGTCCAACTCCTTTTGCAGTCTTCTTTGGCTCCAAGAGATATGAAAAGGTTAACAAATCAGAGCCCGCACCGATGAATCGAAGAACGGTGGAGCCCCACATTGATCCATTGTTGGTCTGGAAGAGGTTAATAAACGATGGGATACGAGGAGTAGTTGATAGTCTGCTTACTTTAAAAAAACAGACTACACACAATGGGTTAGGTTGAACCGTCTAAACCTTACTGCCGGAGTGCGGGGGATACACCAGTCAAGTATGCAAACCAGACACTTGACCTTCCCAAGCCACACTCGAATGAACAAGACATGCAGGGTATTTTATAAGTGGTGGTGCATATGTTTTACTCAGAGTCGCCAGAGGCAATGACGTTCAACACAGTTTGTACCCATCACAAAAGTATACTTGTCACTGATACAATGCATTCTATTGAGGGAGTGCAGGTAGGTTAAAGCGGTTAATTCCAAGGATGGCGGGACTGTCATATGCTGAGAGAATGGAAAAGCGGGCGGCTGGGCTTGTACACTCTGGAGTTTAGAAGGATGAGTGGGGATCTCATTGAAAACATTATAAGATTGTTAAGGGTTTGAGGACACGTAGAGGTAGGAAATAACATGTTCGATGTTTGGTGGGAATCCGGAAACCAGGCTGGCCACAGTTTAAGAATAAAGGAGCAAGCCATTTAGAACGGACGACGAGGAAACATTTTTCTCACAGAGATGGTGGTTGATGTGGTGAGTGTGGAATTCTCTGCTCTGGGGCTGTGGAGGCCGGTTCTCTGGATGCTTTCAGAGGAGAGCTTGTAGGGCTCTTAAAGATAGCGGAGTCAGGGGAAAAAAAATATTGGGAGGAAGGCAGGAAACAGGGTACTGATTGGGGATGAGCAGCCATTTGATCATATTGAATGACGGTGCTGGGCTCGAAGAGGCCCGTATTTGGACTCCTACTCCTGCACTCTATTGTCTATGGTCTATGGTCATACTATAGTTATATCGATCACAAAACTGTGTTTACAAAACTTCTCCACAACAGGAAACCTAGTAAATGGAAGGGATCCTTATCAATGTACTCAAGAAGATTTATTTACCCATTCTCCAGTTCCACAGCGACCCAGTATCCTCTCCCCCCAGCATTGCCAGTTGCTCTCTGTCAAAACATAAAGGACATATCCAAAAGCATAGAGTTTGCGTATACAAGCTGTAGGTTCTGCCAGTCCTTGGTATGGTTACAGAATTTGCCAACGGCCAGCTTATTTAGGACCCAAAAGGTCAAGCTGTTCTTTCAACTTATCTGGAGTCAAGAGTCGGAGAGAGTTTTATTGTCCACGTGTCCACAGATTTGGATCACAATCGGGACATTCTTGCTTGCTGCAGCACAAAGAGTTATGTTAAATAATACTAAACGGATGTTAAAAGTATAGGGACGATAGAACCATTATTATATATTATTTACACAATAAATAAACAGATATAGTGTTTGCAAACACTGCCCCAGACCATATCGGCTTGACTCCCTTCCCTCGAGGGGGAAATTTATCGCATGTCGCCTGCATCAAAAGGCGTGGTAGCATCATCATGGACCCACACACCCTGGCACACACTCGTCTCCCCGCTACCTGCAGGTTTGAAGGTAAAGGAGCTGAACGGACTGCAAACAACAGGTTCTCAGGAATAGCTCCTTCCCCTCAGCCCATCCAGGCTATTAAAACCTGGCTCGGACAAAATTCTGAACATGATACCCTTTATCCTGTTGCTTGCACTTTATCAGTTTATTTATCATGCTGTGTATATATTGTTATATTGGTATATGGGACACACTGATCTGTTCTGTCAGTCATGCCTTACTATGTTCTTGTTGTGCTGAAGCAAAGCAAGGAATTTCATTGTTATAAGGACACACGCAATAAAACTCTCTTGAATCTTGGAATCTTGAATCAATAATAATAATAGGTGTTACAGTTCAGAGTTGTTTGATGTTGTGTTTGATAAGCTGGTGGGCGGTGGGGAAGAAAGAAAGCATGTTCCTGAATCTGGACGTTACAGTTTTCAGGTCTGTACTTCTTTTCACGATGGCAACGGAGAGAGATGAGTGTTTGGCCCAGGATGGTGTGGGTCTTTGGCAGCCTTCTTTTTGAGGCAGAAGACAGCGGACTGCGATCGATCCCCTCGATGGGGATGGGGAGGTCGAGTAAGCGGTGATGGACTGGCAGTGTCACAACTTTCTGGCAGCCTTTTCGATCCTGGAATACAAGTTGATAAAGTTTTATCTCTATTTTATTTATATGGTTCTCTGTTCATGGACATTACTCACTATATTCTCCACAGTTGGTGTGAAAACTAGTCACCATTGAATTGTGGTGTGGTGGTGAGGGGAAAGGGGGAGGGGAAGAGGGGGGAGCTAAGAGCGAGAGAGGACGGGGGGATGCAAGGTTAATTGAAATTAGGGAAAAATATTCATATCGCTGGGTTGTTAGCTGCCCGAGCAAAATTCGAGTTGCTGCGCCTCATAACCTCTAGTTTCCCTCTCCCCTGACTCTGTCTCTGAAGAAGGGTTACTCGACCAAAATGCCAAACCTATTTCATTTCTCTCCAGAGATTGCTGCCTTGTCCCGCTGTGTGACTCCAGCTTTTTTTGTTAAACTCACTTCATATATTAGTAATTGTGTTTGAACATTCAGTGGTTGTCTCCACACACAGGAAACAAGACCAGGGAGGGTCAGGGTTGGGAGGTGTTCCAGGAGCTGAATTAGCCATGCGGCCCATTCAAGTCTTACTATGCCATTTCAATAATGCCAGATACTATCTCTACCTCCAAATCCCCATTCTAGGCCTTCATCCCCATATAACCCTGGCACCACGGTAGAATGAAGATATATCGTGTGCTTTAAAAATATACAACGTTGTACTTGGCCTCCACAGCCCATCTCTCTCTCTCTCTCTCTCTCTCTCCTCTTAGTGGCCAGAGTCCACAAGGGGGACTGTCACCCATGGATGGGCAGGTGGGAATTTAAGAGGTGGGTGGGGTCATGTGTGCTGGGGACCAGATGACAGGGGTTGCGCCTCCATACAAGGGTCCCATCCCATTAACAACGAGGCGGGGGGTTATAGTCCCTTTCACGGCGGCGCCGCTGGGGAGGAGAGGGAGAGGAGGGAGGAGGAGAGGAGTGGAGAGTGGTGAGTGGAGGTGGTGAGAGTGAAGGGCACCGGGATGGGAACGGGAATGTGGAAACTGGAGTTCTGCGGGGGGTGGATGGCCAGCTTGTTTGCCTTCTCTTTTTTATTTCCACAGTTCTTCTCTCTCCTCTTTACATTTATTTAACTTTTCACACAGGGATAGATAGTTTAAAAACTTTGCATTTGTCTGCGTGTTCTGCTTGTGTGTGCCTGGTATGGTCTCTGTGTATGCGGTCTGTACGTGCTGTGCCGGTGTATCTGTATTGAGTGTGACTGTGTGTATGTGTTCTATGTCTCTGCGTTTGTGTTGGGGGTGTGTGTGCTGCTCTGTCCTCCCTGGTGTGGTTCACGTTTTATTGTGGGGTGATGGGGGAGGTGGGCCTGGAGCTGCGGAATAATACAAATGAAGTTTGGGAGACTCAAACAATAAAATATGATAGCCTGATATCTCCCGTTGAGGTACTCCAGTCTTTGTATTTATGTATTTTCTCCAGTGTTACCTAGGTTATTAAACCCTGTGCTCTGCTCCCGTTATCTGTTTTTTGTAACTTTGTTCACTACAGTGGATAGAGTGTAATGCTTTGCATCTTGTATAGTGTTGTCTTTGGTCTCTGCGTGTGTGTGTGTGCTAGTGTGTGTGGGTGTATGTGTGGTTTTGTGTGTGTATATCATTGTTCTGTCTCCTGCGTTTTGTGTGTTGGTTGTCTGTGTGTTGGCCTCTGTTGATGTGTGTGTGTGTGTGTGTGTTTGTCGTCTGTGTTGTGTGTGCCTTTGTGTATGTGTATTGTCTTGCGTTTGTTGTGGTCTGTTCTGTGTGTGCCTCTGTGATTGTTTGTTGTGTCTTGTGGTGTGCCTGTGACTCTCGTGTGTGTATGTGTTTATCTCTGGTCTGTTATGATGCGTTTGTGTGTGTGATGTCTTTTCTGTTCCATGTGTAGTGTTGTGTGTGTGTTCTGTCTCTGTGTGTTCCGGTTTTATTGCGGCGGGTGATGGAGGGATTTGGAGGAGCTGTGAGAAGTTTGTGGGAGGCTTAATACTATTGATCAGATATCTCACGTTGAGTTGCTCCAGATTTGTGTTTATTTATTTTCCTCCATGTTCTATTGGTTGATCTAATCTCTTGTTTAGACAATGTCGCCACGTCGTTACCATTGACTTTGAACAGTCAACAGGTCTTTGGCCCAATCAAGTCTCTATGTGACTATGCCTATCTATACACTCCCATTGCCGATTATTCCCCTCCTTCTACATTG
>CM069154.1:4378296-4628296 GCA_035221665.1 Okamejei kenojei
CCCGACCCCCACATCAGTCTGAATGGCGGTGCTACCTTGAAAGGCCGAATGGCCTGCTCCTGCTCCTATTTTCTATGTTTCTATGAACCTGTCAAACCCCGCTGTAAAAATACCCGGGGTTTGACAGGTTCATAGAAACGACCCGAAATGTCACCTATTCCTTCGCTCCATAGATGCTGCCTCACCCGCTGAGTTTCTCCAGCATTTTTGTCTACCTTCGATTTCCCCAGCATCTGCAATTCTTTCTTAAACATTCAGTTCCTTCACTATTCTCTGAACTAACCTTTTACTCTGAATTAATCCTAATTCTGGGTTATTTTCTGTTGCAATGGGTGGAACTCTGCTGAAACTGAATAGGAAGGGGAAGTTTGAGTAATGAGAATCGTCCAGAATCTTTAATATTGACACAGTGCATGTGAGCTTAAAACCCTGTGGACTTGCTGGCCTGCTGAAATTACCAGAAATTTGCAAAATCACCTAGACAAATGTTTTCCTGTAACGTATTTCAAATAAAAATGATTCTTAGAAGAAGTGCATTGCGGGTTGGTCACCTTTTCAACTTAAAGTCCATGACCTCCTAATCCAGTCTTAACCCTAAACATCACCCATCTCCAGAGATGCTGCCTGACCCGCTGAGTTACTCCAGCACTCTGTGTCTTTTTGCTCGAAAACCCAAGATGCAAGGCCTGGTTAGCGGATGTGGAGAGTTTGTTTCCACTAGTGGGGGAGTCTAGGAGCAGAGGTCACAGCCTCAGAAGGAACGGGCGTACGTTTAGGAAGGTGAGGAGGAATTCCTTTAGTCAGAGGGTGGCGAATCTGTGGAATTCATTGCCACAGACGGCTGTGGGGAGGCCAAGTCAATGGGTATTTTTACAGCGGGGTTTGACAGGTTCATAGAAACATAGAAAATAGGTGCAGGAGTAGGCCATTCGGCCCTTCGAGGTAGCACCGCCATTCAATATGACCATGGCTGATCATCCAAATTCAGTAACCCATTCCTGCTTTTCCCCATTTCCCTTGATTCCTTTCACACTAAGAGCTAAATCTAACACTGTCTTGTTTGACCCTGCCGATCCTGGCCTCTCCCCCGTCCACCAGCGCGCCAGGGCCATCAACTCCCACCGATTCCAGGCCCAGATCCAGCTCCAGAGTCGGAAGAAGGGTCCCGGCCCGAGACGTCACCTCCCCACCTGTTCCCCAGAGATGCTCCCAGACCTGCTGAGTTATCTGCAGATGCAGGTTTACTGAAAGAAAAATAAGCCCCAAAGTGCTGGAGTAGCTCAGCA
Source organism: Okamejei kenojei (assembly GCA_035221665.1). Taxonomy (NCBI): domain Eukaryota; kingdom Metazoa; phylum Chordata; class Chondrichthyes; order Rajiformes; family Rajidae; genus Okamejei; species Okamejei kenojei. The sequence goes on from CM069154.1 coordinate 4,379,583, forward strand.
GGTCAGGCAGCATCCCTGGGGAAAAGGAATAGGTGGCGTTTTGGGTCGACGCCCTACTTCAGACTGATTCAGAGCTTTGTTCCCTTTTGTGTATTAGCCAGCATCTGCAGTCATTTGCTTCAACATTCTTTCCTCATTCCTATTAGTCCTGAAATATTGGCATTGTGTCTAGATCATAATGGAAAATAAGCAATGGTTGGCAACATCACAACTATCCTTCAGCTGTGCTTGTCTCAATGCATCAATGTGTTCGTCCAGACCTACCTGATGTCCCAGTTGCCAATCGCCTTACACGCCCTCCCATTCCCAAACTGACATAGAAACATAGACATAGAAAATAGGTGCAGGAGTAGGCCATTCGGCCCTTCGAGCCTGCACCGCCATTCAATATGATCATGGCTGATCATTCAACTCAGTATCCTGTACCTGCCTTCTCTCCATACCCCCTGATCCCTTAGCCACAAGGGCCACATCTAACTCCCTCTTAAATATAGCCAATGAACTGGCCTCAACTACCTTCTGTGGCAGAGACTTCCAGAGATTCACCACTCTCTGTGTGAAAAATGTTTTTCTCATCTCGGTCCTAAAAGACTTCCCCTTTATCCTTAAACTGTGACCCCTTGTTCTGGACAAGTCTTCCTGCCATCTAGCCTGTCCAACCCCTTAAGAATTTTGTAAGTCTCTATAAGATCCCCCCTCAATCTTCTAAATTCCAGCGAGTACAAGCCGAGTCTATCCAGTCTTTCTTCATATGGAAGTCCTGCCATCCCAGGAATCAGTCTGGTGAACCTTCGCTGTACCCCCTCAATGGCAAGAATGTCTTTCCTCAGAGACCAAAACTGTATGCAATACTCCAGGTGTGGCCTCACCAAGACCCTGTACAACTTGTACAACTGCAGTAGAACCTCCCTGCTCTTGTACTCAAATCCTTTTGCTATGAATGCTAACATACCATTCGCTTTCTTCACTGCCTGCTGCACCTGCATGCCTACTTTCAATGACTGGTGTACCATGACACCCAGGTCTCGTTGCATCTCCCCTTTTCCTAATCGGCCACCATTCAAATAATAGTCTACTTTCCTGACCTTTCTATCCTGGGTCTCCTCCATTGTCAGAGTGAGGCCCAGCGCAAATTGGAGGAACAGCACCTAATATTTCGCTTGGGTAGTTTACACCCCAGCGGTATGAACATTGACTTCTCTAACTTCAAGTGACCCCAGCTTTCCCTCTCTCTCCGTCCCCTCCCCACCCTAGTCACCGTACCAGCTTCAATCCAGTCTCATTGTCGGTAACTCATTTTCATCTAGCACCTGGCTAACAACGGCCTGTCCCATTTGTCATCGTAACGTTTTTGGCATATCTTTCATTCATTTGATCTATATCTCTCTATACCACCGTATATATCAAGGAATGAAGGGAAATGGGGGGAAAGCAAGAATGGGGTACTGACTTTAGATGTAGCGGGGAGAGGAGTGTGTGGCCAGGATGGTGTGGGGCCTTGATGATGCTGCCAGCCTTTTTGAGGCAGCGACTGCGATAGATCCCCTCGATGGTAGGAAGATCACAGTGAATGGCGGTGCTGGCTCGAAGGGCCGAATGGCCTACTCCTGCATCTATTGTCTGTTATCTGCCTTCAATGTCGTTATTTTGTTTTACGGCCACATCTCGTGTATGTTTAGTCATCGTAAAATGTTGTGTTCAAAGCACTGATCTGTTCCATCTCCCATTCATTGCCGAGATTCTGAACTTGATTCAAATGCTTATCTCCGCCTTTGAAGTCGGATTAAGAGCAGGGAAATATCCCACTATGTCTGGTAATTCATCCACAGTAGTCGCGTGCTATTCCCATCCGGAATTTGTTTCCATAGGTGTTTCATTAATTATTAACCTCCTCTTCAGATAAAGTCTTCTAAAATAGCACTCAGGAACATGAAACGTTAACTGATTTTTATTTCCAAAGATGCTTTGGGAACGGATCTGTTTAAGAAAGAACTGCAGATGCTGGAAAAATCAAAGGTAGACAAAAATGGAGAAACTCAGCGGGTGAGGCAGCATCGATGGAGCGAAAGAATGGGTGACGTTTCGGGTCCAGTCTGAAGAAGGGTCTCGATCAACCCGAAACGTCGCCCATTCCCTCTCTCCAGAGATGCTGCCTCACCCGCTGAGTTACTCCAGCATTTTTGTCCACCTTCAGACCACGGGTGCTGTCTGTACGGAGTTTGCACGTTCCTCCCGTGACCTTTGTGGCTTTTCACCGGGATCTCTGGTTTCCTCCCACACTCCAAAGACTTGTGGGTTTGTAGGTTAATTGGCTTGGTATAATTGCAAATTGTCCCTAGCGTGTGTAGGATAGCGTTAGCGTGCAGGGATCGCTGGTGGGCACGGATACGGTGGGCTGAAGGGCCTGTTTCCGCATTTAATCTCTGCATCTCCAAACTAAACTAAACATTCGAAGCAAAATGTATTCACGTAATCATGCATTGTCTTTCTGCTGGCTGGTTAGCAGGCAACTAAAGCTTGTCACCACACCTCGGTACAGGTGAAAATTAACTAAATTAAAGTAAACTAAAGTCTCACAGCCAGAAGTTCCTGGTTGGAAGTCATTCCAAATCTGGGAACTATGTTTAGAAACAATCTGTGTTTAGAATAGACTTTTCCTTGTGTTGTGAGATTGGTCCGGGGAGATCTCCTCCTGTTTCTCATGAGGAGACAAAGCACTTCTCACAATCACTTAACTGCACTGTCTCTGTCTCTGCACTGTCTGGGCCAACAGTTTATAGCCGAGATTAAAAAAAGGGAAGGAAATCGATTTAAACGTTATCGGATTACCAGGTCCAAATACAAGAGGCAGCTTGCCGATTCTTTGAAGTAAATTTAAGAGGGGCCTAGTTTAACCTGTTCAGTGCCACCCATCCGAGTATAGTTTAACGGCCACAGTTTAAGAATAAGGGGTCAGCCATTTAGAACGGAGATGAGGAAACACTTTTTCACACACAGAGTGGTGAGTCTGTGGAATTCTCTGCCTCAGAGGGCGGTGGAGGCAGGTTCTCTGGATACTTTCAAGAGAGAGCTAGATCGGGCTCTTAAAGATAGCGGAGTCAGGGGATATGGGGAGAAGGCAGGAACGGGGTGCAGATTGGGGATGATCAGCCATGATCACATTGAATGGCGGTGCTGACTCGAAGGGCCGAATGGCCTGCTCCTAATATTTTCTATTGTCTATTGTCTATAAACTAAACAAAACCCGTTGTGCTGGAATGGGCTTAACTGCTCAGATCTATTTAATGTTTTTGTATTGTGGTAGTTATGGTTACAGTCATTTCTTTATCAATCATTAAAACCGTTAATGCCTTGGGCAGCCCATGTTACATTCCGACACCGCACACACAATATGCAGAATATTACCACATGACAAATGGAGATATGATCTTGAAGGGAAATCCTGGTTTAGGCTGAATGCAAGGCCGTGTGAAAACAGGCCAACATTTCCAAAGTATTTTCTGGCTCGAAGGGCCGCATGGCCTTCCCCTGCACCTATTGTCTATTGTCTGTACTCAGGTTATGGCCAATAGTGAAAAAATAAATATTGTAGGAAGGAACTGCAGCTGCTGGTTTTAATCAAAGAGAGACACAAAATGCTGGAGTAACTCAGCGGGACAGGCAGCATCTCTGGATAGAAGGAATGGGTGATGTCTCAACCCAAAACGTCACCCATTCCTTTTCTCCAGAGTTGCTGCCTGTCCCGTTGAGTTACGTAAGTACTTTGGGTCTCTCCAAAGTTTCAAGGAGATGCGCGGGGCCACTTTTTTACACAGGGGGTGGTGGGAGCCTGGAACGCGCTGCCTGGGGTGGTGGTTGAAGCAGATGGTGAGATGGAGGAGTCTTTTGTTTGGGCACATGGACAGGCAGGGAATGGAGGGATATGGATCTCGTGCAGGTAGATAAGGGATGGTCTTGGCATCATGTCCGGCCCAGACATAGTGGGCTGAAATGCCTGTTCTTGTGCTGTCTGTTCTATGTTCATGAGTGCAGCTCACAAATAGAGGAAAGAGCGCACTGACCTCTCCTGGGTTTCATGCGATGCGTTGAAATAATGATGAATGAACGAGAACCATAAGACCAAACCGTTGCCCCCACGTCTATGTGGTTCAGACTGCCTGAGGAAGGATCTCGACCCGAAACGTCACCTATCCATGTTCTCCACAGATGCTGCCTGACCCGCTGAGTTACTCCAGGGCTCTGTGTCCCTATCCACGCTGTATCTGCAAACTAAACAGAACTTGTGTACACGGGCGGCTGAGGGTGGGCAGGGAGTGAATGGGCCGAAGGGCCTCTCTATTGACTCTGCTTCCTTGTGTCCTTGCAGCCTTCCCGGCCGTGTTTTCCTCCAGCCTGGTGCGGCACGAGACCATTGCGGACTACAGCCACCTGTTCACTGTCCGTGGGTCAAACAGCTCTCTGCAGCCCTACCTCCTGACGGCCCACCTGGACGTTGTTCCTGCCATCGCTGGGGAGTGGGAGGTCCCACCCTTCTCTGCGGAGGAGCGCGACGGCTTTATATACGGACGGGGAACCTTGGACGACAAGCTATCTGTCATGGTATTGTACCTGAACACTTTCCCTACTCTTCCTTAAACCAGCTTGGGTGTGGAGGCCATTATCTTGATCGATGGGCAGCATCTCTGGAGAGAAGGAATGGGCGATGTCTCGGGTTGAGACCCTTCTTCAGATTGAGAGTCAGAGGAGAGGGAGACACGGAGATCTGGAAGGAATATATATGCAAATAAGTCTCCTTCTAGATAGATAGATGGGTGGGTGGGTGGATGGATGGATGGATCGATAGATAGATAGATAGATACCAAATGCTGGAGTAACTCAGCGGGTGAGGCAGCATCTCTGGAGAGAAGGAACGGGTGACGTTACAGGTCTAGACGTAGGGTCTCAACCCGAAACGTCGTCCATTCCTTCTTTCCAGAGACGCTGCCTCACCCACTGACTACTCCAGCATTTTGTGTCGACCTTTGATTTAAACCAGCATCTGCAGTTCTTTCTTAATGAAGAGAGAGAGAGAGAGAGAGTGGGAGAGAGAGAGAGAGAGGCAGAGAGGGGGAGAGAGAGAGAGAGAGAGAGAGAGAGAGAGAGAGGCAGAGAGGGAGAGAGAGAGAGAGAGAGCACTTGGAGACAGCAGACTGGAGACTCGAATACGCAGAGGGGCGTGAGGCCTGTTATTTTGTACTGTTACTTTATTCATAGTTTTTCTGTGTTTTACTTGTATTTTGCTTTCATAAATAGTTATTGCGTTCTTGGAAAAAAAAAAAAAAGAGAACAGTTTTCTGATTATTAAAGGGTCTGTCCCTCTTGTTATTCACAAATTCTCCCACGTTGTCCCCTTGCTTCAAACTCGCCGAATGTTCGTAACGAGTCCGTAGGAGGTTGTAGGAGTCCATAGATATATCGTAGCGGCCCGTTATGCCAGCCGTAGGTACTCATGGCATCAGGTAAGTCGGGACGTTTTTTCCAGCCCGATAAAAAATGTCCACGAGTAAAAAAATGGTCGGGATGAAAGAATTAAGTCGTGAAAGTGGGACAGGCCCTTAAGGGTTTTACAGAGTATTATGATTCCATGTCTGTTGAGTTGCTACAAGTAATAATCTCATTGTTTTCGGGACATATGGCAATGACATACTTTTGACTCGCAACTGTTAATGAAAGTTATTATCTACAAAGGCAGCAGAAGGCCAGATGTTTCTGGTGCTTCTATTAATCCGGCAGAATGCTGCGTCAGCGGTTTATCCTCGGTGCAGAATTTGCCGCGCCTCATCAGTTGCTTTGTGAGTGATTGTGCACGGTTCAGTGGAGACAGGAGACAAATAAACACAAAATGCTGGAGTAACTCAGCGGGACAGGCAGCAAATCTGGAGAGAAGGAATGGGTGACGTTGATGGTCGAGACCCTTCTTCAGACTGGCGAAGAACATTTAAGAATAAGGAGTAAGCCATTTAGAACGGAGATGAGGAAACACATTTTCACACAGAGAGTGGTGAGTCTGTGGAATTCTCTGCCTCAGAGGGCGGTGGAGGCCGGTTCTCTGGATACTTTCAAGAGAGAGCTAGATAGGGCTCTTAAAGATAGCGGAGTCAGGGGATATGGGGAGAAGGCAGGAACGGGGTACTGATTGGGGATGATCAGCCATGATCACATTGAATGGCGGTGCTGGCTCGAAGGGCCGAATGGCCTCCTCCTGCACCTATTGTCTATTGTCTATTGAAACGTCACCCATTCCTTCTATCCAGAGATGCTGCCTGTCCCGCTGAGTTACTCCAGCCTTTTGTGTACCCAAAGACAGACTGGTGTTCTTCTTCTGTCGTGTGCCTTTTAGACCTGCAGCTCCGTCGAGGCGAGCCAGGTCATCGTCCAGGTCAATCAGACCTGGTTCACCATTTGGTGGCCGGTGTTTGGGGCAACTGGTGACGATGTGCTCCACTGTCTGTGTTGGGTCCCCACACTCGCAGGAGGCGCTCGCTGTCCACTAGGCCCCACCTCTTCGTCGCTACTCCACAGACTGGTGTAATAGAGCAGCTTCGTAAACTATTTCAGTGGCATTCACCCATGAGTCTTTTTATCACAAAATTTCATTCACCCTTCCACTAAATTTTCTTATGATTTTTGGTAATTTTCGTCTTATTCCTCCTTGTGTATAATTTTATATATAATTTATTTTGTCACATATGAGCAAAAAAAATGTTTTAACTCATTTCTTAAGTGTTTATTTTTTTCAACTGTTTGATCATCCTAAAAATGTCAAGAAAAACTAGTCAATAGACAATAGGTGCAGGAGTAGGCCATTCGGCCCTTCGAGCCAGCACCGCCATTCAATGTGATCATGGCTGATCATCCCCAATCAGTACCCCGTTCCTGCCTTCTCCCCATATCCCCTGACTCCGCTATCTTTAAGAGCCCTATCTAGCTCTCTCTTGAAAGCATCCAGAGAACCGGCCTCCACCGCCCTCTGAGGCAGAGAATTCCACAGACTCACAACTCTGTGTGAATTTTAATTAACTAGGAATTGGGAGTTTAATTAACTAGGAATTAAAAAGAAGTTTAATAACAACTGGAGTTCGAAAAGTTAGAATGATAAAAAAAAAATTCCAACGTCTAAACACTTAGATGTTGGAATGCTTCAGCCCCATCTTACCCTTTCGGGCTTTGATTACTGCAGTTTTTTCTTGGAGAACTAGCTCAAAAAACCATGGAGTATGTGATTTAATATTATTAGTATCCAACTAAAATATCTTTCTATAACTCTCCCCGACGAAAGCTCACAATGCCACCAAATATAAACTTCCCTTATTTGGTATATATCTCTCCAGAAGCCGGCTCTTGGGAGTCCAGATATATTTTAAAAAGTTGTGCATGTGTGCTGACATGTATACGTCACATGCATGCCCAAAACGTCATCACAACTTTGTCTCCTGCTCAGTTCCGAATGTCTGGCCCTCTCCCGTCCTCCCAGCTAGGAGTGACAAAACAAATTAAGAATAGAAAAGTTATTCGAATATTTATATGTTATATAATTATAGAATTATATCTATAATAGCAAAGGTAGGCAAAAATGCTGGAGAAACCCAGCGGGCGGTGCAGCATCTATGGAGCGAAGGAATAGGTGACGTTTCGGGTCGAGAACCCTTAAGGTCTGCCCCGGTAGATCGCGGGTACTGACCTCCCCACCAGCATAAGAGACTCCGCCCGAAAGAGGCAGCCAGCATCATCCAGGACCCTCACCACCCTGGCCACACACTCATTTCACTCCTGCCATCGGGAAGACAACCGTGACCTTCAGAGCAGCTCCTTCCCAACAACTATCAGGCTCGAACTCAGACAACAATCCGAACCAATCTACATTTCCTTGATCACCGTCTGCTTTGATCTGTCGTTTTCACACCTTACCCTTCCATATCTCTAGTTTCTCTCTCCGCTGACTCTCCGGCTGAAGAAGGGTCTCGACCCTTCACCCTGACTCTCAGTCTGACAAAGGGTCTCGACCTGAAACGTCACCCATTCCTTCGCTCCATAGACGCTGCCCGTCCCGCTGAGTTACTCCAGCATTTTGTGTGCTTCTTCGCTGTAAACCAGCGTCTGCAGTTCCTTCCCACACAGACTCTTGAATCAACCAAAGTATGAACTACAAACTCTATTGATCACACGACGGACTTTGGGCTTTTTGCAATAATACTGGGATCGTTCATTCATTGGTTATTTTTAGTTTGTTCTGCTGTCTATGAGTAGTCTGTCGACAGGCCTGTGATGCTGCTGCAAGGAAGAAATGTATTGTTCTGTTTATGGGACGAAAGACGCTTAAGCCCTCTTGAGTCCTCCATTCCTCGATCACTGTTGCCTTTTGCACACCTTTCATTCATTTGTCCTTTGTACCTTCCATATCTCTCGTTTCCCTTCACCCTGACTCTCAGTCTGACGAAGGGTCTCCACCCGAAACGTCACCCACTCCTTCTCCCCAGAGATGCTGCCCGTCCCGCTGAGTTACTCCAGCATTTTGTGTCTATCCTCGGTGTAAACCAGCATCTGCAGTTCCTTCCTGCTTGACTCCAAGTTGATTATTTAGCCGGCTCAGAGTGTTTTGGAACAATTCACTAAATTCACTAAGTAAATGCCATCCAAGTTTCCTATTTTCGTTTAAAGGGATTTGGCATTCAACGGGAGGAGTCAAGGACATAAAAATCCACTGAGCTTAGAGCTCGTAACTTATGTGGGGAAAGGATAACAAATTATTCAATGCCGCCACATTTATGGTACGAGAAATTCTGTTGCTGTTCATAAACATGTGGATTATTGCGTGGGAATTAATTGCCAGAACATTGATGATTATGGGCAGCACAGTGGCGCAGGGGTAGAGTAACGCCCCTGTCCCACTTGGGAAACTTGAACGGAAACCTCTGCAGACTTTGCGCCCCACCCAAGGTTTCCGTGCGGTTCCCGGAGGTTTTTGTCCTCCGGCAACCACCTTCTACTAGCATCGCATCTTTTAGGCTTAGACTAAAAAATTACCTATTTTTAAAACGGAAACCACTTTCGACCATTAGGGAGACTGACAGAAACCTCCGGGAACCGCACGGAAACCTTGGGTGGGGCGCAAAGTCTCCAGAGGTTTCCGTTCAGGTTTCCTAAGTGGGACTGGGGCATTACTGCCTGACAGCGCCGGAGACCGGGGTTTGATCCTGACCACGGGTGCTGGCTGTTGTATAAACACACGCACTCTCCCTGTGACCGAGTGGGTTTTCTCCGGGTGCTCCGGTTTTCTCACACACTCCAAAGGCCCACTGTCTTTCTGCTGACTGGATCAGCACGCAACAAAAGCTTTCCAGTGCGCCTCGGTACGCGTGACAATAAACTAAACGCAAACTAAACTCGGGAGTGTGTGGGTTAATTTGCTTCGGTAATACTGCAAATTGACCCTAGTGTGTACGATAATGCAGTGTACGGGATCGCTGGTCGGCACGGACTTGATGGGCCGAAGGGCCTGTTTCCGCGCTGTCTCTCTAAAGTCCAAAGTCTAACAATTTGGTAAAATGCTCTTTGGTGGAAATATGGTTCTTGAATCCCTGTGGTGTTTATTTTCCTCAGGGAATTCTCCAGGGGCTGGAACTGCTGTTGAACCGAGGCTACACTCCACAGCGATCGTTTTACATTGGAATAGGTCACGATGAGGAGGTGAGTTGCAGACCACCAGCTGGAATTATACACAGACCTGGCCGTCCCAACCTGCCTTCAGCCCACCAGATCCAGGGCGACCATCGACCATATTCATACGTTCTAGCCATTCAGCCCACTCTGCCCTACTCGGGGCTGACCTATCTTTGAAGGGTCTCGACCCGAAACATCACCCATTCCTTCTCTCCAGAGATGCCGCCTGTCCCGCTGAGTTACTCCAGCTTTTTGTGTCTATCTTTTCCCCTCAAGCCCATTCTCCTGCCTTCTCCCCATAACCCCTGACACACGTACTGATCAAGAACCTGTCAACCTGCATGTTAAAAATATCAATAGACAAAAGTCTTTAGATGCAGGAGTAGGCCATTCCGACCTTCGAGCCTGCATGTCATTCAATGTGATCGTGGCTGATCATCCACTGACTTGGCCTCCACAGCCGTCTGTGGCAATGAATTCCACAGATTCACCGCCCTCTGATTGAAGAAATTCCTCCTCATCTCCTTCCTAATGGTAAGTCCTTTTATTCTGAGGCTGTGGCCCTTGGCCCTAGACTTTCCCACTAGTCTGCGCTGACCAAGTAATCACCCAATACAGCATCTTCCTATTCACCCTATCCCTGATCCATGTCATTTTAAACATTAACTACCCTTCAACTTCTTCAGTTCCAAAGAAAATAGCCCCAAACAATCCAATATTCTGTTATTTACAGTTTCTTTTGTCGAGTTTACTTTGGCGTTTACAGATACAGCGCGGAAGAGGCCCTTCGGCCCGCCGTGTCCGTGCCGACCAGCGATCCCCGCACACTGCACTACCCTACACATTATGGATGATTTACAATTCAACCAAAGTTGCCAAAGACAAATAACCTACAATCCTGCACGTCTATGTAGTGTGGGAGGAAACCAGAGCACCCGGAGGAAACCCACGTGGTCACGGGGAGAACGTACAAACTCCATACAGGCAGCGCCCGTAGTCAGGGTGGTACCCGGGTCTCTGATGCTGTGAGGCAGCAGCTCTACCCGCTGCGTCCTTGTGTCTCCCAGGTAACTATTCACCTGTGCAGGGTACCTCGTGGACTTGTGGTGTCCAGTATAGTGCAATAATCACAGGTGAGATGGGATAAGGGGATAACGTGTAGGAAGGAACTACAGTTGCTGGTTTAAACTGAAGATAGGCACAAAAAGCTGGAGTAACTCAGCGGGACAGGTAGCATACCTGGATCCAAGGAATGGGTAACGTTTCTGGGTCGAAAGCCTTCTTTATCATGTTAGTCCGCACACCATCAAAATAAAGTTAGATGATTTCACGTTTAGAGGATATGGGAGGAATGTCATACTGATACAGTGTGGAAACAGGCCCTTCGGCCCAACTTGCCCACACCGGCCAACATGTACCAGCTACACTAGCCCCACCTGCCCGCGTTTGGCCCATATCCCTCCAATCCTGTCCTATTCATGTACCTGTCCAACTGTCTCTTAAACTGTCCTCAACTACCTCCTCTGGCAGCTTGTTCCACGCACCCACCACCCTTTGTGTGAAAAAGTGACCCCTATTAAATCTTTTCCCCTTCACCATAAACCTATGTCCTCTGGTCCTCGATTCCCCTACCCTGGGCAAGAGACTCTGTGCGTCTACCCGACCTGATTCCTCTCATGATTTTATACACCTCCATAAGATCACCCCCCATCCTCCTGCGCTCCAAGGAATAGAGGCCCAAGCCTGCTCAACCTCTCCCTGTAGCTCACCCCTTGGAGCCCTGGCAACAGCAACGCGGGAGGGATGGAATCCTGCCAGTCGGACCGGGCACAGATACCCTTGGGTGTTTTAAAAATAGAACAAAATTCTCCCTCCGTCTCCTAGCTAACTCTACTTCACAAACCCAGGGTCGACAAATCACAGACATTTGCTTTAGAGCTGCGATTTATTTGTCCACAAAATTACGGCCGAAGGTTTTTGTAAACGAACGGTCTGTTTGAAGCGAAACCTTTTTTGACTCGGCATCTGCCACGAGTATGAGTCACTGGAGAGAGTGTTTCTCCGAGAATTCCCCTCCGCCTCTTCTCCGTTCCCGGAACACAGACCAACACCGGCAATAATCCAAAGTCCAGCCGGCTCAGAGCACCAGGATCCTGTGATACCAATAAATAACGTAATAAATAAATAAATAGATAAATAAATAACTAGATAGACCGCTAGATAAACAAATAAATAAATAACAGGAATTGTGGAATTAGTTTAGTTTAGTTTAATTTCATAAGTGAAAGGAGCAGAATTAGGCCATTCGGCCCTTCGATTCTAGTCCGCCGCTCCTGGCTCATCTACCTTTCCCTCTTAACCCCATTCCCCTGCCTTCTCCTCGAAAGACCCACGACACCCGTACAATTCAAGAATCTATCTATCTCTGCCTTAAAATATCCATCGACTTGGCCTCCGCAGCCTTCTGTGGCAAAGAATTCCACACCTTCTGACTAAAGAAATTCCTCCTCATCTCCTTCCGAAAGGAACGTCCTTTCATTCTGAGGCCTCTGGTCCTAGACGTTCCCACGGGTGGAAACATCCTCTCCACATGCATTCTGTCCCGGCCCCAATGCTGGCACGTTGGCGCCACGGTCGTGCTGGTGCCTTCCTGCGCTTGAGACCCGGGTTCGATCCTGACCACGGGTGCTGTCTGTACGGAGTTTGCACGTTCTCCCCGTGACCCGCGCGGGCTTTCTCCGGGTGCTGTGGTTTCCTCCCACACTCCAGAGACGTGCAGGTTTGTAGTTTGATCGGCTTGGTATAATTGTAAATTGTCCCTAGCGTGTGTAGGATATTGTAAGTGCGCGGGGATCGCTGGTCAGCGTGATCTCGGTGGGCCGAAGGGCCTGTTTCCGCGCTGGATCTCTAAACTAAACAGAGTCCACGCCAACCAGCGATTGGCGATTCTTTAAAAAATCAACGATTGTTTCGAAAATTAATTAAGATTTTGACACTGGGATTTACTAACAAATGCCATAGAACACATCCTAGCAAGACGTACGATGTCTTATTATGGTAACTGTTTTGTTCGAGACCAGAAGAAATTGCAAAGAGATGTGCATGCAATGCAGTCCATCGTGCAAACCAGCCAACCAGCCTATCCTCACCCATCCACTCCATCTACACTTCACGCTGCCTCGGGAAGGCAGCCGACTTAATCAAGGACCACTCGCACTCCGTTCACACCCTCTTCTCCCTTTTCATGTCAGTCAGAAAATACAAACGCTTGACAACACATACCACCAGACTCGAGGGCAGCTTCTTCCCCGCCGTTATCAGGCTCTTGAACGGACCTCTCTTATTTAGGGATCGATTCTTGATCTTCCAACCTACCCTGTTGTGGCCCTCTCATTTTTTTTAACAAATCTGCACTTTCTTCACGTTAGACGTTACTTGACTTTAGAAATTAGAGAAACAGCAAGGAAACAGGCCCTTTGGCCCACCGAGTCCGAGCTGACCAGCGATCCCCCCAAACACGCTCTATCCTACCCACTGGGAACAATTTACAATGTTTACCGAAGCCAATTAACCAGCAAACCTGCACGTCTTTGGAGGCAGTTTTCCCTTTTTCTGTCGGTGTAACACTCTGTTTGTTTTAGACAATAGACAATAGGTGCAGGAGGAGGCCATTCGGCCCTTCGAGCCAGCACCGCCATTCAATGTGATCATGGCTGATCATCCCCAATCAGTACCCCGTTCCTGCCTTCTCCCCATATCCCCTGACTCCGCTATCTTTAAGAGCCCTATCTAGCTCACTCTTGAAAGCATCCGGAGAACCTGCCTCCACCGCCCTCTGAGGCAGAGAATTCCACACGCTCACTACCCCCTATCTCAGTCTACGTGACAATAATTGTATATAATGTGACAATATCATTAGTATCAGAGCGCGGCACGGTGGCGCAGCGGTAGAGTCGCTGCTTTACAGCGCTTACGCCGCCAGAGACCCGGGTTCGATCCGGACGGAGTTTGCACGTTCTCCCCATGACCCGCGTGGGCTTTCTCCGGGTGCTGTGGTTTCCTCCCACACTCCAGAGACGTGCAGGTTTGTAGTTTGCTCGGCTTGGTATCATTATAACTTGTCCCTAGCGTGTGTAGGATATTGTGCGTGCGCGGGGATCGCTGGTCAGCGTGATCTCGGTGGGCCGAAGGGCCTGTTTACGCGCTGGATCTCTAAACTAAAAAAATTAAAGCCACTAAAAAGTGAATAAAATTGAGCATTTCATCACAATCTTCCCGCATGGATTATGTTTCTGTCCACGCGATGGCATTCCAATGGAATTAGTCGCATATTTAATTCCTCTAAACAAACTGTACTCAGCGCACAGTTTCCCTCTGTGTGACTATTGCACTTGAGATAAATAAACACCACTTCTCCCAAGTTAATACTGCACACGATGCTCTCAAGTAGCTGGGATCGTTCTTCAGACTTACTGAAGTTCTCTTCCTTTCATGGACGGGAGCTGCGTGAGACCCTCTCTCACTGCCCCCCCACCTCCGCCCCCCCCCCCCCCCCGTGATTCCTGATGATCTCCTGCTCTAGGTTCATTGGTGATAGGAGCGGAATTAGGCCGTTCGGCCCATCAAGTCCACTCTGCCATTCAATCATGGCTGCTCTATATCTCCCTCCTGCCCCATGACTCCAGACACCCCGTATCAATCAAGAATCTCTCTATGTCTGCTTTAATAAGATTCACGGAATCACAAAGCATTTATTCAACTGAGAATACGGGACATTTTGCCCATGTGTGCTCTGTCCTCAAAGTTGAGGACAAATCCAATCCAGCCTCTCCCACCCTGTTCCATAAACAGTAGCCAATAGGTGCACGAGTAGGCCCTTCGAACCAGCACAGCCATTCATTGTGATCATGGCTGAACCGGCCTCCACCGCCCTCTGAGGCAGAGAATTCCAACTCTCTGTGTGAAAAAGTGTTTCCTCATCTCCGTTCGAAATGGCTTACCCCTTATTCTTAAACTGTGGCCCCTGGTTCTGGACACCCCCAACATCGGAAACATGTTTCCTGTCTCTAGCGTGTCCAAACCCTTCATAATCTTATATGTTTCAATAAGATCCCCTCTCACCCTTCTAAGTTCCAGAGTGTACAAGCCCAGCCGCTCCATTCTCTCAGCATATGACAGTCCCGCCATCCTGGGAATTAACCTTGCAAGCCTACGCTGCGCTCCCTCAATAGCAACTCAATGGCAATAGTAAACCTACGTGGCACTCCTTCAATAGTTCAGACTCAGACTCGCCCACAAAACTCCCCTCTCTTGCCCAGCTTTGATCTCCTCCCTACACCATCAATCTGAAGGTTCCCGACCCGAAACGTCACCTGTCCATTGCCCTCCACAAATGCCATCTGACCCCGATGAGTTCCTCCAGCACTCTTGCGCTTTGCTCAAGATTTCCAGCACCTGCAGTTCAGTAATGTAGAACCAAATAACTGCAGGTGCTGGTTAATACACAAAAAGTGCTGGAGTAACACAGCGGGTCCGGCAGCATCTCTGGAGAACGTGGATAGGTGGCATTTCAGGTCGGGACCCTTCTTCAGACTGATTCTCCAGAGGCAAGGTGGCGCAATGGTAGAGCTGCTGCCTTACAGCACCAGAGACCCGGGTTCAATCCTGACTACGGGTGTTGTCTGCACGGAGTTTGCACGTTCTCCCCCCGGGTGCTCCGGTTTCCGTCCACGCTCCAAAGACGTACAGGATTGTAGGTTAAATGGCGTTGGCAAGATTGTAAAATTGTCTGTGGTACGCAGGGTACTGTCCATGTACGGGGTGATCGCAGGTCAGCGCGGACCCACTACCTTTCACTGTAGCTCGTGCACGTGACAATGAACTCAACTGAACAGTCCTGTTTCTGCGCCGTTATCTCTAATGTCTAAAGTAATGTCTAAGGAGATTCTAAAGCCCAAAGATGCTGCCAGACCTGCTGAGTTACTCCAGCTCTCTGTGTCGTCCTTTCTGTGAGGTTCAGTGTTGGCTGGTTGTGAAAGGGGCTACATAAATGCATTGGCCTCTTCAAGGTCAGGTCAGGTCGGGGGGGAGTTCCCCCCGCCACGGGTACCATGTAATCCTGTGCTACCCACTCTGTGCTTGGATAGTCGGTGACCAAACCGTCTCCCCCACCTGGTTTGCCAGGTGAGGAGGGGGCTGTGGACCCCCAGCAGGACCAGAAACAAGACCTGTCAAAGGGCGGATGAGCTCCTAGCGAGCCAACGGCCATCCACACTTCAGGAGAAGTTGCGATCACTGTCGTACACGGCATTGTAAGGCAACGTGCCTGGTGATGTTTTCAATGATGATGATGATATGATGATGATATGATGGTGATATGATGGTGATGATGATATGATGATGGTGATGATATGATGGTGATGATATGATGATGATGATGATGATGATGGTGATGATATGATGGTGATGATATGATGGTGATGATATGATGGTGATGATATGATGGTGATGATATGATGGTGATATGATGGTGATATGATGATGATGATGATATGATGGTGATGATGATGGTGATGATGATTTGTTTCTTCCTGATGTACAGGTCGGGGGGAAGAGCGGAGCCAAGAACATCGCCTCCGTCTTGCTGTCCCGAGGAGTGAAGATCGCCTTCCTCCTGGATGAGGGGTCCGCCATATTGGAGGGCGTTATACCAGGATTGGAGAAACAGGTTGCAGTGTAAGTACCTCAGGAAAGATATTTACAGGAAAGATGCTGTCGAGCTTGAACGGGTTCAGAAAAGATTTACGAGGATGTTGCCAGGACTAGAGGGTGTGAGCTACAGGGAGAGGTTGAGTAGGCTGGGTCTCTATTCCATGGAGCGCAGGAGGATGAGGGGAGATCTTATGGAGGTGTATAAAATCATGAGAGGAATAGATCAGGTAGACGCACAGGTAGTCTTTTACCCAGAGTAGGGGAGTCATGGACCAGAGGACATAGGTTCAAGGTGAAGGAGGGGTAACTTTTTCACACAAAGGCTGGTGGGTGCATGGGACAAGCTGCCAGAGGCCGGGACTATCCCATCATTTAAGAAACAGTTGGACAGGTACATGGATAGGACAGGTTTGGAAGGTTATGGACCAAGCGCAGGCAGGTGGGACTAGTGTAGATGGGACATTGCTGGCCGGTGTGGGCGAGGTGGGCCGAAGGGCCTGTTTCCAAACTGTATCAGTCTGTGACTCTATGACACTATGACTCCGTCCCTTCCATCACCAACCCCTTCAGATGGATACTGTATGTTGAAAGATCAGTTCAGTTACAGTTTAGTTTATTGTCACGTGTATCGAGGTTTTGTTGCGTGCTATCCAATCAGCGGAAAGACTACAATCGAGGCATATAAGGTGCACAGATACATGACAAGGGAATGACGTTTAGTGCACGGTAAAGGATAGTCCGAGGATCTCTAACGAGGTAGACAGTAGTTCAGCGCCGCTCTCTGGTTGTGGTAGGACGGTTCAATTGCTGATAACAGCTGGGAAGAAACTGGAGATGTGCGGTTTCACACTTCCGTACCTTTTCCCTGATGCCAAAGGCTAGAGGATCTCATTGGTACACGATGCCGAGGGGTGAACTCGTAAAGAGGTGTGCAAGATCAAGAGGGGAACAGAGAGGGTAGATGCACAGCCTTTGATCCATGGAGGGGGGTGTGAACAACCAGAGGACATCGGCTTAAGGTGAGAAGGTGATGATTTAATGGGAACCTGAAGGAGAACCTTCTCACAAAGAGGTGGGGTGGGTGTATGGAACAAGCTGCCAGAGGAGGTAGCTGAGGCAGGGACTTTAGCAATATTCAAAAAACATTTGGGCAGATACACGGATAGGAAAGGTTTAGAGGAATATGGACCAAATGTAGACAGGTGGGACGTGTAGTTTCGAGATACAACGGGAAACAGGCCCTTCGGCCCATCAAGGCCTTGCTGACCAGCGATCCCTGCACACTTACACCATCCTAAACACACTAGGGGCAATTTCCAATGATACCAAGCCAATTAACCTACAAACACGTATGACTTTGGAGTGTGGGAGGAAACCGGAGCACCCGGAGAAAACCCACGCGGTCACAGTGAGAACGTACAAACTCCGTACAGGCAGCACCCGTAGTCAGGATCGAACCCCGGTCTCTGGCGCTGTGAGGCAGCAACATTACCGCAGCACCATGCCGGTAGGATGGGGCGACCTTGGTCGGCATGGAGGAGTTGGGCCGAAGGGCCTGTTTCCGTGCTGTGTGACTCTATGGCTCTGACCCACAGCTGCAAGCATTATGTTGGCTGATATTTCAGCGACGTACCATAATCCCATCTGGAAACGTTCTGGAGAGCTTTAGCAATGCGCTGGCCAACGTTTCTCCCCTATCTGTCATCACTGGGAGAAAATATCTGATTGTTTGTTGCAGTGGGAGAGATCAAAATGGATTCTTAGCCATTGATTCTCCTTCAGTAGCCAACAAAAACAACTTGCCCGAATGTAGAATAAAACAGACATCCTGAAAACACGCGACGTTAGCCCGCCTCACAGCGCCAGAGACCCGGGTTCGATCCCGACTATGCGGTGCCGCTGTCTGTACGCTCTCCCCGTGACTGTGTGGGTTGTCTCCGGGTGCTCCGGTTTCCTCCCACACACGGGTTTGTAGGTTAATTGGCCTTGGTAAGATTGTAAAGTAGAGTCATAGGGTGAAACAGCGAGGGAACAGGGCCTTCGGCCCAACATGCCCGCACCGGCCAACATGTCCCAGCCACACTCGTCCTCCCCCTGCCTGCGCTTGGTCCATAATTTTCCAAACCTGTCCTATCCATGCACTGTATCTTAAACGTTGGGATGGTCCCAGCCTCAACTATCTCATCTGGCAGCTTGTTCCATACACCCAAGTTGGTCAAGATTCAAGTCGAGAGAGTTGATTGCCAATGATGTGTCCCAGAGAGGACAATGACATTCTTGCTAGCTGCCGCACCACACAATATGTAAACATAATACAGAACAGGAGATAGAAATATGTACACAGATAAACAGATAAAGTGCAACTGGCTGTTATTGTTCAGAGTTTGTTTGATGTTTTGTTTAATAGCCTGATGGGAAGAAGCTGTTCCTGAACCTGGATACCCCTCAGATTCCCGTTAAATCTTTTCCCCGCTCACCCTGTGTGTGCAGGACAGTTTCAGTGTACGGGGTGACCGCTGGTCAGTGCGGGCTCGGGGGGCTATGCCCCTTATCCCGTATCTGTGTACTATAGACGGCTCGATTGTAATCTTGTGTGGTCTTGCTTTCTGCTGACTGGAGAGGATGATGCCACTGGTGCGAGAGTCCAGGAACAGAGAGCGCAGCCTGAGAGTAAAAGGAGGTACCTTTAGAATGGAGGCTGCTGTTTGTGGGGAGTTGTCACGTTCTCCCAGAGAACCTGCTGTCCCCCCCCCCCCCCCCCCCCCCATGTCCCAGAGGCATGCGGGTGGGCCTGCCACTGTAAATAGCCCCCAATAGGCTGGCGAGTGGTGGAATGAGGGGGGAGGGGGGAGTGTGTTTGCACAAACTTTATGCTGTGCGATTGGGAGAATTCATGTCCATCAGCAACAGCAATAGAAGCAGAATTAGGCCACTCGGCCCATCAAGAGGCGAGGGAGAGGGAGAGGGAGAGGGAGAGAGAGAGAGGGAGAGGGAGAGAGAGAGAGAGTGTGTGCGAGTGAATGAGTGAGAGAGACAGAGAGAGAGAGAGAGAGGGACAGAGATGCCGCAAAAGAGAAAGGGGACAGAGAGTGAGAGAGAGAGTGTGAGAGAGAGAGAGAGAGAGAGAGAGAGACAGAGGGAGAGATACCGAAAGGGAGAGTGGGGACAGAGAGAGAGAGAGAGAGAGAGAGAGAGAGAGAGAGAGAGAGAGAGATACCGAAAGGGAGAGTGGGGACAGAGAGAGAGAGAGATTGTGAGAGCATGATTCAATCATGGCTGATCTATCTCTCCCTCCTAACCCCATTCTCCTGCCTTCTCCCCGTAACCCCTGACACCCGCACTAATCAAGAATCTGCCCATCTCTGCCTTACAAATATCCACTGACTTGGCCACGGAGGTTGAGAGGGAGAGATAGACCAGCCATGGTTGAATGGCGGGGTAATTTGATGGGCCGAATGGCCTAATTCCGCTCCTATCACTTGTGAACGTGAGCAGCAGGAATCACGGGGGGGGGGGGGGGGTGGGAGCAGTGAGGGAGGGTCTGACAGGGAGTGGAGGAGAAGGGCAGTGAGTTTGAAGAAGGGTCCCGACCCGAAACGTCGTCCGTCCATTTCCCCGTGGCCGTTGAACTTGCGCCCCGACGTTGAACAAAGCGTGAAAAGTTAATCTGTCCGACTGCCCGCAGGATTGCCACGTCCGAGAAGAGTTCGGCGACCATTGGTCTGAGCGTGACGACAAGCTCCGGACATTCTTCGATGCCTCCGAAGGAGACGAGCATCGGGATCCTGGCAGCAGCGGTGTCCAAGTGAGTGGCTGTGGGGCTACGCTTCAAAATCCCTCTCTACCGTCACCACCTTTATGTGTGCGTGCGTGCGTGCGTGTGTGTGGAGGGCCTGTCCCACTTACGGGATCTTTTCGGCGACTTGCCGCAGGTCGCCGAAAACCTCCGACGTGTTGAAAATCCAGCGGCGACCAGAAAAAGGCACGGCTCTGTGCGCGACTGCTCACGGCCATACGGGGGTCAGCGACCAGAACAAGGCACGGCTCTCCCAGAAACCAATTAATGGATCTACATGGATAGGTGACGTTTCATAGAAACATAGAAAATGGGTGCAGGAGGAGGAGACGGTTCGGCCCTTCGAGCCAGCACCGCCATTCATTGTGATCATGGCTGATCGTCCCCAATCAATAACCCGTGCCTGCCTTCCCCCCATATCCCTTGACTTCACTAGCCCCTAGAGCTCTATCTAATTCTCGCTTAAAGTGATTTGGCCTCCACTGCCCTCTGTGGCAGGGCATTCCACAAATTCACAACTCTCTGGGTAAAAAAGTTTTTTCGCACCTCAGTCTTAAATGACCTCCCCTTTATTCTAAGAGTGTGGCCCCTGGTTCTGGACTCGCCCAACATTGGGAACATTTTTCCTGCATCTAGCTTGTCCAGTCCTTTTATAATTGTATATGTTTCTATCAGATCCCCCCTCATCCTTCTGAACTCCAGTGAATACAAGCCCAGTCTTTCCTCACGACCATACTCACGAGACTACTCACGACCATACGGGAGTCAGCGGCCAGAAAAAGGCCACGACTTTTTGGGCGACCACTCACCTGAAAAAGGCACGACTCTTTGGGCCCAAAGAGTTGTACCTTTTTCTGGTCGCCGCTGGATTTTCAAAATGTTTAAATTTTTCGGCGACCTGCTGTGTCCATGACGGGTGCTGGAAAGTCGCTGAAAAAAATCACATAAGTGGGACAGGTGTGTGTGTGTGTGTATATATATATAAATATAATATGATATGAAATAAACATTTCCAAGTGATTCAGAATAGTTCTTTACATAAAACTAGTTGACATGAACTTTAAGTTGTGCGTGGCTGTTAATAGGTGCCAGGTTTCTGATGGTCTTTGAGGACCATCTGCGTGTCGTTCTAAGGAACACATTCGTCATGGAGGCAGAGTTGGGCCAACCTTCTGCCCTCTCTCTCTCTCTCTCTCTCTCACTCTCTCTCTCTCTCACTCTCTCACTCTCTCTCTCTCTCTCACTCTCACTCTCTCTCTCTGTCTCTCTCTCTCTCTCTCTCTCTCTCTCTCTCTCTCTCTCTCTCTCTCTCTCTCTCTCACTCTCTCACTCTCTCTCTCTCTCTCACTCTCTCTCTCTCTCTCTCTCTCTCTCTCTCTCTCTCTCTCTCTCTCTCTCTCTCTCTCTCTCTCTCTCTCTCTCTCTCTTCTTCTCTCTCTCTCTCTCTCTCTCTCTCTCTCACTCTCTCTCTCTCTCTCTCTCTCTCTCTCTCTCTCTCTCTCTCTCTCTCACTCTCTCTCTCACTCTCTCTGTGTCTCTCTCGCTCTCTCTCTCTCATGCTCTCACACTCTAACTGTCCCCTCTCTCTTTTTAGACATCTCTCTCACTCTCACTCTCACTCTCTCACTCTCTCACTCACTCTCTCTCTCACTCTCTCTCTTTGTCTCTCTCGCTCTCTCTCTCTCTCGCTCTCACACTCCCTCTCTCGCTCTCTCTCTATCTCAGTCTCTCTGCCTCTCTCACTATCTCTCTCTCTCGCTCTCTCGCTCTCACACTCTCTCTCACTCTCTCTTCCTCCTCTCACTCTAAACTAAAATTGAACTGAACTGACCTTCAATTTTCTGACTGCAATGGGGCTGAATTTCAGCAGCTGAGTTCAAGATACAAAATACAAGATACACATATTTGTCACTTGTACCAATTGGTGCAATGAAATGTGTGGTCGCCATACAAATAGTAATAAAGAGCACAGGACACGATAGTTTTTTAAGACAGGCGTGTCCCATATGTGCTATGACACCACACGTGTACTGAAGACAGAGCACTGGAGTAGCTCAGAGAGGGAGGGCTGCATCCCTGGGGTAAATAGACAGGTGACGTCTCAGGCCGGGACCCTTCCTCAGATCCTAAGAATGGATTTTCACTCCGATATTCGAGAGAATGGGCCTAACCCTGAACATCACCTGTCCATTCCCCCATAGATGGAGCGGCACGGTGGCGAGGTGGTAGAGTAGCTGCCTCACAGCGCCAGAGACCCGGGTTCAATCCTCCCTCTGTGGGTGCAGTGTGTACGGAGTTTGTACCTTCTCCTTAAAACCGTGTGGGTTTTCCCCGGATTCTCCGGTTTCCTCCCTCTGTGGGTTTGTAGGTTAATCGGCCTGGCGTAAATGTAAATTGTCCCTGGTGCGTGTAGGATAGTACTAGTGTATGCGGATCGCCGGTCGGCACGGGCTCAGAGGGCCGAAGGGCCTGTTTCCACGCTGTATCTCTAAACTAAAGTGAAAAACTAGACTTGTGCCGAGTGAATGGACGTTTGAGTTCATTCTAATGTTCCAGTTGGCAGAGAAAACAGAAATGGGAATAACACAATCTGTCTCTAACCTCACCCTCCCCCCCCCCCCCCCCCCCTCCCTCACCGGCTAAATATTTCCATCTTCCGCCCCGGATGCAGAGTAGATATTTCCGTCTCACCGGCTAAACCTTCGCAGATGTCCCCTGGCCACGGCCTCCCCTCCCATCAGCTGTGTGAGCATTGAACCACCGCACGACAGCATGTAAACAGAGGAGTAAACACAGCGGGGACATCCGCAGGGAAAGGATCAGGGGTGGAAGAGGAAATGAAATGATGTTTTGGAATGTCTGGAACGCCGCCCTGCTTTTAAATCGGTTTGTTCCTTGCGCGTTAGCGTTTGGACTGGGGAGATTGCAACCTTCGCGTGGTCCACACTGCAATCAGCCCGGCGTACACAATCAAATAAGATCAAATAGAACAAGTTGTCCGACAACGTCAGGCTGTGCGCGCCATACGCAAGAAGAAGGGTCAGCGTTTTAGTTTTACTTTTGGAGGTACAGAACGGAAACAGGCCCCTCGACCCACCCAGTCCCCGCACCGACCACCCACTCACACTAGTTCCCCGTTATCCCAAACTTTGCCCCCTCTCTCCAGAATTCCCTCTAGCCTTTGACATTTCCGACTCTCTACCCTATTTGTGTCTCATAATTGTTACGGATAGAGCGGATGTGGGGAGGATGTTTCCACTGGTGGTGGGAGAGTCTAGGGCCAGAGGGCACAGCCGCAGAATAGAAGGGTGTAACTTTAGAAAAGAGATGAGGAAGAATTTCTTTAGTCACAGGGTGGAGAACCCACAGAATTCATTGCCGCACTCAGTGGTGGAGGACAAGTCATTGGGTAGTTTTAAAGTGGAGATCGACAGTTCTTGATTGGTGCGGGCATCAGGGGTTACGGGGAGAAGGCAGGAGAATGGGGTTGAGGGGGAAAGATAGATCAGCCATGATGGAATGGTGGAGTGGACTTGATGGGCCGAATGAAACATAGAACATAGAAACATAGAAATTAGGTGCAGGAGTAGGCCATTCAGCCCTTCGAGCTGCACCGCCATTCAATATGATCATGGCTGATCATCCAATCAGTATCCCGTACCTGCCTTCTCTCCATACCCTCTGATCCCCTTAGCCACAAGGGCCACATCCAACTCACTCTTAAATATAGCCAATGAACTGGCCTCAACTACCCTCTGTGGCAGAGAGTTCCAGAGACTCACACTCTCTGTGTGAAAAAAGTCTTTCTCATCTCGGTCTTAAAGGATTTCCCCCTTATCCTTAAGCTGTGACCCTTGTCCTGGACTTCCCCAACTTCGGGAACAATCTTCCTGCATCTAGCCTGTCCAACCCCTTAAGAATTTTGTAAGTTTCTATAAGATCCCCTCTCAATCTCCTAAATTCCAGAGAGTATAAACCGAGTCTATCCAGTCTTTCTTCATAAGACAGTCCTGACATCCCAGGAATCAGTCTGGTGAACCTTCTCTGCACTCCCTCTATGGCAATAATGTCTTCCTCAGATTTGGAGACCAAAACTGTACGCAATACTCAGGTGTGGTCTCACCAAGCCCTGTACAACTGAAGTAGAACTCCCTGCTCCTGTACTCAAATCCTTTTGCTATGAAAGCTAACACACCATTCGCTCTTTTCACTGCCTGCTGCACCTGCATGCCTACTTTCAATGACTGGTGTACCATGACACCCAGGTCTCGCTGCATCTCCCCTTTTCCTAATCGGCCACCATGAACTTAGAGGGTAAGGTGAATCGGACAGTACCCCAGCTTATCGAAGTCCCAACACCTCCGCTCAGTTCACATTGACCAACCTGATCTCCCGGTGGCTCAGCACTTCAACTCGACCTCCCATTCCCAATCCGAACTTTCTGTCCTGGGCCTCCTACATGGCCAGAGTGAGGCCCACCGCAAATTGGAGGAGCGGCACCTCATATTTCGCTTGGGTAGTTTACACCCCAGCGGTATGAACATTGGCATCTCCAATTTCAGGTAGTCCCTGCTTTCTCCCTCCTTCCCCTCCCCTTCCCAGCTCCCCGACAGCCCACTGTCTCCGCCTCTTCCTTTCTTCTTCCCGCCCCCCCCACCCCCTCCCACATCAGTCTGACCCAAAACGCCACCTATTCCTTCGCTCCATAGATGCTGCCTCACCCGCTGAGTTTCTCCAGCATTTTTGTCGACCTAACTTATGGAAGGATCGTTTAGAAGCAGAAAGATCATCTGTGATTGAATAGTGTAGTCGACCCAATTGGCCGCATGGCCTAATTCTGCTCCTTTGACATAAACGTATGAACATTTGTATAACTCTTTGACATGTTACGCTTCAGAACGGGTGTTTTATTGAGGATATCATCTGCTCTTTCCAGATTGGTTCATCTTCATCATGAAACTAACAAAAGCCAAACTTATTGTCTGATCACTCTTGGGAGCGTCACGCACGTTACATCGGTACATTGAACGCCTTTAGGGCGGCACACGGCGCAGCGGTAGAGTCGCTGCCTCACAGCGCCAGAGACGCGGGTTCAATCCTGGCGACGGGTGCCGTCTGAACGGAGTTTGCACGTTCTTTTTTTATAATGAATATTTTATATTAGTTGTAAATACATATTAATAGAAAATACTGCTTACATACATTCGTAATATTATTAATATTAACATTAGAGACTTTATATTTCTATACATTTTTTTTAATAAGTAAGAAAAGATAGAGAAAAATAATATAGAGGTAAAAAATCGAAAATAAGGAAGTGAATGGAGTATTAAAAAGTTATCCATCGTTGGAGATATATCCATGATTTGTTATACGTAATTCTTCATCTATTCCATTATTCAGGTTTCAGTCAGGCTCGTTCTCCCCGTGACTGTGTGGGTTTCCTCCGGGTGCTCCGGCTTCCACATCCCAAAGCCGTGCGGGTTTGTAGGTCAATTGGCTTCGGTAAAAATTGTAAATTGTCCCTCGTGTGAGTAGGATGGCGCTGGTGTACGGGGAGATCGCTGGTGGGCGGGCCGAAGGGCCTGTCTCTCTAAAGCCTGAATGAAAGCCTTTATCTTCATCTTTGTCCAGTCTGAAGAAGGGTCTCGACCCGAAACGTCACCCGTTCCTTCATTCCGGAGACGCTGCCCGTCCCGCTGACTTACTCCGGCGTTTTGTGTTCTGCCGGCTTTATCTTTACGCTAGTATTTCAGTTTTCCATCGGTGGGATCTTTCTGTCATTGCGGGGATCACCAGCTGTCCCTTGATGAATGATCCTCCCGGCCATCGTGGGTGGCGAACGGAAGAGATAATTGGGAACGTTTTGTCAATCTGTCATTCACGTCACAAAACCAAAACAACAGGAAACTAATGGGGAAAGCCATCCGCTATTTGAATAGAAAGTCTGGCGAGCCCAAGCAGTGTCGACAAGTGCATTCCCTCCACACTCCACCAGTGCACAGGGTTAGAGAAAACAACGGAAAAATACACTTTCAAATCAAAAAGATGTCATCAGACTGCAAACAACCAGCAACTGTCTGGTTTTAGTTAGTTTTAGTTTAGTTTATTGTCACGTGTACCGAGGTACAGTGAAAAGCTTTTTGTTGCGTGCCAAAAAGCCAGTCAGCGGAAAGACAATACTTGATTACGATCGAGGCATTTAGGATTAGTTTAGTCAAGTCAAGTCAAGTCACATTTATTTATATAGCACATTTGAAAAACAACTCTCGTTGACCAAAGTGCTTTACATTTGTTATAAGAGTAGTATACACAAGCAGGCTACATACAAATATACAAATAGCCCTCGCTCAGGGGACGTCAGGAAAGGCTTGGGAGAACAGATAAGTTTTTAGACTAGACTTAAAGGAGTCGATGGAGTGGGCAGTTCTAATGGGGAGGGGGATGCTGTTCCACAGTCTAGGAGCTGCGACCGCAAAGGCGCGGTCGGTCGCCCCTGAGCTTTTGCCTAGACCGCGGGACGTTCAGCAACCCCAAGTCGGCCGATCAGAGGGACCTGGAGGTGGTGTAGTGGGTGAGAAGACTTTTAATGTAGGTGGGGGCAAGCCCATTGAGGGCTTTGTAGACAAAGAGGAGGGTCTTGAAACTTATTCTGAACCGCACAGGGAGCCAGTGGAGAGAGGCCAGGATCGGGGTGATGCGGTCCCTTTTCCGGATGCCCGTCAGGAGTCTCGCTGCAGCGTTTTGGACCAGTTGCAGGCGGGACAGGGAAGATTGGCTGATGCCAGTGTAAAGGGAGTTGCAGTAATCTAGGCGGGAGGAGATAAATGTGTGGATGATCTTTTCGTGGTCATCAAACTGGAGTTTAGTTTAGTTGAGAGATTCAGCACGGAAACATTCCCTTCGGCCCACCGGGTCCGTGCCGACCAGCGATCCCCCCGCACACTAACACTATCCCCCACACACTAGGGACAACTTACACGTACGCCAGGCCAATTAACTGAGATACCTGTAGGTCTTTGGTGTGTGGGGGGGGAAACAGAAGATCTCGGAGAAAACCCACGCGGTCACGGGGAGAAGGTACAAACTGCGCACAGGCAGCGCCCGTAGTCGGGGCCTCTGGCGCTGCAAGCGCTGTAAGGCAGCAACTCTACCGCTGCGCCACCTGAGGGGTCCCGACCCGAAGCGTCGCCTATTCCTTCGCTCCGTAGATGCCCCCTCACCCGCTGAGTTTCCTTCCCCACCTCCTGTAGCAGCTTGTTCCAAATCACCACCCATCTCAGTGTCAACTCTGTGACCTCCTTAAACTGTCTTTCCCCGTCACCCTCGACCTCTGC
Source organism: Okamejei kenojei (assembly GCA_035221665.1). Classification (NCBI taxonomy): domain Eukaryota; kingdom Metazoa; phylum Chordata; class Chondrichthyes; order Rajiformes; family Rajidae; genus Okamejei; species Okamejei kenojei. Next base: position 4,407,126 of record CM069154.1, read on the forward strand.
CCTCTGGCTCTTGACCCCATGACTTTTGAAAGTTTGAAAGATTCGGCCCACGACCATCGATCAGCCGTTCACACCAGTTCTATGTTATCCCACTTTCACATCCACTCTCTACACACCAGGGGAAACTTTACCGAAGCCAGTTAACCTACAAACCTCCATGTTTGAGATGTAGGAGGAAACCGGAGCACCTGGAGGAAACCCATGTGGTCCACGGGAGGAGCGTGCAAACTCCACACAGCGCCAGAGACCCAGATTGAATACTGACTACGGGTGCTGTCAGGTGCATGGGTTTTAACCTGGGTTCTCCGGTTTCCACCCACACTCCACAGATGTACAGGTTTGTAGGTTAATTGGCTTTGGTAAAGATTGTAAGTTGTCCCCAGTGTGTAGGATCGTGTCAGTGTAGGGGGTGGTCGCTGGTCGGCACGGGTAGGGTGGGCCGAAGGGCCTGTTTCGACGCTGTTTGGATGGAACCCGGATTTGTGGCATTGTGAGGCAGCCGCACTACCAGCTGCACCACCGTGCCGCGCTGCGTTACTCTGTGTTACCGACCGAACATGTCGCTGTGGCGCAGCGGTGGAGTTGGAGCGACACAGCGCCAGACACCCGGACCCGTTTCCGCGCTGTATCTCTGAACTAAACTAAAGCAGTCAGAGACTGGGATTCTGAGTTCAGAAACACTTGCAATAATGATTCTTCTTCTTCTGTCGTGTGGCGAGCACAGCCTAACGTTGTCGGGCAACTCGTTCTATTTGACCTTCCGTTTGTGCACGTCGAGTTGATTGCATTAGTCGAAACAGGGCGGAAGACCACGTGAAGGTTGCAATCTTCCACCCCACAATAATGATTCGAACCAATTCTTTTCCTGTTTCTCTAGACTGGAACGTAACCCGATGCCCAGAATGTTTGGACAGGGACCAGAGCGAGGGCTGTTCGAACACCTCACTCCGCAGGTACAGTGAAGCCCGAGTGTCTCAGCGGGTCAGGCAGCATCTCCGGAGAGAAGGAATGGGTGACCTTTCTCTCCAGGGATGCTGCCTGCCTCGCTGAGTTACTCCAGCATTTTGTGTCTATCTTTGGTGCAATCAGCATCTGCAGTTCCTTTCTATAGGTCCGTGGGTTAATTGGCTTTGGTTAAAATTGTAAACTGTCCCCAGTGTACAGGATGGTGTTAGTGTACGGGGTGATCATTGGTCATTGTTCATTGGTCGGGGTGATCGATGGGCCGAAGGGCCTGTTTCCACATCATATCACTAACGTCGAAAACTAGCAAGCTGAATCAGAATTATTACAGGCCTGTCCCACTTAGGCAATTTTTTTGAGCAACTGCAGGCGACTGCAGCAAAATTTTCCACATGTTGACAAATTTTCGCTGACAGAGGCAACAATTTTTGCTGTGATAGGTTGTTGTAGGTTGTCGTAGGTTGACGTAGGTTGTCGTAGGTTGACATAGGTTGACGTAGGATGTCGTAGGTTGACGTAGGTTGTCATAGGTTGTCGTAGGTTGTCGTAGGTTGTCGTAGGTTGTCGTAGGTTGTCGTAGGTTGTCATAGGTTGACGTAGGTTGTCATAGGTGCTGTTGTAGGTTGTTAGGTAGGTTGTGTCGTAGGTTGTCGTAGGTTGACGTAGGTTGTCATTGTCAGGTTGTCTAGTTGTGTAGGTTGTCGTAGGTTGTCCAGGTAGGTCGAAGGTTGTCGTAGGTTCCATTGTCGTAAAACTAGCGTAGGTTGTCCTAGGCAGCGTAGGTTGACGTAGGTTTGTCCTAAGTAGGATATGTCGTAGGCCCGTATAGGTTGATAAGGTTTGTCTATCCGTAGGTTGTCACGTAGCAAGCGTAGGTTGTCAGCAACATGTATTAAGAGGAGATATCGCAGTGGAGTAGACAAAGTGTTAAAGAAGGAACTGCAGATGCTGGAGAATCGAGGGTACACAAAAGGCTGGCGAAGCTCAGCGGGTGCAGCAGCATCTAAGGAGCGATCTCCTCGGTGAAACAGTTCAGTACCATGTTGATGAACATTTTTTGCATTGCGGTCGTGTTTTTCCATTCTTCACAGATGTTGCCAATTTCTGGTCGAGGATTGTAGAAAGCAGCTGCTTTTATTGTTTGAGATCCAAATGGTTTGGAAATGTTGGCCTGTTTACACACGGCCTTGCATGCAGTCTAAACCAAGGGTCTCCCTTCAGGATCATATCTCCATTTGTCATGTGGTAATATTCTGCATATTGTGTGTGCAGTGTCGGAATGTAACATGGGCTGCCCAAGGCATTAACGGTTTTAATGATTCATAAAGAAATGACTGTAACCATAACTACCACAATAAAAAACATTAAATAGATCTGAGCAGTTAAGCCCATTCCAGCACAACAGGTTTACTTTAGTTTATAGACAATAGATAATAGGTACAGGAGTAAGCCATTCGGCCCTTCGAGCCAGCACAGCCATTCAATGTGATCATGGCTGATCATCCCCAATCAGTACCCCGTTCCTGCCTTCTTCCCATATCCCCTGACTCCGCTATCTTTAAGCCCCATCTACCTCTCTCTTGAAAGTATCCAGAGAACCGGCCTCCACTGCCCTCTGAGGCAGAGAATTCCACAGACTCACAACTCTCTGTGAGAAAAAGTGCTTCCTCATCTACGTTCTAAATGGCTTACCCCTTATTCTTTAACTGTGGCCGCTGGTTCTGGGCTCCCCCAACATCGGGAACATGTTTCCTGCCTCTAGCGCGTCCAAACCCTTAATAATCTTATATGTCTCAATAAGATCCCCTCTCATCCTTCTAAACTCCAGAGTGTACATGCCCAGCCGCTCCATTCTCTCAGCAAATGACAGTCCCGCCATCCCTGGAATTAACCTTGTAAACCTACGCTGCACTCCTTCAATAGCAAGAATGTCCTTCCTCGACAAAGGAAGGTCGATGAGATGTGGATTGTTTGGAGAATGTCTGTCACTTAAGAATTTCGGGAAACATGCTTTTTTTGTTATCTTTTTACAGCTTTCGTTCCCTCTGAATGTAGTCATGGCAAACCTGTGGCTGTTTGGTCCATTGATCAGCAGGTAAGTGAATGACTGAACCGACCTCTTAATGAAGGAACTGCAGATGCTGGAAAAATCGAAGGTAGACAAAAATGCTGGAGAAACTCAGCGGGTGAGGCAGCATCTATGGAGCGAAGGAATAGGCGACGTTTCGGGTTGATCGAGATCCTTCTTCAGACTGGACCCAAAACGTCACCCATTCCTTCGCTCCATAGACGCTGCCTCACCCGCTGAGTTTCTCCAGCATTTTTGTCTACCTTCGATTTTTCCAGCATCTGCAGTTCTTTCTTAAACAGATCCGTTCCCATCCGACCCGGAAGGGTCGCGACCCGAAACGTCACCTATTCCTTCGCTCCATAAATGCTGCCTCACCCACTGTGTTTCTCCAGCATTTTTGTCTACCTTCGACCTCTTAATGAATCAACCTGTTACCTGTAAATCAGCCAAAGGTCCAGAAAAAGCACATGGGGTTAACTTGGAACTGTATTAGAGTCATGGGGTCATGCCGCATGGGAAAAGGCCCTTCGGCCCAACTTTCCCAATCCGATCCAGATGCCCCATCTATGCTGTCCCACCTGCCCAACGTTGGTCCATATCCCTCTGAACCTTAGATAGACATAGAAACATAGAAAATAGGTGCAGGTGTAGGCCATTCGGCCCTTCGAGCCTGCACCGCCACTCAATATGATCATGGCTGATCATCCAACTACTACCCTCTGTGACAGAGAGTTCCAGAGACTCACCACTCTCTGTGTGAAAAAAGTCTTTCTCATCTCGGTCTTAAAGGATTTCCCCCTTATCCTTAAGCTGTGACCCCTTGTCCTGGACTTCCCCAACATCGGGAACAATCTTCCTGCATCTAGCCTGTCCAACCCCTTAAGAATTTTGTAAGTTTCTATAAGATCCCCTCTCAATCTCCTAAATTCCAGAGAGTATAAACCGAGTCTATCCAGTCTTTCTTCATAAGACAGTCCTGACATCCCAGGAATCAGTCTGGTGAACCTTCTCTGCACTCCCTCTATGGCAATAATGTCCTTCCTCAGATTTGGAGACCAAAACTGTACGCAATACTCCAGGTGTGGTCTCACCAAGACCCTGTACAACTGAAGTAGAACCTCCCTGCTCCTGTACTCAAAATAGATGCAGGTGTAGGCCATTCGGCCCTTCGAGCCTGCACCGCCACTCAATATGATCACGGCTGATCATCCAACTCAGTATCCTGTACCTGCCTTCTCTCCATACCCCCTGATCCCTTTAGCAGAAAGCTGGATTAACTCAGCGGGATGGGGGCATCTCTGGAGACAAGGAATGGGTGACGTTTCGGGTCGAGACCCTTCTTCGGACTGGTTAGGGATGAGGGAACCGAGAGATATATACGGTGATGTAGAGAGATAAAGAACAACGAATGAAAGATATGCAAAAAAAGTAAGGATGATAAAGGAAACGAGAGTTAAAACGTGGGTGAAAACGAGAAACTGGTGCGAGTTGGATGGGGGAGGGATAGCTTTATATTTAGACAATAGACAATAGACAGCAGACAATAGGTGCAGGAGTAGGCTATTCAGCCCTTCGAGCCAGCACCGCCATTCAATGTGATCATCCCCAATCAGTACCCCGTTCCTGCCTTCTCCCCATATCCCCTGCGTCCCCTATCTTTAAGAGCCCTATCCAGCTCTCTCTTGAAAGCATCCAGAGAACCTACCTCCACCGCCCTCTGAGGCAGAGAATTCCACAGACTCACCACTCTCGGTGAGAAAAAGTGTTTCCTCGTCTCCGTTCTAAATGGCTAACTCCTTATTCTTAAACTGTTTAACTGACATTGAATGGCGGTGCTGGCTCGAAGGGCCGAATGGCCTACTCCTGCACCTATTGTCTATTGTCTATTGAGAGGATAAAATTAATGGAATAATGATTTGTTAACGATTTGTTCCACTGGTGGAGGTGCCAGCATGTGGAACATTCATCAGAGAGCTGGCAGTGACAAGTCTTGGTCTGTATCCCTTCACAGGATGTTAGAGAAGAAACCATCGACCAACAGTCTTGTGAGAACGACCACGGCAGTCACCGAGTTCCATGCTGGGATCAAGGTCAGAAATTATTACAAAATTATTAAGGACAATACGTGTTTAGTTTTTGAGATGCAGCACGGAAACAGGCCCTTCAGCCCAATAAGTCTGCACCGACCAGCGATCACACTAATTCTATCCCACACACGGGGGACAGTTTACAGAAGCCAGTTAACCCACATACCCACGCACGTCTTTGAGATGTGGGAGGAAAGCCCAGGGATCCCGGAGAAAACCCGCGCAGGCCACAGGGAGAAGGTACAAACTCCGTACAGGACAAGCACCCGTGGAGCGGATGGAACCCGGGTCTCCGGCGCTGTGAGGCGGCAACTCTACCGCTGCGCCACCGTGCCGCCCCAAAGATTTCCGTATTTTCTTTGTCTTTTTTCATCTTTCGTTTTGCCGAAGATCTTTGTATCTTCTGTGGTCAGGTTTAGGGAAGTAGGAATTCAATTATAACTCAGTGAGTGTGATGCGTGGAATCAGTGGGCGGTCACGGGAGTCGCTGCCTCACAGCGCTCGCAGCGCTCGCAGCGCCGGAGACCCGGGTTCCACCCCGACTACGGGCGCCGTCTGTAACAACTTTGCACGTTCTCCCCGTGACCTGCACGTATTTCTCCGAGATCTCCCGTTTCCTCCCACACTCCAATGACGTACAGGTTTGTAGGTTAATCGGCTTGGTATCAATGTAAATTGTCCCTCGTTATCCCTAGTGTGCGGGGATCGCTGGTCGGCGCAGACCCGGTGGGCCGAAGGCCCGGTTTCCACGCTGTATCTCTAAACTAAACTTTTTTTTTAAAAGGTTTGGGGGGGTTCGGCTAAAGGCAGTGAAGTTGCCTTCTCCCCATAACCCTTGACACCCGTTCTAATCAAGGATTTGAATATCTCTGGCTTAAAAAATATCCACTGACTTGTCCTTATCCACAGATTAACTACCCTCTGACTAAAGAAATTCCTCCCCACCTCCTTTCTAAAATTCTGAAAAAATCCTGGCACAGAGTACTCTGTGAACTTTCACTCCCAACCATACTGAGCGAGCTGACAGCTGAAGGAACTCTCTCTCTCTCTCTCTCCACATTAGTCAGCACCTCATATTCCGCTTGGGGAGTCTGCATCCTTTGGGCTTGAACATTGAATTTTCTCAATTCTGTTAACCCTTGCTGTCTCCTCCCCTTCCCACCAGGAGTAGGCCATTCACCCTTCGAGCCACCGCCATCATGGCCATCGTATCCCGTACCTGCTTTCTCTGGCCATCCAACTCCTCTCTGAACTGGCTACCCTCTCATTCTCACCACTCTGTGTGAAGAAAGTCTTTCTCATCTCGGTCCCCCTTATCCCTGTGACCCCTTGTCGCTTCCCCACCAACATCGCATCTCTCATTTTCACACCCAGTCTCCTAAAGATCCAGCTCCTACAAAAGACAGTCTGACATCCAGGGGCAATAATGTCCTTCCTCAGATTTGGAGACCAATGGCAACTGAAGTAGAACCTTTACAACTGAAGTAGAACCTTCCCATCATCTCTATCTCCCCACCCCAGTCGCACCAGCTTATCATCGATACTTTTTTGCATATCTTTCATTCATTGTTCCTTATCTCTCCACATCACCGTCTATATCTCTCGTTTCCCTGATCCCTGACCAGTCTGAAGAAGGGTCTCGACCCGAAACGTCGCCTATCTCCTTCGCTCCTTAGATGCTGCTGCACCCGCTGAGTTTCTCCAGCTTTTTGTGTACCCTTAGTTCTGTTGCAATTCATTATACACCAGCAGCATGTTCTCTCGCGTGTAATGAATTCTGTAACAAACAATGATAACCTTTCTGGATATGAAAGGATTCCATTCAGAGTAACGTAGTCAAACAAAAACATGTCCACCCTACGTTATGTTTAGAGATACAGCGCGGAAACAGGCCCTTCGGCCCACGGAGTCCGCGCCGACCAGCGATCGCCCGTACACTAGCACTATCCTACACACAAGGGACAATTTTACCAAAGCTAATTAACCTACAAACCTGCACAGGAAGGAACTGCAGGTGCTGTTTTATACTGAAGATGAACACAAAATGTTGCTGGCATTTATTTCTAGAGGGCTTATAGACAAAAACAGGGATGTAATGCTGAGGCTGTATAAGGCGCTGGTCAGGCCGCATGTGGAAAATTGTCAGCAATTCCGGGCACCACATCTGAGGAAGGATGTGCTGGCTCGGGATATCATAATAATCTAATTATATTAAGTCCTGTAAATTGGACTGCACTCCAAATAACATGCCAGTGTTAATCCAGTCTGCTTGTTTTGATGGCATTTGGAACCTCAAGAACCCAAACCTGGCGGCCTCGTGTTGCCATTGATGTTAGAGAATTTCTATGTTAAAGGGGCAACACTGTTAGAAGGCAGGAGGTTTAGTTTGGGGGCGCTTGATACCGTGCGGAAACTGGCCTCTCGGCCCAGTGAGTCCGCGCTGACCAGCGATCCCCGCGCGCACCGACACTATCCTACACACACCAGGGCCAGTTTACAATTTTTTTACCGAAGTCACTGAGCATACAAACCTGTACGTCTCTGGAGTGTGGGAGGAAACCGGAGCACCCGGAGAACACCCACGCAGTTCACGGGGAGAACGTGCAAACTCCGTACAGACAGCGCCCGTGGTCAGGATGGAACCCGGGTCTGTGGCGCTGTGAGGCAGCAGCTCTACCCGCTGCGCCACCGTCCCGCCCCTAAGTGCTTCAGACATTAGGCACGGTGTCACAGTGGCAGAGTCGCTGCCTCACGGCGCCAGAGACCCGGGTTCCATCCTGACCACGGGTGCTGTCTGTGCGGAGTTTGCACGTTCTCCCCGTGACCATGTGGGTTTTCTCCGGGTGCTCCAGTTTCCTCCCACACTCCAAAGACGTAAAGGTTTGGATGTTAATTGGCTTGGTAAAATTGAAAATTGTCCCTAGTGTGTGTAGGATAGTGTTAGTGTGCGGGGATCGCCGGTCAGCGCGGACCCGGTGGGCCGAAGGGCCTGTTTCCGTGCGGTATCTGCAAAGTCTAAAGTCAAGTAAAGTCTAAATCTATAGTGCCCCTTGTGAGGGGGGACGTACCCTGTATCCGTACACGGTGAACCGCTCGATTGTAATCGGGCATTGTTGATCCAATGACTGGTCAGCACGCAACAGAAAGCTTTCACCGCACCTCGGTACGTGACAATAACATTAACTAAACCGAAAGAGAGGGGAAGAGAGACAGGAGAGAGAGAGAGAGGGGAGAGGGAGAGAGAGGGGGAGAAAGATGGGGGTGAGGGGGGGAAGAGAGAGGGGGGAGAGAGAGAGGAGAGAGAGAGAGAGGGTTGAGAGAGGTGGGGAGAGAGGGAGAGGGGGGTTGTGTAGGGAGGGGGCATAGAGAGAGGGGTGAGAGAGAGGGGACAGAGAGGGGTGGAGAGAGAGGGGGAAAGAGGGAGAAGGGGGAGAAAGAGAGAGGGGAGCGAGAGAGGGAGAGAGCGAGAGAAGGGGTGGAGGGGGGAGAGGGGGGAGAGGAGGGGGGAGAGGGGGAGAGAGAGGGGAGAGAGAGAGAGGGGGGGAGAGAGAGGAGGGAGAGAGAGAGAGGGGGAGAGAGGGAGAGATAGTATCGGTATGTGTTTATCAGTAACAATGCAGCAAGATAGAAGGAACTACTTTGCGTGCGTGCTGCCCAGCCACATCGTGCCACACATGAGTGCAGCTGAGTCACGCACAAGAACAACATATGTAAAGGGAAACCACTGAAGCACAGAATGTGGTGTTACTGGTGTTGCCAATTGTCCCGTATTAGCCGGGACATCCCGTATATTGGGCTAAAATGGTTTGTCCCGTACGGGACCGCCCTTGTCCCGTATTTGACCGCTACTACTCGGGTCGAGGGGACTGTCGGGTGTGAGCGCCGCGTCTGGCCCCGACGTAGTGCAGCCCATGGAGTGCAGCAGCAGCAGCAGCAGCGCCTCGCCCGTGGCCCCGTCGGTCGGTCGGCAGCCCGGCCAGCTGTCCGACCTTCGGGCCTTCGCTTACCGCTGACACCATCACCACCCCTCCTTCTCACGGCCGATCATCGGTTCACGAGTTGGACGGGGCGCCGGACTTTGCGCGCGATGTCGCGCGGCACGGGACGGAACTCCTCCGCTGGCCCGCCAGCTGGGCTTTGTGTGCAGTCCAGCACCCGGGGCCAACTCGTCATTCACCCAGCCACGGCCAAGTCGGTCAAACGGTCGGGAATTTGTCCCGTATTCTGACCGTTTGCCCTTTATTTGGGAGTGAGAAAGTTGGCGACCCTAAGCGTTAGAGCGTTAAAGTTGCAGAGAAAGTGCAGATAAATTTAAAAAACGCAATGGCTGCTGTGAGCTAGGTTGGAAGATCAAGTTAATGAGAGAACTACCCAGTGGACTGATAACAGTGAGGAAGAAGCTGTCCCTGAATCTGGTGGCGTGTGCTTTCACATATTTTGTATTCGCTTAAGTCAAGTCAAGAGAGTTTATTGTCAAGTGTCCCAGATAGGCCAATGACATTCTTGCTTGCTGCAACACAACAGGATATTGTAGGCATGAATACAGAGCAGATCAGTGTGTCTATATACCATAAATATATATATATATATATATATATACACACACATAAAGAAACAGATAAAGTGCAATAGGCTGTTAGTGTTCAGAGTTTGTTTGGAGCTGTGTTTAATAGCCTGATGGCGGTGGGGAAGTAGCTGTTCCTGAACCTGGATGTTGCAGATTTCAGGCTCCTGTACCTTCTACCCGATGGCAGCGGAGAGATGAGTGTGTGGCCAGGATGGTGTGGGTCCTTGATGATGTTGCCAGCCTTTTTGAGGCAGCGACTGCGATAGATCCCCTCGATGGTGGGGAGGTCGGAGCCGGTGATGGACTGGGCAGTGTCTGCAACTTTCTGCAGCCTTTTCCGCTCCTGGACGCTCAAGTTGCCAAACCAAGCCACGATGCAACTGGTCAGCATGCTCTCTACTGTGCGCCTGCAGAAGTTCGAGAGAGTCCTCCTTGACATCCCGACTCTCCGTAATCTTCTCGGGAAGTGGAGGCGCTGATGTGCTTTCTTTCGCTGAGAGGGGAGAAGAGAGGGGGGGGGGGGGGGGGGAGTCAGCAGTGCCAGAAAATAGAGAGGCGGGAATAGGTCCCTTGCTTGGGCATTGTTGGCAGAAGCCCGGAATTAATTTCAATGTTATTATTCTGCTCTTGTATCGAGTTCCTGCCGCTCTGTGATATTTGGCAGCGAGGAGGTTAGAGTTTGCATTGCCACAGGCTCGATGCAGAATGTGGTAAGCTTGCAAAATCCCGGCAAACTGGCAGCTGCACACTAAGGCTGGGCCCCATGTCCAACCCTTTCTCCCCCACTCCTGCAGTCTCAGTTACACTCACATCAGACCTAAACCCTGAGGAACTGACCCGCGACAATGCTGAGAAAATATGGTAGACAAAAATGCTGGAGAAACTCAGCGGGTGAGGCAGCGTCTATGGAGCGAAGGAACCATGGTACCCGAAACGTCGCCTATTTCCGTCGCTCCATAGACGCTGCCTCACCCGCTGAGTTTCTCCAGCATTTTTGTCCACCTTCGATTTTCCGGCATCTGCAGTTCCTTCTTAAACGATGCTGAGAACCATGTTCTGCACTCTGCATCTCCCCCGTTGAACCGGATGGAAACAAGTTAGACAGGTACATGGATAGAACGTCTCCACCCGGAAACATCGCCCGTTCCTCCTCTCCAGAGATGCTGCCTGTCCCCGCTGAGTTACTCCGGCATTTTGTGGCATCTGCAGTTCCTTCTTACACATGGATGTCGGACAGGTTTGGAGGGATATGGACCAAAGGCGGGCAGGTGGGACTACAGCAGCTGGGACGTGTTGGCCGGTGTGGGCTGGTTGTGTGGAAGGGCCAGTTTCCACACTGGATCACTCCATGACTCTATTTATATACAGTATTATCTCATCTGTTTGGCTAGCATGCAAAACAAACCTTTACATGTAACAATAATTAGCCTGGATCTAATTAACCTAAAAAACACACTGCGTGGCACGGTGGTGCCTCACAGCGCTGGAGACGCGAGATCGTTCCTGACAGCGGGTTGCTGCCTGTACGGAGTTTGCACGTTCTCCCCGTGACAGAGTGGGTTTCCTCCGGGTGCTCTGGCTTCCTCCCACATCCCAAAGACGTGCGGGTTTGTGGGTCACTTGTAAGTCTGGAAATTGCCCCTGGTGTGTAGGATCGAACTAGTGACTAAAACTAGCCGGTCGGCGCGGACCTCGGGCCTGTTTCCACGCTGTATCTGGAAACTGAACGAAACTAAACTGAACCCAAATTGCTGGAGTAACTCAGCGGGTCCGGCTGCATCTCTGGAGAACCGAGTTCTGGGAAGACAGAGATGCTGCCTGACTCGCTGCGTTACTCCAGCATTTGGTGTCTTTTTTTAACCAGCAGCTGCAGTTCCTTGTTTCGCCAAACCTAAACCTCCCCCCCCCCCACCCCGCCCCAACAAGCTCAGGACTGGAGTCTGGACCAACTAAAGTTGGGAGGATAAACACAAAATGCAGGAGCAACTAAGCAGCACAGGGATAATCTGTGGAGAGAAGGAATGGGTGACATTCGGGTGGAGTCCCACCTTCTCTCCAGAGATGCTGCCTGTCACGCTGAGTTACTCCAGCGTTTTGTGTCTACCTGCGGTGTCAACCAGCATCGGCAGTTCCCTCCTACACTGAACGTTGAGGGGATACTTGCTCATTGACCGGTGGAGGCCAGATGGGGAGGAGGGGGAGGTGGTGACTGAGAGAGATCTCACTGTCTCGGCCGTCTGACCCAGACCTGTGAGATGTAATGACCGTCACGGCCCCGTACCCCCACCAGCTGGAGGCGAGTGGTACTGCAGCTACCGTCGCTAGTGTTAAGGGCCTGTCCCACCAGCATGCGTCTGCATGCGTCTAGCGCGACCAAACGTGGTCGCTTGAGGCGTACGGCCGCGCGGGTCCGGTCCCAATTCGAACCGCGGAGGCGTGTGGAGTTGTGCGGGGCTGGTCCCGACATCATACTCACCAATCAGCTGGGCAGGAGGCGGGCCGACTGAATTTGGACGTCGCACGGCGTCGGGCGGTGACGTCATCACGCAACGGCACGCCAGTCGGTGAAGTCATTGCGCAACGCCACGCGCTAGGCGTATGCCCTCAATGCGCCTGCGGGCCGACAGGCCGTTAGAGCGCGGGATTTTCGGACAGTGCAAGATTTTTGGAGCCCCGCGTGAAGTCGGGACCAGCCCCGCACAACTGCATACGCCTCCGCCGATTGAAGTGGGACCGGCCCCGCGTGGCCCGTACGCCTCAAGTGACCACGTTTGGTCGCACTAGACACATGCAGTCGCATGCTGGTGGGACAGGCCCTTTGGGGTCAGATTTCTCATGGCCACGTGAACCAAGGTACAGCGGTTTGGATTTGTGTTTTGGTGCAGCCCTTGTGTTCCCCCCTCTCACCATCCGTTCCCCACCCTAGTCACCCTACTAGTTTCACTGTCGTCCTGCTTAGTTTCATTGTTCGTACCCCCTCGTTATCACCTCTTCCACAGCCAACAATGGACCATTGTGGGCTCCACCTTTCCTTGATCATCCTTGCTGGCCGTGATTTGTTCTTTTCATACCTGTCAATTCTTTTGTCCTTTCTACCTCCTCACACCTCCAGTTTCCCCTCTCCCCTGACTCTGTTTGAAGAAGGGTCTAATCCCAAAACTCTACGGGTCACGGTGGCGCAGCGGTAGAGTTGCTGCCTTACAGCGAATGCAGCGCCGGAGACCCGGGTTCGATCCCGACCGCGGGTGCTGTCTGTACGGAGTTTGTGACCTGCGTGGGCTTTCTCCGAGATCTCCGTAGATGGAACGGCACAGTGGCGCGGCGGTAGAGTTGCTGCCTCACAGCGCCAGAGACCCGGGTTCAATCCTGACTACGGGTGCAGTCTGTACGGAGTTTGTACGTTCTCCTTAAAACCGTGCGGGTTTTCGCCGGGTGCTCCGGTTTCCTCCCACACTCCAAAGACGTACAGGTTTGTAGGTTAATCGGCTTGGTAAATGTAAAAATTGTCCCTAGTGAGTGCTAAGGTGGGGGAATCGTTGGTCGGCGCGGACCCGGTGGGCCGAAGGGCCTGTTTCCGCGCTGTATCTCTAAACTAAACAATTCCTTTGCTCCAGAGTTGCTGCCTGACCCGCTGAGTAACTCCGGCATTCTGTGTCTGTCCACAGTGTTTTGCATGCTATCCAGACAGAGAGGATATACATACCATTTATAGATATACTCACGTTAAACTCAAATGTAATAGATAGAGCAAAGCGGAAGATGCAGAATGCAGACTATAGTTTAATAGCTCTGCCCAAGAGCACAAGAAATGACAGGTAGTTGTGGGTGTAGCCAAGGCCGTCACACAGACCAGACTCCATCTGCACCTCACAATATCACAGACACACAATAGGTAGAGCAAAGGGGAAGATACAGAGAGCAGAATATAGTTCTCAGCATCGTAGCGCATCAGTTCCAGAGACAAAGCCCAATGTCCGCAATGGGGTAGAGGTGAATCGGACAGTACCCTAGCTTATGGAAGGGCCGTTCATAAGCCTGATAACAGAGTGGCATGGTGGCGCAGTGGTATAGCTACTGCCTCACAGCACCAGAGACCCGGCTGCGATCCTGGCTGTACGGAGTTTATACATTCTTCCCGTGACCTGCTTCTCCGAGATCTTCAGTTTCCTCCCACACTCCAAAGATGTGCAGATTTGTAGGTTAATTGGCTTGGTACCAATGTAAAATTGTCCCCAGTGTGTGTAGGCTGGTATGAATGTGCGGGGATCGCTGGTCAGTGCGGACTCGGAGGGCCGAAGGGCCAGTTTCCATGCTGTATCTCTAAACAGAGGGGAAGACGCTGTTCCTGCTATCAAGCTTCTTTATCTGCTGCTGCCAGGCGGAGCAGGGAGGAGAAGGAATGACCGGGGTGGGACAAGTCTAGGGTGGAGTGCAGATGGAGTGAATGGTGGGGAGTCTGGTCCTGCAGCTCACCGCTTTGCCCTCCTCTGGGTGATGCTGATGTGAAGCTGCAGAGGGAACGTGGGGAATTATTTTCAATATTGTCTTCTTTTTTTTTGTTTCCATTCAGGCAAACGTGATTGCTTCCTCTGCGCGTGCGACTGTGAATTTCCGGCTTCACCCGACGCACAGGCTGGAAGAGGTATTCCCAGCAACAATTTAGCCAACTCGAAACGCGGTCAGATAGAGAGAGGCAATTAGTATTCCACTCTCCGACTCTGATGCAAGTTTCATTTCTTCTTTTGTACCATTTCAGAGGGTGGTGGAATCTTTGGAATTCACTGCCACAGACGGCTGTGGAGGCCAAGTCATTGGGTATTTCTAAGGCAGAGATAGATAGATTCTTGATTAGTACGGGTGTCAGGGGTTATGAGGAGAAGGCAGGAGAATTGGGGTTGAGGGGGAGAGAATGGGGTTGAGGGGGAGAGAGAGATTAGCCATGATAATAATAATAATAATAATAATATATTTTATTTTCATGACACGTAAGTGCAACGCGATTTGATAATTGAATGGCAGAATAGACTTGATGGGCCGAATGGCCTATTCCTGCTCCTATCACTTATGAACGTATGAGTCCCTGCCTCGACTATCTCCTCACCCCTGATTCCCAATCTGAAGCAAGGTTCTGACCCGAATCGTCACCCATTCCTTCTCTCCAGAGATGCTGCCTGGCCCACTGCGACACTGCAGCTTTTCGTGTCTCTCTCCCACCTTTAGTCTTGGGTGACGCTGTGAGGAGGCTGCAATGTCAGATTCCCTTCCCTCCAATGCACTGTCATCACAGATCCCTTGGCCGTTATTTCTAAAGTTACTCTCCAAGACCTCATATGCTGAAAGAATGTAGCGGCTGGGTTTGTACACTCTGGAATTTAGAAGGATGCGAGGGGATCTTATTAACCATATAACAATTACAGCACGGAAACAGGCCCTCTCGGCACTTCCAGTCCATGCCGACCATTTGTTTTCCCCTAGTCCCATCTACCTGCACTCAGACCATACCCCTCCATTCCCTTCACGTCCATATACCTATCCACTTTACTCTTAAATGTTAAAATCGATCCTGCCTCCACCACATCTGCTGGAAGGTCATTCCACACAGCCACCACCCTCTGAGTAAAGAAGTTCCCCCTCACGTTACCCCGAAACTTCTGTCCCTTAATTCTCATGTCATGCCCTATTGTTTGAATCTTCCCTACCATCAATGGGAAAAACGTATCCACGTCAACTCTGTCTATCCCTTTCATCACATATTATTGAAACATATAAGATTATTAAGGGTTTGGACAGTACATGGATAGGATGGGCTTAGAGGGATATGGGCCAAACACGGGCGTGGGACGTGTGTAGTTGATCAGCATGGGCAAGTTGGGCCGAAGGGCCTGTTTCCATGCTGTATGACTCTCTATGACTCTCTGACACACACCAGGCGGGAGGAATGTTTGAGGTACAGTAAGCTCTGTGAGGGATTGTTGTCGACCAGTCGATCGGTCTCTCTGAATTGTGTTTCACTATATCTCCCCTCAGCTCCTCCAGCAAGTCCAGCACATTATATCTGATGAGCGGGTTAAGATTGAAGTTCTCCAGTCCGATCCTCCGACCCCAATGAGTTCCTACGCAGACGATGCATTTGGCTATCAACTGATCAAAGGGACAATTGGCAACGTATTTCCGGAGGCGGTCATTACTCCAGGTGAGGGAGGAAGAGTTCCCATTGCACTTTAGTTGAGTTTAGAGATACAGAGTGGAATCAGGCCCTTCAGCCCCCGAGTCTGCACCGACCATCAACCGCCCATTCATACTCAGCAAAAAGCTGGAGTAACTCAGCGGGACAGGCAGCATCTCTGGAGAGAAGGGATGGGTGACGTGTTGGGTCGAGACCCTTCTTCATACCAGTTCTACTAGTCCACAGCTAACAGTAGCCTGTTTCCTTTATCATCGTGACTTTATTTGCATATCCTTCATTCATTTGTTCTTTGTCTCTGTAAATCACTGTCTATGTCTCTCATTTCCCTTTCCCCTGAGTCTGAAGAAGGGTCTCGACCCGAAACGTCGCCTATTCCTTTTCTCCAGAGATGCTGCCTGACCCGCTGAGTTACTCCAGCACTTTGTGGCTGACTTTAGTCCCAGTAACACACTTGTGAATCCTTTCTGCTCTCTTTCCAGCTCGATGACATTGTACAGCTGTGACGTGCCATCACAACTCTTGCGCTCAATCTGACACTGAAATTTTAAGCCAGGACATAAATGCTATCTACAGGGTGGAAGGGATAAAGAGATTCAGACAGGAATTCTCTCGTGCTTCTGTTGTTCTTTGGAGCTTTCACGTCTCCAGATGTGTTCCAGATGCGACAGATGTTTGTACATATCCTGGTTCTTTCTACACATATTGTTCCAATGTTCTTTACACAGAGGGTGGTAGGGTTTATGTTACAAACTGCCAGAGGGGTTAGTTGAGCCCGAGACTATCACAATCTTTAAAAGACACTTGGACGAGTACAAATGTAGGCAGGTGGGACTAGTGTAGATGGGATATGATGGTCGGCAAGGGCATGTAGGGCTGAAGGGCCTGTTTCCACACCGCATGACTTAATGACTGCCCACAGTCTCTTAGGTCAACTCAAACCTAGTTTATTTACTCGCTAAATATTTTCTTATTTGTCTTTTGTCTTGCATCGAGAAATATCTTTGTATATTATTTAACATTGTTGTCTGTGTCATTAGGAATTGTTCTTCCTTGTTTAAACTCCTGCAGTATTTTGCTTGCATTAAATGGCAAGTCGCTTCACCGCCCACTGTACAAACAAAATTGTCGAAACAAAAAGTCTCGAAACGGGCGGAAACAGGCCCTTCGGCCCACACAGCCCACGCCGACCAGCGACCCCCGCACACTAACACTATCCCACACACACTAGGGGACAACTTACAATTTTGGATCGAAGCCAATCAGCCTGCAAACCTGTCCGTCCTTGGAGTGTGGGAGGAATCCGGAGCAAACCAGCGCAGATCACGGGGTGGACGGGAAAACTCCAGAAAGACAGCACCCGTAGTCAGGATTGAACCCGGGGCTCTGGTGCTGTAAGGCAGCAACTCTAACGTTGAGCCACTGTGGGACCCTTAGTTGTTTATTGTGTCATATTTACCACAACTTTATTTTCCACTGGTAGACTCTCTCCATCTATGCTGCCACATTTCCATGTAACATTCCTAAATTCGACAATCTTAATCAGACATTAAGCGTGTCAACATCTATGTATTTAGCAGAGCCATCTCCATCATCAACGACCCCTAGCACCCATCGCATCACATATTCTCCATCCTGCCATCTGGGAAGAGGTTACAGGAGCATCAGCTGCAAAACCAGCAGGATGCTCCTCAGCTTCTTCCCGCAGGTTATTAGACTGATAAACGGACTTTGCCCCCTGCCAAAGTATCGCGCACCAAACACCAACCTGGACACACTGAAGCAGAGCCATTGTCGTGCCGCTGCCGATCGGAACTCGTGATATATGCATTTTTATTCTTTATTTCTATTTATGTTTTACCGCACACTGAATGGACACTGGTTGAGAAACGCTTTTTTCGTTTTCCTCTGGGTATGTAAGTACTCATGAAAAATGATAATAAAGATATACAAGTGTCGAACCTACTGCCCACATCAAGATATTCTTCACCATTTTGTGGACATGGGACAAATTGAAGATCAATTTTTAAAAAAAGTGTATTTCTATCAAAATGCAAAATAATACACTGATACGGGAAATCTAAAACAAGAACAGAAAATGTTTCAACAGCTCAGCAGTGCAGACATCTGTGTGCAGAGTAAAATGTTTCAAGTCCAAAACCGTAAAGTCTGCAGAAAGTATTTTGCGTTGCCACCCACCGTATTATTGACTTTCCTCCCCTCTGATTTCCTCCCCTCAGGTCTCTGCACCGCAAGCACAGACACCAAACATTACCTGAACATCACCACGGAACTCTACCGATTCACGCCAATGATCTTGAAGGAGGAAGACATCTCTCGGTAAGATGTTTTGTTTAGTTTAGTTTAGAGATACAGCGGGGAAACAGGCCCTTCGGCCCACCGAGTCCGCGCCGACCAGCGATCCCCGCGCACTAACACTATCCCACACACCAGAGGGACAATTTACAATTTTACCAAAGCCGATTGACCTACAAACCTGTACGTCTTTGGAGTGTGGGAGGAAACCCGAGATCCCAGAGAAAACCCACGCAGGTCACGGGGAGAACGTGCAAACTCCGGACAGACAGCACCCGTAGTGAGGATCGAACCGGGGCCTTTGGAGTGCGGGAGGAAACCGAAGCTCTCGGAGAAAACCCACACAGGTCACGGGGAGAACGGACAAACTCCATACAGACAGCACCTGTAGTCAGGATCGGACCCGGGTCTCTGGCGCTGCGAGGCAGCAACTCTACCGCTGCGCCATCGTGCTGCCCTGTGAATTACGTGAAACTATATTTGAAATGAAATTGATATTTTTTTTTAATTGCATCTTATTCTTTCTTTCAGGGTACACGGTGCGAATGAGAGATTATCTGTAAGGAACTATGAAGAAGTTGTTCACTTTTACTTCCGTTTGATACAGAACGCTGACTCCTAGCCCCTGGGATGGGCAGAGAAGGGATCGACAGGTGATCACAGAACTATGCAATCTTGAGATTTTCCACCGCATGGCACAGCGGAAACAGAGTTCTCACAAAGCTCGCTAGTAGATAATTCTTCCCCGACAAGGATCTAACAGGGACAAGGGTGAAGTGGCAACCTGTGGCCAGTTAAATGGCAAATGAAAGCAATCTCTGCCTGGCAATACTGTATCCACATTAAGCTATGGACCAGATGACCTCATCCATCTCCAACAAACGGATTCAGAAACACTGCGGCTTTAGTTAAGCAGGTGAGAGGCTGAAAACGTGGGAATATTGAGAGGATTTGGTGGCCTGGTGCATGGAAAACAAGCACCCTGCTTTACAAAGACAGACACAGAGCGCTGGAGTAACTCAGCGGGTCAGGCAGCATCTCTGGAGAACATGGATAGGTGACTGGAGTTTAGGGATACAGTTCCTTCAGTCCACCGAGTCAATAGACAATAGGTGCAGGAGTAGGCCATTCGGCCCTTCGAGCCAGCACCGCCATTCAATGTGATCATGGCTGATCATCCACAATCAGTACCCCGTTCCTGCCTTCTCCCCATATCCCCTGACTCCGCTATTTTTAAGAGCCCTATCTAGCTCTCGCTTGAAAGTATCCAGAGAACCTGCCTCCACCACCCTCTGAGGCAGAGAATTCCACAGACTCACCACTCTCTGTGAGAAAAAGTGTTTCCTCGTCTCTGTTCTAAATGGCTTACCCCTTATTCTTAAACTGTGTGTGGCCCCTGGTTCTGGACTCCCCCAACATCGGGAACATGTTTCCTGCCTCTATCGTGTCCAAACCTTTAACAATCTTATGTTTCAATGAGATACCCTCTCATCCTTCTAAACTCCAGAGTGTACAAGCCCAGCCGCTCCATTCTCTCAGCATATGACAGTCCCGCCATCCCGGGAATTAACCTGGTGAACCTACGCTGCACTCCCTCAATAACAAGAATGTCCTTCCTCAAACTAGGGGACCAAAACTGTACACGCACACACCCATCATCCTTTACCGGAATGCTTCCCGGATTAGAGGGTTTCAGCCATAGGGAGAGGTTGGATAAACCTGGATTGTTTTCCTCCTGAAGGTCGAGGGCGAGAGTTGATAGAAGCTTGTCGCAGGTGGACGTGGGATTGTCGTAGGTGTGGTCGTAGGTGGACGTCCTAATGGGCCGGTTGTCGGTAGCTTAACTTCGACTGGGGGTAGGTTGCTGTAGACATTGCCGTAGGGGGGGGTCCAGTCGACGGTTTTTCGGCGACCTGCTACGACCATGACAGTCGCCTAAAAAAAACTGCCTGAGTGGGACAGGCCCATTAGCTTATACATTATCCTAAGTACATTTAACTCCAGAGTTGAGTGTAATAGTCTCCATAGTTTAGGGAGCAATAAAGGTTGGACAATGGACACCCAGCTATAAGGAAGAAGTTGTTAAGTTGTTATGGTTGATCATGGCTGATCGTCCCCTATCAATAACCCGTGCCTGCCTTCTCCCCATATCCCCTGACTCCACTAGCCCCTAGAGCTCTATCTAACTCTCTCTTACATCCATCCAGTGACTTGGCCTCCACTGCCCTCTGTGGCAGGGAATTCCACAAATTCACAACTCTCTGGGTGAAAAAGTTTTTTCTCACCTGAGTCTTAAATGACCTCCCCTTTATTCTAAGACTGTGGCCCCTGGTTCTGGACTCGCCCAACATTGGGAACATTTTTCCTGCATCTAGCTTGTCCAGTCCTTTTATAATTTGATATGTTTCTATAAGATCCCCCTCATCCTTCTAAACTCCAGTCAATATAAGCCTAGTCTTTTCAATCTTTCCTCATATGACAGTCCCGCCATCCCAGGGATCAATCTCGTGAACCTACGCTGCACTGCCTCAATCACAAGGATGTCCTTCCTCAAATTAGGAGACCAAAACTGTACACAATACTCCAGATGTGGTCTCACCAGAGCTCAATACAACTGCAGAAGAAGTATGGAACGAGCTGCCAGAGGAGGTAGTTGAGGCAGGGACGATAACTTTTAAAAGGTTTTCGGAAAGGTACACGAACAGGAAAGGTTTGGAGGGATGTGGGCCAAACGCGGGCAGGGGGGACTAGTGTAGATGAAGCATCTTAGTCGGCGAGGGCAAGGTGGGCAGAAGGGCCTGTTTCCGTGCTATCTGCCCCTTATTAAATGCTGGTTTAAATGACCACAGGCAAGCCACCACCAGATTTTCATTCAATACCATTTGGGTGATGTAGATTTTATGGTTCAATATTTATCAAAGCATTTTTCTCTATGCTATTTATAATTGTATTTTATTGACCGAAGTTGGTGTGTATTTAAATATCATCCTTATATAAATTATATTGCTAGATTTTATGCTTTTCTGCCAAGGGAATCTTTTTGAGGCCAGTATAACTAACACTATCCCTTGTCAGATCAGTATTAACTTTATTGACATAATAAAGACAAGTATTTATACGTGTTTGAGTTATTCTTTGAAATAAAATCTTTGAGGATCATGTCATTTAATGCCATTGGTTTGGTTACAAAATGGGAGGTGGTTCAGGTTAATGTTTCATTCAGCAGGTTATTTCATGTAAATATTGAGAACCTCCCTGTTGGGGGCGGCACGGTGGCGCAGCGGTAGAGTTGCTGCCTCACAGCGCCAGAGACCCGGGTTCCATCCTATCTGTGTGGAGTTTGCACGTTCTCCCCGTGACCACGTGGGTTTTCTCCGGGTGATCCGGTTTCCTCGCACACTCCAAAGACGTGCAGGTTTGTAAGTTAATTGGCTTCGGTAACATTTAAAATTGTCCCTACTACGTAGAATGGTGCTGATGTACGGGTGAACGCTGGTCGGCTCGGACTCGGTGAGCCGAAGGGTCTGCGTCACAGCTGTATCGCTAAAGTCTAAAGTTTTAAGGCAGTTTGTTGTGCGACAGAGGTGCAGCAGGTAGAACTGCTGCCACTCAGCGCCAGTGATCCTGGGTTTAATGTCTGCGTGGAGTTTGCTCACTCTACTTTTCTGACCGTGTGATTCCAGCCCCGGATGCTTTGGTTTCCTATCCCTCTCCCCAGGGAGTATTTAGTGGTGTAGTGGCACAGCTCGTAAAGCTGCTGGCCCATATCACCAGGGTACCAGGTTCGATCCTCACCTCGGGTGCTGTCTGTGTGGAGTTTGCACGTTCTCCCTGTAACCACCTGGGTTTTGTCACTTGTGCTCCGGTTTCCTGCCACATCGCAAGGATGTGCGTGTTTGTAGGTTAATTGGCCCTCTGCAAATTGCCCCGAGGGTGTTGGGATAGTGGGATAAGGTAGAACTAGTGGGAATGGGTGAGCCAAAGAGCCTATTTCCATGCTGTATCTCTAAACTAAACTAATGTGTAGGTGAGTGGCAGAATGTAGGAGTTATTCATCATCATCATAACCACAATCATAATTACTTTATTAGCCAAGTATGTTTTGCAATATATGAGATATTTGTTTTGCCGTTCAGTCATACCAATGAAAAGCAACACACAACACAAAATACATTTTAACATAAACATCCACCACATTCTTCACTGTGATGGAAGGTGAAAGAAAGTTCAATCTCGTCCCTTCTTTGTTCTCCCGTGGTCGGGGGCCTCGAGCCTTCTGTTGACGAGACGATCTTGACTCCCGTGGCCGGTGGCGTTTGGGCGCTCCGTGTCTGGGCGATCAAGCTCCTGCATTGGGGGGGGGATCTCAGCTCCCCCGTGCCGGGCGATCAGACCCCGGGTTGGGGCTGGTCAAAACCTTCTGCGACTGGAGCTTCCCGACATCAGTCTCTACCCCAGACTGCGAGCTCCTCGATGGTGAACTCCGCAGGTCGCGGTTGGAGCGTCGATCCTAGGCAATGGATCCGATGGTAAGTCCACGCCCCGCGGTGGGGCTCAAAGTCAGTCTCGAGCAAGGCCGCCAGCTCCACGATGTTAGGCCGCAGAGCGACCGGAGATACGATCCGGAAAACAGTCGAATCTCCGGTAAGGTAAGAGACTGAAAAAGGTTTCTCCCGACCCCCTCCCCCCCCCCACATAAAACAAACCAGAGAACATTAACACATACTTTTAAAACATGTGATCATGGCTGATCATCCCCAATCAGTACCCCGTTCCTGCCTGCTCCCCATATCCCCTGACTCTGCTATCTCTGAGAACCCTATCTAAGCTCTCTCTTGAAAGTATCCAGTGAACCGGCTTCCTCCGCCCTCTAAGGCAGAGAATACCACAGACTCACCACTCTCTGTATGAAAAAGTGTTTCCTCATCTCTGTTCTAAATGGCTTATCCCTTTATGCTTAAACTGTGGCCCCTGGTTCTGGACTCCCCCAACATTGGCAACATGTTTTTCCTGCCTCTAGTGTGTCCAAACCCTTAATAATCTTATATGTTTCAGTGAGATCTTCTCTCATCCTTCTAAACTCCAGAGTGTACAAGCCCAGCCGCTCCATTCTCTCACCATTTGACAGTCCCGCCATCCCGGGAAGTAACCTTGTAAACCTACGCTGGGCTCCCTCAATAGCAAGAATGTCCTTCCTCAAATTAGGGGACCAAAACTGCACACAATACTCCAGGTGTGGTCTCACTAGGGCCCTGTACAACTGCAGCAGGACCTCTTTACTCCTCTACTCAAATACTTGTGCTCTTTACTTCCCAGAGTTGGGTTTTGGGAGGCTCTGTTATCCATTTGACATTTCATTCATTAAATCACGTGGACAGAATTTTAGCAATTCTGTAGAAGTTCTACATCAGCAGGTAGAACTGCTGCCACTCAGCGCCAGTGATCCTGGGTTTAATGTCTGCGTGGAGTTTGCTCACTCTACTTTTCTGACCCGTGTGATTCCAGCCCCGGATGCTTTGGTTTCCTATCCCTCTCCCCAGGGAGTATTTAGTGGTGTAGTGGCACAGCTCGTAAAGCTGCTGCTCCATATCACCAGGGACCCAGGTTCGATCCTCACCTCGGGTGCTGTCTGTGTGGAGTTTGCACGTTCTCCCTGTAACCACCTGGGTTTTGTCACGTGTGGTCCGGTTTCCTGCCACATCGCAAGGATGTGCGTGTTTGTAGGTTAATTGGCCCTCTGCAAATTGCCCCGAGGGTGTTGGGATAGTGGGATAAGGTAGAACTAGTGGGAATGGGTGAGCCAAAGAGCCTATTTCCATGCTGTATCTCTAAACTAAACTAATGTGTAGGTGAGTGGCAGAATGTAGGAGTTATTCATCATCATCATAACCACAATCATAATTACTTTATTAGCCAAGTATGTTTTGCAATATATGAGATATTTGTTTTGCCGTTCAGTCATACCAATGAAAAGCAACACACAACACAAAATACATTTTAACATAAACATCCACCACATTCTTCACTGTGATGGAAGGTGAAAGAAAGTTCAATCTCGTCCCTTCTTTGTTCTCCCGCGGTCGGGGGCCTCGAGCCTTCTGTTGACGAGACGATCTTGACTCCCGTGGCCGGCGGCGTTTGGGCGCTCCGTGTCTGGGCGATCAAGCTCCTGCATTGGGGGGGGGATCTCAGCTCCCCCGTGCCGGGCGATCAGACCCCGGGTTGGGGCTGGTCAAAACCTTCTGCGACCGGAGCTTCCCGACATCAGTCTCTACCCCAGACTGCGAGCTTCTCGATGGTGAACTCCGCAGGTCGCGGTTGGAGCGTCGATCCTAGGCAATGGATCCGATGGTAAGTCCACGCCCCGCGGTGGGGCTCAGTCCGTCTCGAGCAAGGCCGCCAGCTCCATGATGTTAGGCCGCAGAGCGACCGGAGTTACGATCCGGAAAACAGTCGAATCTCCGGTAAGGTAAGAGACTGAAAAAGGTTTCTCCCGACCCCCTCCCCCCCCCCACATAAAACAAACCAGAGAACATTAACACATACTTTTAAAACACACTAAAAAATAACAAAAAATACGAAAAAACAGACAGGCCGTTGGCGAGGCTGCCATTGCTGACGGTGGTGCCGGGGGAAGAATTAAAGCATGAGATGAGTGTCTGCTTGATTGTCGGTACAGACTCAATGGGCCGAATGGCCTGTAACTTTCAATCCTGCCTTGAACATACATTTAACAGAGGAAGGCAATGAGGATGCACCAGACAGTGAACAGCTATTTATGTTGCGTGCTATCCAGTCAGCGGAAAGACAATACGTGATTACAGTCACGCCATCCGTCCACAGTGTACAGATGCAGGATAAAGGGAATACCATGTAGTGTAAGGTAAAGTCAGATTGCAGATAGTCCGAGGGGGGGCTCCAGCGAGGTTGATGGTAGGTCAGGAACGCTCTCTAGTTGGTGGTAGGATGGTTCCGTTGCCTGAAAACAGCTGGGAAGAAACTGTGTTAAAGAAGGAACTGCAGATGCTGGAAAATCGAGGGTACACAAAAGGCTGGAGAAACTCAGCGGGTGCAGCAGCATCTAAGGAGCGAAGGAGATAGGCAACGTTTCGGGCCGTTGCTCCTTAGGTGCTGTTGCACCCGCTGAGTTTCTCCAGCCTTTTGTGTACCCTGGGAAGAAACTGTCCCTGAATCTGGAGGTGTGCGTTCGTTTTCACACTTCTGTACCTCTTGCCCGATGGGAGAGGGGAGAAGAGGGAGTGACCGGGGTGAGACTGGTCCTTGATTATGCTGCTGGTCTGGTGACTAGTGGAGCAGCCGGCAGGACTGCTATAAGAGTGGGTAAAGCTATAATGTGCCCATTTGGAAAGTGATCGGTCCCTGAGCTGATGGTAGACACAAATGCTGGAGAATGGTCTCCATACATTGAATATCTAAAGGGTCAAAATGGCTCGGTGCGAGAGCCTGACTGAAACCTGAATAATGGAATAGATGAAGAAATACGTATAACAAATCATGGATATATCTCCAACGATGGATAACTTTTTAATACTCCATTCACTTCTTTATTTTTGATTTCTTATATCTATGTTATTTTTCTCTATCTTTTCTTACTTATAAAGAAAAATGTATAGAAATATAAATAAGTCTTAAATGTTAATGTTAATAATATTACGAATGTATGTAAGAAGTATTTTCTATTAATATGTATTTACAATTAATAAAAATATTCATCAAAAAATGCTGGAGAAGCTCAGCGGGTGAGGCAGTATCTACTGGAGTGAAGGAAATAGGCGACGTTTTCGGGTCAAGACCTGAGTTGATGATCAATTATGTTTGGAGGTGAAGGGGGAGCCTTGGAATAGAGGGGGAAAGAGAACATAGGACATTGAAATGAAGGGTACACAAAAGGCTGGAGAAACTCAGCGGGTGCAGCAGCATCTAAGGAGCGAAGGAGATAGGCGACGTTTCGGGTCGAGACCCTTCTTCAGACTGGTCAGGGATCAGGGAAACTACTCCACATTGAAATGAAGGACAGCATTGTACTGACCTCCAGTGGCTGATATCAGTATCACAAGCACATTAAAGCAGCTTAAACGTGACCAACCGTGGCACAGCGGATAGAGCTGCTGCCTCACAGCGTCAGAGACCCGGGTTCGATCCTGACCTCGGGTGCTGTCTGTGCAGTGAGTTTGCACCTTTTCCCCGTGACCGCGTGGGTTTTCTCCGGGTGCTCTGGTTTCCTCCCACATCCCAAAGACATGCAAGTTTGTAGGTGTTTTGGCCCGATACGTTTCCTATTCCCTTCGCTCCATAGATGCTGCCGCACCCGCTGAGTTTCTCCAGCATTTTTGTCTACCTTCGATTTTCCAGCATCCGCAGTTCCTTCTTAAACAAGCTTGTAGGTTGATTGGCTTCTGTAAAATGGCCCCTGGTTTGTAAGGAGTGGATGAGAAAGCGGGATAAAATAGGACTAGTGTGAACGGCGGGTCGCTGGTCGGCGTGGGCTCGGTGGGCCGAAGGGCCTGTTTCCACACTGTATCTATAAACCAAACTAACTCAGCAGGTCAGACACCATCTGTGGAGGTACATCGTGCGACAACAAACTAAACAGTCGGAAGAAGCGTCTTGACCTAAAATAGTCATCTATACCTTCTCTCCAGAGAAGCTGCCTGACCCGCAGAGTTACTCCAGCATTTTGTGTCTATCTTCGGTTTAAACCAGCATCCCGCGCATGAAACTAAACTAAACTCGTTCGTTCTGGGGCATAGACAAATAACAAATCTGTGATTGGGTTAAGAGCTCATTTTAGGTCTATAATAGTATGGTAGACAATAGACAATAGCAGAGATGCCAACCCTAAATTTAGTTCACAGTAACATTCAACCCATTTGTCCGTAACAAATGGGGTTAAATGCATTTCTCTCCGTAACATACTCACTTGGGGTTGTTGCCGGCGGCTATGCGCCTGCGCACTGGTGCAGATCAGCGGGCTGCCGGCGGGCGGGTGCGGCACATGCGCACTTGGCAAGGTTGCCGGCGGGTCTGCGCCTGCGCACTGGGTGGGGATGGGGGTGGGGGGGGAGGCCCGGTGATGGGGCTGCCGCGAGCGGCCGGCTGGCGGCAAGAAAGTGCCGCTGATCGCGCGGGCCGGCGCCGCCCGGGCTCTGGGCCGGGCGTGGCTGCGAGCTGCCGGGCTGGCAAACCGGGGGCACATGGCGCCGGCGTTCACCACGGGAGGAACACCGGCGCGGCGGTGTTCCGTAACAGCATGTTTGGCTGCCGGAACACCGTAAAAAGGTTATTTCGCCGGGACAAAATACGGCGAATCCGGGACACTTGGCATCTCTGGACAATAGGTGCAGGAGTAGGCCATTCGGCCCTTCCAGCCAGCACCGCCATTCAATGTGATCATGGCTGATCATCCCCAATCAGTACCCCGTTCCTGCCTGCTCCCCATATCCCCTGACTCTGCTATCTCTGAGAACCCTATCTAGCTCTCTCTTGAAAGTATCCAGTGAACCGGCTTCCTCCGCCCTCTAAGGCAGAGAATACCACAGACTCACCACTCTCTGTATGAAAAAGTGTTTCCTCATCTCTGTTCTAAATGGCTTATCCCTTTATGCTTAAACTGTGGCCCCTGGTTCTGGACTCCCCCAACATTGGCAACATGTTTCCTGCCTCTAGTGTGTCCAAACCCTTAATAATCTTATATGTTTCAGTGAGATCCTCTCTCATCCTTCTAAACTCCAGAGTGTACAAGCCCAGCCGCTCCATTCTCTCACCATATGACAGTCCCGCCATCCCGGGAAGTAACCTTGTAAACCTACGCTGGGCTCCCTCAATAGCAAGAATGTCCTTCCACAAATTAGGGGACCAAAACTGCACACAATACTCCAGGTGTGGTCTCACTAGGGCCCTGTACAACTGCAGCAGGACCTCTTTACTCCTCTACTCAAATGCTTGTGCTCTTTACTTCCCAGAGTTGGGTTTTGGGAGGCTCTGTTATCCATTTGACATTTCATTCATTAAATCACGTGGACAGAATTTTAGCAATTATTGGGATGAGCCGCCTCTCTGCAGGAAATATTTATAAATGTTTTAATCAGATACACTACTCCTCAATGGAGTCAAAAAAATTAGTTTAATTTATCTGTACCGAGATACAGTGAAAACCGTGATTACCATGACTACAACCAAGCCACGCACAGCGTATGGAGAGAGGATAAAAGGTATACCCAGTGTATAGTCACACCCAGTGTCACAGTCATACATTCTGGAAACAGGCCCTTTGGCCTAACTCGCCCACACCGGCCAACAATATCCCAGCTACACTAATCCCACCTGCCTGCGTTTGGTCCATATCCCCCCAAACCTGTCCTATCCCTGTACCTGTCTAACTGTTTGTTAAATGTTGGGATAGTCCCAGCCTTAACCACCTCCTCTGGCAGCTCGTTCCATACACCCACCACCCTTTGTGTGAAAAGGTTACCCCCTCAGATTCCTATTAAATCTTTTCCCCTTCACTTTGAACCTTTGTCCGCCCTCTGGTCCTCTGGGCAAGAGACTCTGTGCATCTACCCGATCTATTCCTCTCATGATTTTATTATAAAATCATCCCTCATCCTCCTGCGCTCCAAGGAATAGAGACCCAGCCTACTCAACCTCTCCCTAAGCTCACACCTTCTAGTCAATAGACAATAGGTGCAGGAGTAGGCCATTCGGCCCTTCAAGCCAGCACCGGCATTCACTGTGATCATGGCTGTTCATCCACATTCAGTACCCCGTTCCAGCCTTCTCACCATATTCCCTGACTCGTCTATCTTTAAGAGCTCTATCTAACTCTCTCTTGAAAGCATCCAGAGAATTGGCCTCCACTGTCTTCTGAGTCCTGGCAACATCCTTGTAAATCTTTACTGAACCCTTTCAAGCTTGACAATACCTTACTTATAACATGGTGCCCAGAACTGAACACAATATTCCAAATGCAGTCTCACCAACATCTTATACAACTGCAACATGACCTCCCAACTTCTATACTCAATCCTCTGACTGATGATGGCCAATGTGCCAAAAGCCTTTTTGACTACCTTATCTACCTGCGACTCGACCTTCAAGGAACCACGCACCAGCACTCCTAGATCCCTCTGCTCTACACACTCCCCAGAGGCTTACCATTCCTGTCCTTGATAGACATCCCAAAATGCAATACCTCACACTTCTCTGAGTTAAATTCCATCAACCAATCCTCAGCCCATCCGGCCAATCGATCCAGATCCTGCTGCAATCCTTCACAACCATCTTCACTATCTGGAACAACCATCTTCACTCGCTGTGGTATGAATATTGACTTCTCTAACTTCAAGTAACTCTTGCTTTCCCACTCTCCCCACCCCTCAGCCTTCTCTGACTATTCACTATCCACCTGATTACATTTTACTGATTGTATGCCTCGTGCAGCGTAGGTTTACAAGGTTAATTCCCAGGATGGCGGGACTGTCATATGCTGAAAGAGTGGAGCAGCTGAGTCCAGAACCAGGGGCCACAGTTTAAGAATAAAGAGTAAGCCATTTAGAACGGAGACGAGGAAACACTTTTTCTCACAGAGAGTAGTGAGTCTGTGGAATTCTCTGCCTCAGAGGGCGGTGGAGGCCGGTTCTCTGGATACTTTCAAGAGAGAGCTAGATGGGGCTCTTAAAGATAGGATGATCAGGCGATATGGAGAGAAGGCAGGAACGGGGTACTGATTGGGGATGATCAGCCTTGATCACATTGAATGGCGGTGCTGGCTCGAAGGACCGAATGGCCTACTCCTGCACTTATTGTCTATTGTCACCTTCCCCTCAGCTAACAATGATCCATTTTACATTTTCCTCAAACTTCATCCCCTTTGATCTCTCATTTTCGCTCTTTCTCCTTTCATTTCTCTATTTCTCCCTCTCCCCTGACGCTCAGTCTGAAGAAGGGTCTCGACCCAAAACGTCACCCATTCCTTCTATCCAGAGACGTTGAGTTACTCCTGCATTTTGCGTCTTTATTCAGGATAAAGGGAATAATGTTTGGTATAAGATAAAGTTCAATAAAGTCCGATTAACGATAGCCCGAGGGTCTCCAATGAGGCAGATGGTGGATCAGGACCACTCTCTAGTTGAAACCCCTTTTTGTTGCGTGCTATCCAGTCAGCAGAAAGACTATACATGGTCAGTGTTAGTGTACTGAACCATGTTTCTTTACTTTGTCTAACTTGAATGAATTTGGAGAAAAACCTTTCAGTCTGAAGAAAGGTCCTGACCAGAAACATCACCAATCCATGTTCTCTAGAGATGCTGGCTGACCTGCTGAGTTACTCCAGATCTGAGTTACTATAAACACTATTCCCTTATCGTGTATCTGTACACTGTAAACGGCTCGATGGTAATCATGTCTTCCACATGGGAGCTGGAGGTCACGACTCCGGGAACAAAGGGGGTCTGCTGTGAGGGACGAGGGAAGGGCGAAGGAGGACCTGGAATGGGGGAACTACCGGAAGGGGGGGGGGGGGGGGGAGGGGGGGGAGGGGGGGGGGGGGGGGGGTGGAGGGGGGGGGGAGGGGGGGAAGGGGGGAGGGGATAGGAGGGGGGGAGGGGGAGAAAACGAAGCACCTGGCATGGGGGATCTACTGGGAGGAGGGGGAGGGAGGGGGGAGGGTTAGGGGGGAGAAAACAAGGGAGACCTGTAATGGGGAACTACCGGGAGGAGGGGGGGGAGGGGGAGGGGGGGGGGAGAACAAGGGAGGACTGTAATGGGGGAGGGGGGAGGGGGAAGGGAGAAGGGAGGAGGGAGGAGGGGGGAGGGGGGATGGGGGAGAGGGGAGGGGGGAGGAACAAGGGAGGACCTGTAATGGGGGAACTACCGGGAGGAGAGGGGAGTGGGAGGGGGGGGGGAGAACAAGGGAGGACCTGTAATGGGGGGGGGGGAGGGGAAGGGAGAAGGGAGGAGGGGGGGGAGGGGGGAGGGGGAGAGGGGAGGGGGGAGAACAAGGGAGGGACCTGTAAATGGGGGAACTACCGGGAGGAGAGGGGAGGGGGGGGAGGGGGGGGTGGGGGGGAGGGGGGGAGGGGGGAGAACAAGGGAGGACCTGTAATGGGGGAACTACTACCGGGAGGAGGGGGGTAGGGGGGTGAGAGAACAAAGAAGCAGCTGGCATGGGGGATCTACTTGGGAGGAGGGGGGGGAAGGGGGATGGGGGGAGGGGGAGGGGGAAGGGAGGGGAGGGGGGGAGAGGGAAGGGGGGAGAGGGAAGGGGGGAGAAACAAGGGAGGGCCTGGAATGGGGGAACTACCGGGAGGAGGGGGAGGGAGGGGGGAAGGGGAAGGGGGGGAGGGGGGAGAGGGAGAGGGGCGAGGAGAGGGAGGGGAGAAAGAGGGAGGGGGGCCCGTAATGGGGGAACTACCGGGAGGAGGGGGAGGGGGAGGGGGAGGGGAAAGGGGGGGAGGGTGGTGGGGGGGGAGAGGGGGGGGAGGGGGGGAGAGAACAAAGAAGCACCTGGAATAGGGGGATCTACTGGGAGGAGGGGGGGAGGGAGGGGGGAGGGTAGGGGGGGAGGGGGGAGGGGGGGAGAACAAGGGAGGACCTGTAATGGGGGAACCACCGGAATATATTCGATTCAATGTATTGTCTTTCCGCTGACTGGATAGCACGCAAAAAAAAGCTTTCCACTCTACCTCAGTGCACGTGACAATAAACTGAACTGAAGTGAACTGAACTTTGTGAATCTGGAAATATTGAAGACCAAAGTGTAAGACTTGACCCGGAAGCATTAGCTGTGCAAGCAAGGCTGTTGGCATGTTCCTGGCAATCTCTTCACAATAACTGGCAGTCACAGCATGAGACTGGTTTCAGCATAATCCGCTTGTTAGTGCCGTGCTTACACAAGCAGAATGTTTCTTTTACTTATTAAATACAACCTTCCATGAAACGAGAATCACTAATCCAAATCAGAAGCTAAGCCAGATTCTTCAGGAGGTCGATTCCTCTGGAGTAAATCAGCGGGACAGGCAGCATCGCTGGAGAAAGGGAACAGGTTACGTTTTGGGTCGAGACCCTTCTTTAGACTGTGCGTCAGGGGGAACGAAAGATATAGATGTAGAGAGATGTAGACCAAATCAAAGTCGACAAAAAGGTGGAGAAACTCAGCAGGTGAGGCAGCATCTATGGAGCGAAGGAATGGGTGACGTTTCGGGTCTCGACCCAAAGTTAGACAAATCAATATTCTCAGGAGATCCCTTCACAGGCTCAGTGACCAGCGTGGTGAAATCCTGCCCTTGAGTCTGGTGAGAGTGCATGGACAGGGACACACTGGACAATAGACAATAGGTGCAGGAGTAGGCCATTCGGCCCTTCCAGCCAGCACTACCATTCAATGTGATCATGGCTGATCATCCCCAATCAGTACCCCGTTCCTGCCTTTTCCCCATATCCCCCGACTCCGCTATCTTTAAGAGCCCTATCTAGCTCTCTCCTGAAAGCATCCAGAGAACTGGCCTCCACCGCCCTCTGAGGTAGGGAATTCCACAGACTCACCACTCTCTGTGAGAAAAAGTGTTTTGTCATCTCCTAAATGGCTTACTCCTTATTCTTAAACTGTGGCCCCTGGTTCTGGACTCCCCCAACATCGGGAACATGTTTCCTGCCTCCAGCGTGTCCAAACCCTTTACAATCTTATATGTTTCAAGACAGTGAGATGTCCCCCCACAATTTAAACTGATCTCTTCTGCCTGCACGTGATCCATATCCCTCCATTCCCTGCATATCCATGTACCTGTCGAAAAGCTTCTTGAAAGCCACTATTGCGTCTGTCTCCAGCACCACCCATGGTAGCGCATTCAGGCACCCACCATCCTCCATATTTTAAAAACTTATTCTGATTCACATTTTTCCCCTCTAGGCAGAGAACATCTTCACTGAACATTTTATGCTTTATTTCTCGACTTATTACCGATTAAAGTTTTAAAAAAATCAAAAGACTTTGAATTTAAAGCGACTGATGACGTCACGATGGCTCGGCTAGCAGTGGTCAGCTTCACAGAAGATTTCAGCCACTCGTGGGGGCTACAGGTAAGGAATAGGTGCGTTGGGGGAGCAGACCCAACGGGTCTGCACTTGGTCCAGCATACTATTAAAAGTCTCGTCTTGTCTATCTGTCTGTCTGTGAGATCAAGGAACTACGCCAAAACAGTACACAATGGCGCAAAAATGTTTGCAGAATGTTAGTCAACTTTTCCCCATGCATAGAATCAATCTCTTACAATTTACCATTGTGGCCACTCGTCCGATAGAAGAGTTGGGCGAAAGGGCCTGTTTCCGTCTGCATGACTCCATGACTCTATTTCCCTGGTGCAGTCAGAGCCGATTGCTTACGGAAACTCGATTCTTAATTAGTAGGGGTGTTACGGGTGTTAGGGTTTAGTCATGGAGGTACAGTGAAAAGTTCCGTTCAGTTCAGAGAATAACAGGGTACAAGTACAGCCAGTTAGGATCAAAGGAAGTTCACCAAAGAGTGTAGTTCATGCTTCTCTGGTTGTCGAGCTTCCATGATCGGAGTAGACTTGAGGAGACCGAGAACTTAATTAGCATTCAATCCTTCAGAATTTTTTTCTTACAGGTTGACGAAATTATGAGTAGGAAGGAACTGTAGTGCTGTTTTACAACCGAAGATTCGGTAACCAGCAGCCAGCATTGAGAGGAGGAATCATAGTCCTCATTCTTCAGATTATTCCATTCGGCCATTCAATCAAAACCCTTCTTCAAACTGAGATTACGAAATGGAAGGCAGCGTGAGTGCAAGATGTCTTCTTTTGACTTTTGGATCCGCATGAACCTGCCGACAGACCCTTGATCATCCGCATGCGTAAATATTTAGCCAGCATTTAGCCATCTCAACGGTGATGCAAGATGTTGCAGTGTGTTGTATGATTCATCCGTTCAGGGGACCAGAACTCAAGAGGTCAGAGAGCTTCCGATGAGAGGGAGAGGCATCAATCATTCAACAGCATTGTAAAATCCATTCTCAGAATTGGATGAGGTTACAGAAAAAAAACATACTTAAAAATGAACAGTACATTAAAAGGAAACTATAAGGATTAGTTGAACAGGATATTAGTAGCATGGGTGAGAAGATCATCTTTGGTGCTAATTAACCGTGGCATTAGATCACCTTTGGTGCTAAATAGCTACAGTATTAGACACTCATGTCTCTTCCCACTCAATACCTGACAACCTTAACCCCGAGCAATAATGATCAATGACAAATACACAAAAAGACACAATGTGCTGGAGTATCTCAGCGGGACTGGCAGCTTCTCTGGCTAGTTTATTAGTGTTCAGTTCAGTGTTTGTCACGTGTACCGAGGTACAGTGAAAAGCTTTTGTTGCGTGCTAACCAGTCAGCGGAAAGACATGATTACAATCGAGCATTCCATAAAGTGTACAGATACATGATAAGGGAATAATGTTTAGTGCAAGATAACATAGAAACATAGAAATTAGGTGCAGGAGTAGGCCATTCAGCCCTTCGAGCCTGCACCGCCATTCAATATGATCATGGCTGATCATCCAACCAAAGTACCTGCCTTCTCTCCATACCCTCTGATCCAGCCACAAGGGCCACATCCAACTCACTCTTAAATATAGAATGAACTGGCCTCAAGAGAGGTAGAGACTCACACACTCTCTGTGTGAAAGAAAGTCTTTCTCATCTCGGTCTTAAAGGATTTCCCCTTATCCTTAAGCTGTGACCCTTGTCCTGGACTTCCCCAAATCGGGAACAATCTTCCTGCATCTAGGCCTGTCCAACCCCTTAAGATTTTGTAAGTTTCTATAAGATCCCCTCTTAGGAGTATAAACCGAGTCTGTCTTTTCTTCATAAGACAGTCCTGACATCCAGGAATCAGTCTGGTGAACCTTCTCTGCACTCCCTCTATGGCAATAATGTCCTTCCTCAGATTTGGAGACCAAAACTGCACGCAATACTCCAGGTGTGGTCTCACCAAGACCCTGTACAAGTGAAGTAGAACCTCCCTGCTCCTGTACTCAAATCCTTTTGCTATGAAAGCTAACATACCATTCGCTTTTTTCACTGCCTGCTGCACCTGCATGCCTACTTTCAATGACTGGTGTACCATGACACCCAGGTCTGATCAAAGGAAGTCCGAGGGTCACCAATGAGGTAGATAGCAGTTCAGCGCTGCTCTCTGCTTGTGGTTCTGTTGCCTGATAACAGCGGGGAAGAAACTGAAGGATGAATGGGGTTCTTCTTCTTCTTTCGAGTCCATCTTGTTACAAATGTTGACATCGCTGTCATCATCTGTCCTGAAAAGGACGCGAGCTTCAGGCGACAATCAGTGGGAGCCGTCACTTGTTAGAACAGATGATGGTGGTAGCTGAATGAGCTCAGGATACTTCCAGTTTCCAGCCCTGCGACGTGGATGCTTCAGCTATGGGGCCTTGTATGATGGGGTTGAGAGGGAAAGATAGATTAGCCATGATTGAATGGCGGAGTAGACTTGAAGTCTGAAGGCTGGTGAAAAGTCTAACCTAAAACGTCATCTTGCCATGTCCACCAGAGATGCTGACTGGTCTGTTGAGTTAGTCCAGCACTCACTCTGTTTATTTTAGTTTGGAGGTACAGCGTGGAAACAGGCCCTTTGGCCCAACGAGTCCGCACTGACCAGCCATCACTGTACACTAGCACTATCCGACATACTAGGGACAATTTACAATTTTTACAGAAGACAATGTACGTCTTTGAAGTGTGGGAGGAAACCGGAGCACCTGAGAAACCACGCGGTCATGGGGGAACGTACAAACTCCATACAGACAGCTCATTCCATTCCTCCTTCAGTTTCTTCCTATCTGAACCAACTGAACAACCAAATAGAGTCATGGAGTCATGATCCTTAATTCATTCTGATTTACACATCACGTAGTTAGATCAGCACAGGGATCATTTACTTCATTATCAAGTCCTAAGAGTCATAGTGATACAGTGTGGAAACAGGCCCTTCGGCCCAACTTGCCCACACCGGCCAACATGTCCCAGCTACCTACACGAGTCCCACCTGCCTGCATTTGCTCTAGATCCCTCCAAACATGTCCTATCCATGTACCTCCTCTGGCAGCCTGTACCATACACCCATCACACTTTGTGCAAAAAAGTTACCCCTCAGATCCCTATGTTTAAGAAAAAACTGCAGATGTTGGAAAAATGGAAGGTAGACAAAAATGCTGGAGAAACTCAGCGGGTGACGCAGCATCTATGGAGCGAAGGAATAGGTGACGTTTCGGGTCTCGACCCGAAACCTCACCTATTCTTTCGCTCCATAGATGCTGCCTCACCCGCTGAGTTTCTCCGGCATTTTTGTCTGCCTCAGATTCCTATTAAATCTTTTTCCCTTCACCTTCACATTCACCTTCACCGAGAGAACGTCGTTTTTCAAAATTCCTGCAAGAAGACATAAATCAAAGAACTAGCGACTAGAAGTCTATTGGTAAAACTAAATCGCTATTTCACAAGAGGAAGTCGTGTTAAAGATTGGAGAAACTCCGGCTTGGCTTTCAGTCATTAACAGTTTTGTGGACTTGTGCCTACGTTGCAGTGGGATTGATCTCAAACCAATGGATTATCGGGGGTGACTTATTAGGTCCGGTCAGCTTCAGAGATGAATTCCAACCAAGTGAATTGTGAAAATCTAAGAACAACTTCTTCATTATGTTTAGTGAAATATTACTGAGTTATTTACACACCGGGAGATGAGGACCGTAGAGAGAGAATTAGATGGAGCAAGCCTTTCTCCAGAGATGCTGTCTGACCCACTGAGATACTCCAGCTTTTTGCATCCATCTTTGGTTAAAACCAGCATCTGCAGTTCCTTCCTACACAATAGATGAAGGGAACTGAATAGGGACATAGGTAGGACTAGGATAGTGTGAGCTCAGGTCTTCTTAAGGGAAACACACATAGAAACATAGAATCATAGAAAATAGGTGCAGGAGTAGGCCATTCGGCCCTTCAAGCCTGCACCGCCATTCAATATGATCATGGCTGATCATCCAACTCAGTACCTGTACCTGCCTTCTCTCCATACCCCTGATCCCTTTAGCCACAAGGGCCACATCTAACTCCCTCTTAAATATAGCCAATGAACTGGCCTCAACTACCTTCTGTGGCAGAGAATTCCACAGACATGAAATACAATGGCCACCATGGTCCAACTGGAACATTCTATGGTGGATCTATTATGCAAGGCACTACAGCATGGGGCAGCACGGTGGCGCAGCAGGAGAGTCGCTGCCTCACAGCGCCAGAGACCCGGGTTCGATCCTGACTACGGATGCTGTCTGTATGGAGTTTGTACGTTCTCCCCGTGACCTGCGTGGGATTTCTCCGGGATCCCCGGTTCCCTCCCACACTCCAAAGACGTAGAGGTTTGGAGGTTAATAGTAAGATTAAATGAGAACTTACCAGTTTGAAGTTTGATCCTTATTTTATGAGGAGTTATGATGAGGGATTACGTGAAAAAGCCCCGCCAGGCGCATGCGCGTCATACTTCAAAGCAGCGGCGTGAAAACACAGAAACTAAAGCCGAAGCGATATAGTAAGACTCAGAAGACTAGAACTACCAGATGATCTTTGCGATTATGAGGGTCGGGAGCGGAGGGCACATAATCCCTCATCGTACCTCATCATAAAATAAAGATCAAACTTCAAACTGGTAAGTTCTCGTTTAATCTTACTATTTTAATTCGGAGTCACGTGAGTGACTACATGAAGATTTCAAAGCTCTGTGATTTCATGCCGTAGATCCATTCCATACGACACACATATTCAGTTGACACAGTAGCGAATAAATAATGTATTGAACATTGCTTTGAATTATCCAATAATCATTTTTTAAATAACAAAACAGTAATAACCCTCTATCCCAGGGGAAATTACAAATTAAATTTATAAAGACAAAGCAAATCAAATCAAACGGAACCCAAAACAGCATGCCCAAACCCTGGCACTGTCAGGACAGGTTTATCATAAATTTTAGAAAGGTTGATTCCTTAGACCATCCTGCAGCCTCACTGCAGATGTTGATGCCGCCCTGGTGGAGTGAGATTTAAACACATGAGTGTCTACTCCAGCGGAATCAAAAACCTGTTTTAACCATCTAGAATAGTTTATACTGACACCTTTTTATGAGGTTTTTTGTGACAGATGAGCATTGCTGTCTCAGAGCCTCTTAGACTCTTAATTACCTTGATATATTGACTCAGGTGCTTCACTACACATAACGTTTGGTCAACAGGGTTTGCTTTAAAACTTACTTTGGTTCCAGCCATTCCTGGCCTGCTTTGTTTGATTAAATTATACACATAAAACGTAATGTTATCTGCAGAACATTACATGCTATCTAGTCATAACTTTTGCAATGTTTGCACTCGTTGCGCTGATACTAGCGCCATGAGCTTAACCACTTTAAGTGTTAACGTCTGAAAATACAATGACGTAATTGGAGCCCATTGCCGAAGCAGTGTGAGAACTATACTGAGATCCCAGATTTCTGTATATCTAGGCTTAGGAGGGTTCTTGTTAAAGATTCCTCTCATGAATCGGGACACTAATGGATGAGACCCAATAGTTTGTTGTTCTGAAACGGCCCTAAATTGGAGTACATTATTAATGGCACTATAGCTCAAGTGTTCATCAAAATGCAATGTAGCAAGGAACTCCAATACATCCGGTATCGGCCCATGAGTCCCATCTACCTGACTCAACCATACCCTTCCTTTCCCTTCACGTCCCACACCTATCTTCGACCCTGCCCTGTAAACCACCACCCTCTGAGTAAAGAAGTTCCCCCTCACGTTACAGTCCCTTAATTCTCATGTCTGCCCTCTTGTTTGAAATCTCCCCTACCCTCAATGGGAAAAGCCCTGACTGTAAACAAACATTTCTTCTTAATATGAGACACATATTATTTTTAGTGCTATCTCTCCAAGCTGCAGTTATCACATCCATGGTCCTACTCGACAGTCCAAGGCCTTGGAACGGTCTGGTCAGAACCTGCAGATTATCAAATTAATACGATCATGTAACGGATGACTTTGTCCTGTTACTGGATGCACCAACAAATTACTGCAGTTGGAGACAGTCATGAACGGCTGAGTCATCATTCTGAGCACCAATGTGAACCATGGTTGTGTAGGCCAGTCCGGAACCACCAAAACGCCTGAGGCGGAGAGTCCTGCTCTATTTTGGTGAGACATTGCCTAATCAGGCAGAATGTGGGAAAAGCATAAAAGAATGTACGTCCCCAATGTAGCGAGAATGCATCCACCGCTACTGCTCCTGGATCTAGTTCCCATGAAATGTATTTAGGCAACTGGTGATTTAGCCTGGATGCAAACAGATCAATTTCTGGCAAACCATAGCGGCTGACAATCAGTTTAAAAACACCAGGATTTAACATCCATTCTATGTTGTCATTAAATTTTCGTGACCTGTTGTCTGCCACCACATTATTTCTACCTGGTAGGTAGATAGCTGAGACCCAGATGTTTCCGGAAATACACCAGTGCCATATGAGGTTAGCCAGATTATCACATGATATTGACCTTACTCCTCCCATGTGATTGATATATGCCACAGCCGTGGTATTATCAATCTGGAGCTGAACATGTAAATTATTCATTGTTGAATAAGCTTTTAATCCATAGAATGCACCCAGCAATTCTAAGTAATTTATACTATGCATGTGCAGGATTAAATCCTCTTGCACACTCCATCTACCACCATAGCTAGACTCGCTGTTCGTAGCTCCCCATCCCAGAGCACTCACATCTGTTTGTAAAACCACTGAAGGTTGCTGAACCAAAATGTTTTTGGTAGTTTGTACAATATTGATAATCCATCATTTTAATTCAGCTATGGCTCTGTTGGTAACTGCATAGGTCTATCAAAATGACCTGCATGTTCTTTAAGTGCTAGTTCTCTAGGTCGTTGCAGACTTTGATAGTGCAGAGGTCCAAACTCCACTGCAGGGAAAGCTGCTACCAATTTAACAATAACACTGGCTACTTCCCGGATGGAGGGATATTGTTTTTCAGCGAGACTAGTACAGACCTCCCTGATCTCCACAGCCATGGCAGTAGGCAAAGTCACTGACATATCAACTGAATCAATGACAAATCCCAAATAATCAATTTTTTGGGATGGCTCTAACTTGGATTTTGTTGGATGGACCAGAAAACTTTAAGCTTTCAAACAGGTGTTTGGTTGCTGGAACGGACTCCTCTGCTGTCTCCTGAGTGTTGCTTATGGTTAAAATATCATCTAGATAAGCCTTTACAATGTGATTCTGGGCCCGAAGTAGCGCCAGGACTGGTCTCAACAATTTCGTGACCAGCCCAAGAGCTGAGGTTAACCCATTGGGTAATGCTTTAAATTGCCACGGCTGTCCCATCCAACTAAATTTCAAGTATCTCCGATACTGGTGATGAATTGGTACTGAATAATATGCATCTTTTAGATCTATAGTTGCCATATAACAGCCTTGTGATAACAGCTGTTTTGCAGTATTGAAGGTGTTCATTTTAAAAATGCCTATACTGAACATAGGAATTTAACTGGTTTAGGTCCAGAATGACTCTACACCCCCCATCCTTTCTCTGTCTGGGAAATATATTGGACACAAATTCTTCAGGATGGTTTGTCGTCCTCTCAATTACCCCTTTTTGGGACAAACCCGTAATTTCTTCTTTTACCTGCAGAGTTTCTGGTGCAGAAAAAACCCAATACTCTATTAGGCATATTCTGTACAGGCGGATCAAGTCCTGACATAAACTCTATTCGAGCCTGACACAGTGTCTAGTATAAACCGATCAGATGTTATGCAGCACCATTCATCATACCAATTGCAACCTACCCCCAACCGGAGGTTGTTCCCCAGAAATCTTTTCCTGGACAGAATGAATCACATGTACCTCTACAGTCGGCCTTGAAGTCCTCCTTCTTCCCATATTGGGGTTGTAGCTGGGATGCACAGGTGGGTAATGCCGTCGTCCCAACTGGCCCCGCTCTGCTTGGCCCTGCCCCTGGATCCGACCCTTTTCACGCTGAAAACGACCTGCGAGGTGGCATCCTGGCAGAAGGGACGTATGTCTTCATGAGACGGATTGTTTTGGCCTCTTCCTCCAGGTCCTTGACTTGTTTGAGGAGGTCCACCCCAAATATATAATCTGGGGCTTGGATGTTGGTGGACCGACAAAAAGCTGCAAATCTCGGGTTCAGCGTCGGCTTTATAGCTATTTTTCTTATGCAGTTGACCTCAAAATATGCGTTACAGAACAGGGCCAGTATATCTTGTTGTGTGCCAGACATTGGTGCCCCCTCCGGACCATTTTTCCAAATGCAGTGATGCCTGCTGCCACCAACTTGAGGACCCGCTGAAACATGATTTCTCGTCCACGCATCGTTGCACTCATTCGTGCCCATATAGCAGAGTTCACGGTGGGCACCTTGAGTGACGCACAATTAACAGGTGTTTTATATCTTGTGGCCGTCTCTTCCATAATCGTATCTTGGTGCTGGTGAGAAGCCATGTAATTAACATTGGCGGTTAGGTTTTCCTCCATAGCCTCGCCAGTCCCTTCCGGATTTGCGAAGTTTAACGCTACGTCCGGGACACCTGGAGCATGGCTCGTGTGCTCTGGTGTGTGCACAAAAGCAGTGACACCAGCTTCAGGGTCAGATTCCTCCTGCCCTGGCTCTCCCGGGTTATGCTCCAGGGAGGTCTCTTCCAGCCCTAAACAAGGTGCTGGAGAGGATGATTCCCACTGGTATGCTTAAGCGGTGTTTTCTTCTTCGCTGTATGGACCTCTGCGAGAGGCTGTGTGGGGAATTCTAGGGACATTTGACCCCGATTGAAATTTTTACATGGCTCTTTAAGTTTGGAGCATTTTCCCATTTTGTTGAGCCGTCCCCATACCTTTATATTAAAAGGAAGGGAGTCTTCCACATCATCAGACGCATCAGATAAGATGAGCCTGAGAGCACTTTGTTTTTGCCTTCCTCCCTGGTGGAGTGGCCTCAGTGCCCTGAAACACTGGAAACTGATGGAGGCAGTTGAGCTGCCGGTAGAAACTGTAACCGGTATTGGAGCCGGCATTAGCGCAGCCGTCATCTCCCGACCCGATCTATAAGCAGTAACACGGTCCCCATTTTACAGTTCCAGTTTACATTTTCAATACCCTCCACATCACTAACTCTAGCTAGCTCTCCGAGCCAGACTTACAGAGTTTAAAATATTCGCAGGGAAGGTTTAACATTGATTTACCTGCGGGTTACTACTTACCGCTGGTGGAGCTGAGCTCTCCAGCCCATCGGTGCGCCATGCGTCGGACGTAATGACACGCATGCGCCTGGCGGGGCTTCTTCACGTAGTCACTCACGTGACTCCGAAGTAAAATTGGCTTAATACAATTGTAAATTTTTCCTAGTGTGTGTAGGATAGTGTTAATGTGTGGGAATCGCTGGTCGGCTTGGACTCGGTGGGTGAAGGGCCTGCTTCAGCGCTGTATCTCTAAATTAAATTGAACTGCACTATTATCTCTAATTCAAACTGACCACTACCACGTTAGACCCTCCAACTATCTTTAATTGGACTTTACTGAGCTTTATCTTGCACCAAACAGTATTCCCTTTATCCTGTACCTGTGCACTGTGGATAGCTTGATTGTAACCATGGATAGCACGCAACAAAAAGCTTTTCACTGTACCTTGGTACATGTGACAATAAACTAAACTAATATTTCTGCTTGCATAGCTGTGATCTTACACAGTCATTAAATGATTGAAACAACATGGAAACAGGCCCTTTGACCCACTGGGTCCATGCCGACCATTGATTACCCTAGTTACACTAGTTCTACGTTATCCCACGTTCGCATCCACTCCCTACACACTGGGGGCAACTCACAGACACCAATTGAGGAAGGACATTCTTGCTATTGAGGGAGTGCAGCTTAGGTATACAAGGTCAAGAGGGTTTATTGTCATGTGTCCCAGATTGGACAATAAAATTCTTGCTTGCTGCAGCACAACAGAGTATTGTAAGCATAAATACAGAACAGTCCAGTGTGTCTATATAGCATAAACCATACATATATATCCCGGGATGGCGGGACTGTCCTATGCTGAGAGAATGGTGCGGCTGGGCTTGTATACTCTGGAGTTTAGAAGGATGAGAGGGGATCGTATTGAAACACATAAGATTGTTAAGGGTTTGGACACGCTAGAGGCAGGAAACACATTTCCAATGTTGGGGGAGTCCAGAACCAGGGGCCAAATTTTAAGAATAAAGGGTAAGTCATTTAGAATGGAGACAAGGAAACACTTTTTCACACAGAGAGTTGTGAGTCTGTGGAATTCTCTGCCTCAGAGGGCGGTGGAGGCCGGTTCTCTGGATACTTTCAAGAGAGAGCTAGATCGTGCTCTTATAGCGGAGTCAGGGGATATGGGGAGAAGGCAGGACCTGATTGGAGATGATCAGCCATGATCACAATGAATAGCGGTGATGCTGGCTCGAAGGGCCGAATGGCCTACTCCTGCACCTATTGTCTATTATCTAATTTTGATACAAAAAATACAAAGTAAAAAAATTAACTAATCATTGGCTTCAAGTTCATTGACAATTAACCTACAAGCCCGCACGTCCTTGGGATGTGGGAGGAAACCAGGAGCAAGGTCAGGATCGAATCCGGGTCCCTGCCAGGTGTGCCACTGAGCCGCACATACTCTAATAACTTAAAGGTGTTGAGAGGAAATGACTTGTTTTAGTCCAGAGTTCCCAGACTCCCCATTTTGGTAAAATGAATGAGAAAATACGGGAAGACAATTGTATACAGGAAAGCCTGTGTGCAATTGTCTTCCGGTATTTTCTCATTCATTTTCTAATAGATTGCATTATACACACGTATACAAGAATGCATCTGGACAAGGAAGGACAATTATATTGTCAAAGACTTAAACTGCTTACTTGTATATAAGTTGCTGGAAACTAAAACATGCCACCGTACCGAGAGAAGCAATTGAATGGAGACACAAGAAAATGGCGATGCCTGAATCTTGCAGAGAATGTAAAGTGCTGGAGTAACCCAGCGGGGCATGCAGCATCGCTGGAGAACATGGATAGGTGACGTTTCGGGTCGAGACTTTACTGTAGGCCCTTCAGCTCACCGAGTCCACGCCGACCAGCGATCATCCCGTACACTAGCACTATCCTACACATTAGGGACAATTTACAGCAAGCCAATTAACCTGCAAACCTGTACGTCTGTGGAGTGTGGGAGGAAACTGGAGCACGCAAAGAAAACCCGCGCGGGTCACGGGGAGAGCGTACGAACTCCATACAGGCAGCACCAGTAGTCAGGATCGAACCTGGGCCTTCGGCGCTGTAAGGCAGCAACTCTACCACAGCGCCAAAGTGTTGCATGGATTTGCAGCCAATGGTTAGATGTGGTTAATGTACAGGCAGAGGAGATAAGTTTAAAGGTGTTATGTTTGGCGCGGACATCATGGTTCCTGTGCCGTGCTGTTCT
The DNA here is from genome assembly GCA_035221665.1 of Okamejei kenojei. Classification (NCBI taxonomy): domain Eukaryota; kingdom Metazoa; phylum Chordata; class Chondrichthyes; order Rajiformes; family Rajidae; genus Okamejei; species Okamejei kenojei. Next base: position 4,451,939 of record CM069154.1, read on the forward strand.
ATAGGCAGTTTCCTGCCTAATGTGAATCTCCTTCAGTTCCTCCGCCACCCCAGATCCACTGGCTAGTACATCAGGAAGATTGTTTGTGTCTTCCATTATTTGGAGGAGTCCAGAATCAGGGGCCACAGTTTAAGAATAAGGGGTAAGCCATTTACAACGGAGATGAGGAAAAGCTTTTTCACACAGAGTTGTGAGTGTGTGGAATTCTCTGCCTCAGAGGGCGGTGGAGGCCGGTTTTCTGGATGCTTTCAAGAGAGAGTTAAACCCCTGTCCCATTTTCCTGAGTAACTCACAAATTCTCCATAGTTTTCCCCTTGATTCAAACTCGGAGAATGTCCGTAGCGAGTCCGTAGGAGTCCGTAGATATTTCGTAGTGGCTCGTTATGCCAGCCATAGGTACTCGGGGCATCAGGTAAGTCGGGACGTTTCTTCAGCATGTTGAAAAATGTCCACGAGTAAAAAATCATCGCCACAAGTACCTACGGCTGGCATCTCCGAGTTTGAATCAAGGGGAAAACTTGGGAGAATTTGTGAGTAACTCTGGAAAGTGGGACAGGGGCTTTAGATAGTGCTCTTAGGGATAGCAGAGTTAGGGGATATGGGGAGAAGGCAAGAACGGGGTACTGATTGGGGATGATCAGCCATGATCACATTGAATGGCGGTGCTGGCTCGAAGGGTCGAATGCTACTCCTGCACCTATTGTCTGTTGTCTATATTCTATCTATGTTCAAAAGTCTTGTCAATGCCAGATTGCCAGAGTATCACTTTCGTCCACATCCTTATCAAGTTCAGCGTTTACACCTGTAGAATATCTCAAACTGTAGCTTCCGGAACTATTTTAATTCATACTATTTTCATTTCAGGCATTCAAAAATAGAACTTTTATTTACATTTCAAACTCATGGAGGAAACATGTGTGGCTTTGTTTCCATTGTGACTTCCTCTTTACTAACCATTGTCATTCCCCCCAATACGAGTTGCCCACGTCTGGATTCATAAATGAAGGACTGGCAGTCAAACCACTTATGCGAACTGAGTTGTTACTGCACTCTTTCAATGGTTTCATCTGCAGAGTCGTAAGGTCACACAACACAGAGAGAGGCACTTCGGCCCACACTTCCAATGTTGTCCACCGTGCAGTTATCAATGTGTTTCAGTTCAATGTTTAGTTTAGTTTAGAGATACAGCATGGAAACAAATCCATGCCGACCAGCGATAACCCGTTCACACTAGTCCTACATTATCCCACTTTCTCATCCACTCCCTACACACTAGAGGCCATTTGCAGAGGGCCAATTAACCTACAAACCCGCATGTCTTTCTTCAAAAATGCCAATTAACTTATGTCTTTGGGACATGGCAAATGGGATGGGCATCATAGCATCATACAGCATGGAAACAGGTCCATCTACACTAGTCCCACCTGCCTGCATTTGACGCATATCCCTCCAAACCTCCTATCCATGTACCTGCCTGAATGTTTCTTAACGTTGCAATAGGATCTGCCTCATCCTCCTCCTCCGGCAGCTCGTTCCATACACTCACCATACTTTGTGTAAAGAATTTACTCCTCACGTTCCTATTAAATCTTTCCCCATTCACTTTAAACTGATGTCTTCTGGTTTTTGATTCCCCTAGTCCGGCCAAAGGCCCTGGTTCCATGCTGTATATTTTAATCAGGGCGGCACGGTGGCACAGCAGTAGTGTTGCTGCCTGACAACGCCAGACACCCAGTGGGCCGAAGTGCCTCTTTCTACGCTGTATCTCCAGTTGAAAGTTTAAAGACCTATGAGTGCAGGTGCATGGTTCCTTCAAGGTCGAGTCGCAGGTACATAAGTTGGTCAAAAAGGCTTTTGGCACATTGGCCTTCATCAGTCAGAGGATAGACAGAGATGCCAACCCTAAATTTAGTTCACAGTAACATTCAACCCATTTGTCCGTAACAAATGGGGTTAAATGCATTTCTCTCCGTAACATACTCACTTGGGGTTGTTGCCGACGGCTATGCGCCTGCGCACTGGTGCAGATCAGCGGGCTGCCGGCGGGCGGGTGCGGCACATGCGCACTTGGCAAGGTTGCCGGCGGGTCTGCGCCTGCGCACTGGGTGGGGGTGGGGGGGAGGCCCGGTGATGGGGCTGCCGCGAGCGGCCGGCTGGCGGCAAGAAAGTGCCGCTGATCGCGCGGGCCGGCGCCGCCCGGGCTCTGGGCCGGGCGTGGCGTGGCTCGAAATGGCGCCAGGCCCGGCAACCCTCCCCCCACTGCGCACGCGCGGCCACTGGGGCCCTGGCAACCCTCCCCCACTGCGCACGCGCGGCCACTGGGTCCCGGCAACCCTCCCCCACTGCGCACGCGCGGCCACTGGGTCCCGGCAACCCTCCCCCACTGCGCACGCGCGGCCACTGGGTCCCGGCAACCCTCCCCCACTGCGCACGCGCGGCCACTCGGGCCCGGCAACCCTCCCCAACTGCGCAGGCGCGGACACTAGGGCCCGGCAAAGTGCCGCTGATCGCGCGGGCCGGCAAACCGGGGACACATGGCGCCGGCGTTCACCACGGGAGGAACACCGGCGCGGCGGTGTTCCGTAACAGCATGTTTGGCTGCCGGAACACCGTAAAAAGGTTATTTCGCCGGGACAAAATACGGCGAATCCGGGACACTTGGCATCTCTGGATAGAGTATAGAAGTTGGGAGGTCATGCCGTAGTTGTATAAGACGTTGGGTAAGATAGCATTTAGAATATTGTGTTCAGTTCTGGGCACCATGTTATAGGAAAGGTATTGTCAACTTGTCAAAGGGTTCAAAAAAAGATCTACAAGGATGTTGCCATGACTAGAGGGTGTGAGCTGTAGGGAGAGATTGAGTAGGCTGGGTCCCTATTCCAGAGGAATAGATTGGGTAGATGCACAGAGTTTCTTGCCCAGAGCAGGGGAATTGAGGACCAGAGGACATAGGTTCAAGGTGAAGTGGAAAAGATTTAATTGGAATCCGAGGGGTAACTTTTTCACTGGTGGGTGTATGGAACAAGCTGCTAGAGGAGGTAGTTGAGGCAAGGACTATCCCATCCTTTTAAGAAACAGTTAGGCAGATACATGGATGGGACAGGTTTGGAGGGATATGGACCAAGCGCCAGCAGGTGGGACTAATGTAACTAGGACATGTTGACCAGTGTGGGTAGGTTGGGCCGAAGGGCCTGTTTCCACACTGTATCACTCTATGAATCTATGACACAAAAACAAAGGTTGAAGGGCTATGAAGGAATTTGCAGCGCGGAGTTTGGATTGGCGAGATAAAGGCAGGATTGAGTTGAGGTGCAGAGAAGATGAGGGGGGAGCTGGAGATAGGACAAAGACAAGGAAAGATCCAAACTCCTCCCTATAGCTCAGCCCCTCAAGTTGATAGTTTAGTTTAATTTTGTTTAGTTTAGTTTAGTTTGGAGACACAGCGCAGAAACAGACACTGAGTCCATGCCAATCAGCCCCCCCTGTTACACTAACACTACCCTACACATACTAGGGACAATTTACAATTTTGCTGAAGCCAATTAACCTTTATGTGTTTGGAGTGTGGGAGGAAACCGGAGCGCCTGGAGAAAACCCACGCAGTCCCAGGGAGAACGTGCCAACTCCGTACAGGCAGCACCCGTGGTCAGGATCTAACCCGGGTCTCTGACGCTGTGAGGCAGCAACTCTACCGCTGCGCCACCGTGCCGCCCCTGGCAACATTCTCGTCAAGCTTCTCTTCACTCTTTCCAGATCTAAATTGGGCTCTTTAATGGCCCACTGCCATTGTGAGCTGGCAAAAACTGTGGCGTTGATAGAAACACAGGCAGATTAACATTCCCACCACATCTGAACCTTTTCAGAGTGTAGAGCACAGCAGAAATACCATTGGCATGCAAACAAAATATTAACGCAAAATAATGCAGTCCCTTCCCTGAAGAATCGCATTTTAAACTGAGTGTCAACAAATGTGGCTAATTCAAAACAGTACGCTCTGACTCTTAAGCAGAAACAGGGACCAGACTTTCTCTCAGTCCACAGACACCTTAATCCTCTTGTTCTGGTTTCCTACACAAAGTCAGTAACTGATCGGTACCACGCAACCTTGATATGAACCCACATCAAGCACAGACTGATAAATATGTAGGAAGGAACTGCAGGTGCTGGTGTACACCGAAGACGGACACAAAATGCTGGAGTAACTCAGCGGGAAGGATGGTCGGACTGGTGCTATTGTTGAGTACTTGTTAAATCCACCTGCTCTCCAGCCTGAGTCATGTCGTGTTTCTGGCAATGATATAATGCTTCAGTAAACAGTCTTAATGTTTATTATATTTTTCTATTTCCCATTGTGACTTCCTTAATACTTCCACTTCCTCCTGCATAATCACAGAACTTATTTCGAAACTGCAAGGCCTGCCAAAATAATCACGGCCAAGAATGTCCTCAGTATTTGGATGGAATAACTCGCATTGACCATGAAGCTGCAGAGGTAGATGGTAGCTTTCTGATTGAAAAGCGACCATCATATTAGATTGTGATTTTCATCCTCCATTTAGTGGCATTATTCTATTTTTCAAAAGTGTTTTTACATTTAAATTTCCTGCTCAATATTACAAAGAAAAAACTGTACGTTTAGTTTAGTTTAGATACAGCGTGGAAACAGGCCATTTGGCCCACCGAGTCCGCGTCGACCAGCAAGCCCCGTTCACCAACGCTATCCAAAACACACTGGAGGCTATTTGCAATTATACCAAGCCCATTAACCTACAAACCTGTACGTGTTTGAAATGTAGGAGGAAACCGGAGCACCCGGAGAAAACCCACGCAGGTTACGGTGAGAATGAACAAACTCCTTACGGACAGCACCCGAAGTCAGGATCGAACCCGGGTCCCTGACGCTGTAAGGCAGTGACTCCACCGCTGCGCCACCATGCTGCCCTGTTCCTCCAGCAGTTTGTTTTTTTAGACATAGATAAGATATTGATGGAATGCCGGGCATTTCCCTCTTCTCTTTGATTAACATCAGTCTAAGAGGGGATAGACACAAAATGCCGGAGTAACTCAGCGGGACAGGCAGCATCCCTGGAGAGAAGGAATGGGTGACGTTTTGGGTCGAGACCCTTCTTCAGTGCTCCTGACCCGTTGAATTAATTTCCATTTTAAACCTTGCTCACCCTGTTTGAGAAGGGAGATAGTTCCTCTCCAAATCTCACTCACGAGAACACCCAGAGAGTGGTTGGAACCTGGAATGCGGTGCCTTTGGGGAATGGTGGAAGCAAATATCTTCACAACATTTAAGAAGTAAATGGATGAGCACTTGAATCGCCAAGCATTAAAGGCTAAAGACTGAAGGATATGGTAACTGAGATTAGCATGGATGGGTCAACATTGGCATGGTGGCCGAAGGACCTAGTTTGTGCTGAAGGACTCTATGGTAATGGAGAACCTCATAATGATTTAAACAAGATTGTTAATTTAAACAAAGAACCGCAGATGCTGGTTTACACCAAAGAGAACTTTGGAGTAATTCAGCGGGTCAGGCAGCATCTCTGGTAATAAAGGATAGGTGATGTTTCAAGTTGGGTCCCTGCATCAGACTGAAGGATCCTGAACCAATGTCCTCCAGAGATGCTGCCTGACCTGCTGAGTTAGTTAGGTTTAGCTTTATTATTATCACGTGTACAGAGGTACAGTGAGCTTCGTTTTGCATGCTGTCCAAATGGATCAGACAGACCATACAGGAATACAATCAGTTCAAACTCAGGTATAATTAAGAGCAAAGAACAAGATAAAGAGTGCAGAATATAGTTGTCAGCATTGTAGGGGTCTTAAAAATAGCGGAGTCAGGGGATATGGGGAGAAGGCAGGAACGGGGTACTGATTGGGGATGATCAGCCATGATCACATTGAATGGCAGTGCTGGCTCAAAGGGCTGAATGGCCTACTCCTGCACCTATTGTCTATTGTCTATTGTCTATTGTAGCACATCGGTTCCATAAACAAAGTCCAATCTCCTCAATGTCACCTATACTATATTTCCATAAACGCTGCTTGCCCCACTGAGTTACTCCACCACTTTGTGTCTAACTTTGTTCATTTAATGTAGAAAAGGAACAGGTGACGTTTCGAGTCGAGACCCTTCTTTAGACTGAGAGTCAGGGGAAAGGGAAACGAGATGTGGACGGTGATGTGGAGATATAGAACAAATCCCTCCATATCACTGTCTCTATCTCTCGTTTCCCGTTCCCTTGACTCTCAGTGTGAGGAAGGGTCTCGACCTGAAACATCACCTATTGCTTTTTCTCCAGAGATGCTGCCTGACCCGCCAAGTTACTCCAGCTTTTTGTGTGTCAATTTTCGGCTTAAACTTTCCTTTCAACACATTTTGTAATCCTGATCTTTACTTAGTAAGAGCGACATGCAGTTGGCTCGGGTTATCTATTGGCCATTTCTGAGAAGGCTGCTAATTGTGTTTGTGAGCAGGGAGCGTGACACCTCCACAGAGATTGCGAATGCTCACAGTGTAAATGAGTCACAGCCCATTGCCTCACTATAATAAGTTAGTCAATGTTCTCTGGGAGGCTGCCCTTTGCGGAGATCTTCGTGACTTGGGCCGTCGTTCTGCACTTAGGAGGCTACACAAATGCAAACTTTTGTTGTTGCTGGACATTTCATGATATGTCCACCATGAAATGCTTTAAGGGCGGCACAGTTGCGCAGCTGATAGCTCCTGAGATTGTGACCACGGGTGCTGCCTGTGTGGAGTTTGTGATTTTTGCATGGGTTTTCTCTGGATCCCCCAGTTTCCTCCAAAGACATACAGGTTTGTAGGCTAATTGGCTAGGTATCCTTGTAAATTGTCCCTAGTGTGTGTAGACTCTAGTTTCCTCCAACATAAGTTCATAAGTGATAGGAGCAGAATTAGGCCATTCGACCCATCAAATCTACTCCGCCATTCACTCATGACAGCTCTATCTTTCCATCTCAAACCCATTCTCCTGCCTTCACCCCATAACCCCTGACACCCTTACCAATCAAGTATCTGTCAGTGTCTGCCTTTAAAATACCCATTGACGTGGTCTCCACAGCCATCTATGGCAATGAATTCCATAGATTCACCACCCTCTGACGTGGGTAGAGGCTGAGGCTGTGACCTCTGGTCCTAGACTCTCCCACTAGTGCACTCATCCACTTTATCCAGGCCTTTCACTATTGGGTAAGTATCAATGAGGTCCCCCCTCGTCCTTCGATACTCCAGCGAGTTACAGGCCCAGCGCCGACCGACAGTCTTGGTGGCAGTGTGTGCAAAGAGAATCAGAGTTAATATTTCTGCTCCAAGACTCCTTGGAGTATCTTCAACCTGAAATGTTCATTCTGTTTCCCTTACTGCAGGCGCTGCCTGACCTGCTGAGTATTTTCCTGCATTTTCGGGTTTGATTTCCGATTTTGTTGCATTTTGCAGATTTTTGATTCTCATCATCAATAGTCGAGGTCTGAGGCGGACACATTTTCTGAGCATCTTTGTCAAAGCCAAGCAGTAAGAATTGTCAGGAAATAAAATCGACTGGAAAGATTCAAACAGGTAGACACAAGGAACTGCAGGTGGTTTACAGATTTACAGATTAGATTTCTACAATCTATTTCTTTGCCTGTAAAGTTCTTTGTCATGTCTTGTGTCTAGTTCATTTTAGCACAGAGTTTAGAGATATAGTGCGGAAACAGGCCCTACGGCCGACCGAGTCCGCACCAACCAGCGATCCCCGCACACAAACCCTATCCTACACACACTGACAATGGACAATAGGTGCAGGAGTAGGCCATTCGGCCCTTCGAGGGGATAATTTACAATTTTACTAAAGCGATCCCTGCACACACTAGGGGCAATTTTACATTTATACCAAGCCAATTAACAAACAAACCTGCATGTCCTTGGAGTGTGGAAGGAAACCGGAGCACCTGGAGAAAACCCATGCGATGACATGGAGAATGTGCAAACTTTTTACAAACAGCACCCATAGTCAGCATCGAACAGTTTGTTTTGAAAGGTGCAATGAAAAATAACATGTTCCTTCAGCAATTATACATAAACTTAAATATATAATTTACCATAAGAGGGGGAAAAGATAGATCAGTCATGATTGAATGACGGTGTAGACCTGATGGGCCGAATGGCCTAATCCTGCTCCTACAGCTTATGAGTAGGAACTGCAGATGCTGGTTTAAACTGAAGATAGACACAAAAAGCTGGAGTAACTCAGCAGGACAAGCAGCATCTCTGGAGAGAAGGAATGGGTTGTAGGAAGGAACTGCAGATGCTGGTTTACACTGAAGATAGACTATATCTAAACTAAACACAAGTCTGAAGAAGGGTCTCGACCCTAAACGTCAACCATTCCTTCTCTCCGGAGATGCTGCCTGTCCCGCTGAGTTACTCCAGCATTTTTTGTCACGGCTAAGCCCGATTCTGTCAGCACCTGACATCTGCACAATGCATGTTCCCAAGCCTTAGGTCACGAATGTAGGCTTAAGAGGAAGTGTTATTTTATTACAAATAACCTTTGGAGATAACAGCTTTGCACAATAACTGTAACATCGAATGTGGTTTACAGTTCAAGTATCCAATATGAGCTGGCTAACGAAACTGCTTTGATTTTGGACACAAAAAGCTGGAGTAACTCAGCAGGTCAGATAGTATCTCTGGGGAAAAAGAATAGGTAAGTAATGGGGCAAGCGACCCGCCATTCGAATAGAAATTCTGGCAAGTTCAAACAGTGCAGACAGGTGCATTTGTTCCTTCTAATCTGAAGACTCAAAACGTCACCTATTCCTTTTCTCCAGAGATGCACAGAATCTCTTGCCCAGAGTGGGGGAATCGAGGACCGGAGGACATAGGTTCAAGGTGAAGGGGTAAAGATTTAATAGGAATCTGAGAGGTAACTTTTTCACACAAGGGGTGGTGGGTGTTTGGAACAAGCTGCCAGGGGAGGTAGTTGAGGCTGGAACTATCCCAAAGTTTAAGAAACAGTTTGACAGGTACATGGTACAGTTTTAAGAAACAGTTTGACAGGTACATGGATAGGACTGGTTTGGAGGGATATGAGCCAAACGCAGGCAGGTGGGACTAGTGTAGCTGGGACATGTTGGTCGGTGTGGGCAGTTTCCACACTGTATCACTCTATGACTCTATGCTGTCTGTTCTGCTGAACTTTTTTTGTCTATCTTCGGTTTAAACCAGCATCTGCAGTTCCTTCCTACACATTTTGTCTGCTTCAATGTTTTTCTGGCACAGAACCAGGGTCTGGCCCACCGCGCCCTCGGAGGCCAATTCACTGGATGTTTTCAAGAGCAGGTTAGATAGAGCTTCTAGGGCTAATGGAATCAAGAGATATGGGGAGCAAGAAGGAACGGGGTACTGATTTTGGATGATCAGGCATTATCATATTGAATGGCAGAGCTGGCTGGAAGGGCTGAATGGCCTACTCCTGCATCTATTTTCTATGTTTCCATGTTGCCAAAACCTGGCAACTCTTTCATATGGACTCAGCGGGCTGTTTCTATATATTCCGTACTTAATCTGGCATTGTAATTAAATGTAGCAATTATTTCACTGAACGATACAAAAAAAAAAGAATTTCACTAAACCTTGGTACACAAAGTCATGCAGTCATACAGTGTGAAAACAGGCCCATTCAGCCCAACTTGCCCACACCGACCAACATACCTTATCTACACTCGTCCCACCTGCCTGCCTTTGGCCTACATCCCTCTAAACCTGTCTTGTTTCCACGCACCCATCTTGGGATAGAACCTGCACATGATAATAAACCACCGTTGAGGCAGGAAACATGTTCCTGATGTTGGGGGAGTCCAGAACCAGGGGCCACAGTTTGAGATTAAGGGGTAGGCCATTTAGAACAGAGATGAGGAAAAACTTTTTCACCCAGAGAGTCGTGAATCTGTGGAATTCGCTGCCTCAGCAGGCAGTGGAGGCCAATTCTCTGGATGCTTTCAAGAGAGAGTTAGATAGAGCTTTTAAAGATAGCGGAGTCAGGGGAGAAAGCAGGAACGGGTACTGATTGTGGATGATCAGCCATGATCACAGTGAATGGCGGTGCTGGCTCGAAGGGCCGAATGGCCTCCTCCTGCACCTATTGTCTGTTGTCTATCACCCGTTCACACTGGTTCTGTGTTATCCCCGTCGTCTGCGTGAATAGAGGGAGATTTCCTAAATCCATTTTTTATATTTCTCATACTTTATCCCATTTGAGAACTTGGAGGTGGGGGAGGAGTTGGATTGGAGACAATGTTCATGATGATAAAGTTCACAGTGTATTTGAATGCGATACAAACTCCAGTGAATAGCTTGTGAGGAACAATGAGCATTCACTTTGCCAATAAAACCCAGATCAAAAAAAAAATAACAAAAGCATTGTAGGAACAATTGATTTATGACACTTCGCGATTTTGCAAATTACAATTTTTCCACATCATCAATAGGTAAGATGATCGAAAAGAGTTAATGTCTAAAATATTCTCTTTTATGGCCTCTTTTATGATTCTCTTTTAGGCCGAATGGCCTACTCCTGCACCTATTGTCTATTATCTATCTTCTTAGAAAGACACAGAATGCTGGAGTAACTCAGCGGATCAGGCAGCATCTCTGGACAACTCCATTCTCTAGAGGAGCCCAGATCATCGCACAAACCAACCTCCCTTCCATTAACCTCCATCTGCAACTCACAATTTATTTTGCCAGAGGGCGGTGAATCTGTGGAATTCATAGCCACAGACGGCTGTGGAGGCCAAGTCAATAGATATTTTTACGGCGAAGATTGACAGATTCTTGGTTCGTGTGGGTGTCAGGAATTATGTGGAGAAGGCAGGAGAATGGGGTTGAGAGGGACAGATAGGTCAGCCATGATTGAACAGGCAGAGTAGACTTGATGGGCCGAATTCTGCTCCTTTAATATATAAAAGAGCCAAACTACCATCTACCTCATTGCTGACCCTCGGATTATCCTTGATCAGACTTTGCTGGCTTAACCTTGCACTAAACGTTATTCCCTTATCATGTATCTATACACTGTAGCGGCTCGATTGTAATCATGTATTGTCTTTCTGCTGACTGGATAGCACGCGACAAAAGCTTTTCACTGTACCTTGGTACACGTGATAATAAACTAAACTGATGAACTTATGAACAATAGTCTGAGTAAAGAAATTGTCCCTTGTCTCAATTCAAAATGTCTGCCTTCTAAATCTAAATAAAGACTGAGAAAGCATGTGACCTCTGGCATGCAGAGAGTCAATATGGGTAACTAATGTTATTTAACTCATCAGTTATTTAAGAATCAGAAGGCATCAGATGAAAGCTAACAAGCCTAACTCAAACCAGGAGAGCAGAATTCCTTTGGAACATGTTCTTCTTCCCTTACAGCACTTGGTGTATCTTTGTACTTAATTAAACCAACCTGAAACCACACAGAAAACTGCGGGGTACATTCTAATCTGATGCCCTGGTGATGTTCAAATAATATTTTACAAAGAGGTTACCGCATTGTTAAAACATTACCAAGAAAGCAGCGTTAATATGTGTTTTGGTTGGGTGGTGGGCAACAATGTGGAAGCAAAGTCCAGTTGAAATTTCCTGCTCTGATTATTTACTATCCTTTGGGAATTAATGCTGAACCCATGTGAACCCAGGCAGTGGCAATTTGTGGTTAGTCATGTTTAGATGGTTACAAAATGGTTGTCCCTGCTTAACCAGGCGTGCTTCCGGTCTGTTGGCCAGAATAGAACTTTCCATTATTGCCTCACTTTTAGCAAAAAAAGAATCATTCTTACACCAATCCACTTTGCCCATCTTTCTTGTCCACTCTCTGCAGACCAGGGGAAATTTACAGTGGGCCAATTAACCTACAGACCTGCAAGTCTTTGGGATGTGGGAGGAAACCGGAGCACCCGGAGAAAACCCATGCGGTCACAGTGAGAGCGTGCAAACTCAAAAAGCTAAATGAAATGACAAAAGTGAAATTTATGATTAATTTAGTTAATTGGAAATATGACAGTGTGCAGAATTTAACAATATATCATAAAATTAAAATTAATTTGTTTCAATGCTTCTTTTTGCACTATGGCTGATTAAGAATATAACAAAGACAAAACGGCAAGAAAAACGTCGTCGTCAGAATGAGCAATATTTCACAGTACAGTGTTGAGACAGTACAAAATATTGGCTATGGGGAGTGTGTGTTCAGTGCAGAGTTCAGAGTGGTTATGGCCTTGGGGTAGAAACTGTTTGTTAATCTTGTGGTGTGTGATTTGATGGACCTGTAGCGCTTCCCTGAGGGCAGAAGGACAAATAAGTGGGATGAGATGAGTTCTTTAGGATGTGTGATGCCTTCCGCAGGCAACGAGAGCTATAGATCTCTTCCAGGGCAGACAGATGTGTGTTGGTGATCTTCTGGGCTGTGTTGATGACTCTCTGCAGAGCCTTGATGTCAGCCGCAGAACTGTTGCCGTACCATACCAGGATGCCATGTGTCAGGACACTCTCTATGGAGCAACGGTAGAATGTTGCGGCAAGTTGACTTTCCTGAGTGATCTTAGGAAGTAAAGCTGTTGTTGTGCCTTCTTTACCAGGGAGGTCGTGTTAGTTGACCACCTGATATCTGCTGAGGTGCTGAGATCTGCTGAGAATATCACCAACATTCCAAAAATGTCCCATTTATACCAAATCTATGCGGTTTTAGTAATGATCTATAATTGTCTCGTGTACGAAGATACGTGGAATGTTGTTGTTTGCGTGCTATCCAAAAATAAATAAAATGCATGTGTACAATCAAGCTAGTTTTCTGCCAGCTGACCATTCTCCTGTTCATGGTAATATACTGTATTTAGCAATGTTACAAAATTTTGAGATTTTAAAAATAAAGTCTGCAATTTATCCCATCAGATGAAGCATAAAAATAAGTTTAATTTGACACGTAATTCACTTTCATATCTTCAGTATTTAAAAGAATTATGGCCATTTTCATACTCGGAAAATAGCAACTTGTTTTCTATTGCTTTTCTATTGACTTAACACAAAAGCTGTGATCGAGGACAGTCAAAAGCCCATAACTTTCTTAAAAATTAAGAGAACTGAAATAAATTTTCAGTTATTATAGATTGAAGTATTCTGAAACAAATATAAAACAATCTTACTTGGATGACCTGAAATTAATGCATTAAAGGTTAGTTACCCAATTGTAGCTAATTACAAAATTCAATTACTAGATCTAAACATCTATCCATTTCTTAAGAAAAAAAAATATTTTTTTAAAGCCTAAGTGTCCAATTAACATTCACACAATAATTCACAAAATAACATGATTTTTGAATCTAATTGTCATTAATTTATAGGCTAAATTGAAGGAATTTAGTGTTTAATGCCTGTAGATTAATGGCCATTTAAATCAGCTTGCGAGTGGGATTTTCTGGAACGCGATGGATTGGAACGTTGCGGTTACGGTGAATTTAAACCCAATATCGGCAGGAAAAATTCTGCCGGTTCATATGGGGAATAAATCACCGTTTCGCAACGTTAAAGTTTGATTAAGGTCATCTAAAAAAGCAGGTTTATATGTAAAAATAAACAGCTTTCACTTACCTGTCCTCTACGTAAAATCCGTCCCCGTTGTCGGCGTTCACGGCATTAGGAGCTAATTTTTATTTTACTCCAGCGCTGAAATAGTCGGGCTATTTAAAAAAAAAATTTAACTTACTGGTAGTCAGAACGAATCTCCAGAAATAGCTCGCACTCTGAGAAAATAAAGCTCCGGATGGCAAGGGGAAAACCGCATTTTAACCCCGCCCCCCCCCCCCCTCAAAGGCGCCAAAGTCGCGCGCACGGCAGTGACAGAACTGCAGCACCGCTAAAGGTAAGTTTTGTAACGTACCTACTGTATTAACCCCATTCCAGTCCCCTTTTGGGATTCATGAATAGTCAAACAGCATGGAAACAGGCCCTTCGGCCCAACTCTTCCATGCCAACCAATTTCCACATCAAAGGAAGTCCAATTTGCCTGCATTTGGCCCAAACCCTTTAAACTGTTCCTATCTCTGTACCTGTCCAACTTTTTTAAATGTCATTATGGTACCTGCCACAACTACCTCCTCTGACCCTTAACCTATCCTGATTATTACCTTTCCTGAGGCTTTATAATGCTGAGGCTTTATAAAGCGCTGGTCAGACCGCAGTTGTGAGCAATTTTGGGCCCCATATCTGAGGAAGGATGTGCTGCCGCTGGAGAGGGTCCAGAGGAGGTTTACAAGAATGATCCCAGGAATGAGTGGGTTACCCATGATGAGCATTTGACGGCACTTGGCTTGTACTTGCTGGAGTTTAGAAGGATGAGGGGGGACCTCATTGAAACTTACCGAATAGTGAACGTCCTGGATAGACATTTGTTATGAAAAAATGCTGGAAACCATTGTGAAGGAGGGGATAGTCGAATGATTAAAACATCATAAGACAATCAAGAAGAATCAACGTGGTCTTACGAACAATCAATTTGTCACAGCTCTTTGAGAAGCTCATGTGATACGAGCAGAATTAGGCCATTCGTCCCATCAAGTCTACTTCATCATTCAATCAAGGTTCAAGGTCAGTATATTGTCACATGTACAGTGAAATTCGATGGCTGATCTATCTCTCCCTCTCAACCCCATTCTCCTGCCTTCTCCCCATAACCCCTGACACCCGCACTAATCAAAAATCTATCTATGTCTGCCTTAAAAAATATCCATTGACTCGGCCTCCACAGCCTTCTTTGGCAATGAATTCCACAGATTCACCACCCTCTGGTTATAGACATTCCTCCTCATCACCTTTCTAAAGGTAGGTCCTTTTCCGCTGAGGCTATGTCCTCTGGTCCTCGACTCTCCCACCAGTGGAACCATCCTCCCCACATCCACTCTACCCCTCCAAACCTCTCCTATCCATGTATCTGGCCTAATGGGCTTAAATAATCCAATTGTACGCCGTGTTTACCATTACTGCTGCAGACATACTTGTGGTTTATTGAACCTTTCAGAATCCAGGAATTCTCATTAGATAACAATCAATTTGTACACTACAACCAGAGCCACTTCCATCAGGGTTTAGGATACCGGCCAAATGTAGAAATCAGGAACTGTAGTTGCTGGTTAATACACAAAAGGACACAAAGTGCTGGAGTAACTCAGCAGGTCTGGCAACATCTCGACCCGAAACATCACCCTATCCATGTTCTCCAGAGATGCTGCGTGACCCACTGAGGTACTCCAGCACTTGGTGTCCTTTTGTGATACAGGCCATCAGATCATAGAAACTCTGCCTTTAGCCCAATTATTATGCTTAGTATGTTAATTTTCTGTTGGCGGCATAGTGGTGCAGCGGTAGAGTCGTTGCCTCACAGCGCCAGGGACACGGGTTCAATCCTGACTACGGGTGCTGTCTATAAGGAGTTGGTGTGTTCTCCCTGTAACCGCATGGGTTTTCTCCGGGTGCTCCGGTTTCCTCCCACGCCCCAAAGACATGCAAGTTTGTCAGTTAATTAGCTTCCGTAAATTGTCCCAAGTGTGTAGGATAGAACTAGTGTACGGGTGATTGTTGGTTGGCGCGGCTTGGTGGGCCTGTCGGTGACCCTCGGACTATCTTTGATCGGACTCTACTGGCTTTATCTTGCACTAAACGTTATTCCCTTATTGTGTATCTGTACGCTGTAAATGGCTCGATTATAATCATGTATTGTCTTTCCGCTGAAAACAAAAAGCTTTTCACTGTACCTTGGTGAACGAGGCAATAAACTGAACTGAACTGTTTCCACATTGTATCTCTAAAACTAAAAGCTAGATTGTTTTAAGTTTGTCCCTCCCTGTGTGCCTGGCTTTGCATGCGTTTGGATACACAGGGTAATCCCATTTCACTGCAGGGACCATTACTGGGGAACACCCTGATCTAATATCTGCATGTATTTAAAGCCAGGGCTACTTGATAGCGAAGGAGAGAGAAACCATGATGATTCATTGTGGATTGCCCAAACAAGTCAAGGGACTGCGATTAAGGTGTCATGGCCTTAATAACTCGGAAGGAGACCTGGTTAAAATTCACTGGAATTTAGAAGGATGAGAGGATATTTTATAAAACATATAAACATTTTTAGACTGGCTAGATGCAGGAAAAACGTTCCCGATGTTGGGGGAGTCCAGAACCAGGGGTCACAGTTTAAGAATAATGGCTAGGCCATTTAGGACTGAGATGATGGAAAACGATTTTGCCCAGAGAGTTGTGAATCTGTGGAATTCTCTGCCACAGAAGGCAGTGGAGGCCAATTCACTGGATGTTTTCAAGACAGAGTTACATTTAGCTCTTAGGGCTAAAGGAATCAAGGGATATAGGGGAAAAAGCAGGAATGGGGTACTGCTTAATAGATGTTCAGCCATAATCATATTGAATGGCGGTGCTGGCTCAAAGGGCCGAATGGCCTACTCCTGCACCTATTTTTGTATGTTTCTAACTTTATAAAGCTCATTTTATAAAAGCAACATACTCTTAAATCAGCCAATGATTCCCCTGTCAATTAAGTCTATTACCACATTGCAAGACATGGTAAAGATTGAATTGACAGAACTTTGACAGAAGTATTTATAGGAATGTGAGGGGTAACTTTTTCATATAAAGGGTGGTGGGTGTATGGAACGAGCTGCCGGAGGGAGGTAGCTGAGGCAGGGACTATCGCAACGCTTAGGAAGCAATTAGGCAGGTACATGGATAGGGCAGGTTGAGAGGGATCTGGGCAAATGCAGGCAAGTGGGAATAGTGTAGATGGGGCATGTAGGTCTATGTGGGCCTGTTGGGCCGAAGGGTCTGTTTCATGCTCTGTCTGATGCTGGGGGAACTCACGTGGGGTCAAGAGATCTCTGGAGGGAATGGGAACAAATAATGTTTCGTTCGTTAGACTTTCTTCAGACTGATGGGTAGAGGGTAAGAGTCGTTGGTAGAATGAGCCAGAGGGGAAGAGGTGGAGCTGGAGCTGATCAGTGGACAGACCTTCGGTCTGAAGTAGTGTGGTCCCAACCCAAAACCTCCATCCCTATTTCCTTCTCTCCAGAGACGCTGCCTGTCCCGCAGAGTTACTTCAAACATTTTGTGTGGTATCCTCGTCTCATCGGCCAGATCCTTCTACACAAACAATAGGTTGAGCCCAGGTAAGAAGGGGTGATTGACAGGTGCGGCTCGGAACTTATTCCTCAAAACAAACCCCTATGAAATTTACAAAAATTCAGTCTGAGGAAAGGGTCCCAACCGAAATCATATGGCCCCATATCTGAGGAAAGATGTGCTGGGCTCGGAGAGGGTCCAGAGGAGTTTTACAAGAATATTCCCAGGAATGATGGGTTGGCTTATGGGGGCCTATACTCAATGGAGTAAAATAACAAGGATGAGGTAGGGACCTCATTGAAACTTTACGAATAGTGACATAGGCTTGGTTAGAGTGGTTGTGGAGTGGATTGTTTCCACTGGTGGGAGAGTCCAGACCGAGCCCTCAGAATGAAAGGACGTTCCTTTGGGAAGTTGAGGAAGATTTTCTTTTTTCAGGGGTGAGGAGTGATGGTGGGAGAGGGAGGGGAAGGGTATGGAGGGGAAGAGATGAGGGAGGGGGAGGTGAGAGGGTGGTGAGGGGGAGGGGAAGGAGAGGGGGTGGTGAAGGGTGAGGGTGTGGGTGGGCAGGTGGGGTGGGGGAGGGTGAGGGAGAGGGGGTTGTGAACGGAGGTGGGGTGGGTGTGGGGAGGGGAGGGGTGGGGGAGGGGGTAAGGGTGTAGGGAGGAGGGGTGGTGGTGAGGGGTGGAGGCTGTGAGAGTGGGGAGGGGAGGGGACGAGGTGTGAGGGTGGGGGAGGGGGTGTGGGAGGGGGAAAGGGGGTTGTGAGAGGGCGGGGAGGGGAGGGGGGAGAGGGTGGTGGGGAGGGAAGGGGGTGAGGGGAATGAGGGTGGTGTGAGACGGGTGGGGGGTGGGGTAGGTTGAGGGTGGGGAGGGGGGGGGTGAGGGGAGAGGGGGTGGTAAAAGGGTGGGGGAGGGGAGAGGGTGAGGAGGGTGGAGGGGAAGGAGGTATGATGATGGAGGGTTGTGAGGGTGGCGGAAGGGGTGTGGAGGAGGATGAGGGGGTGGTGATGGAGGGGGGGGTGTGAGGAGGTGGGAAAGGGGGGGATGATAGTGGGTGTGAGAGGGTGGGGGAGGGGTGAGGGAGGGAGAGGGGTGTGGTGCGTGTGGTTGAGGGGAGAGGGGGTGTGTGATGGACGTGGGTGTGAGAGGGTGGTGGTGGTGGAGGGGGTGGGTTGGGGGGGTGAGGGGGGAGGCGTAGTGTGATGAAGGGTGGGGGGTAGGGGAGAGTGGGTGTTGAGAAGGGTGGGGGAGGGGGGAGAGGGTTGTGAGGGGAGGGGATGGTGAGGGGAGAGGGGCGGTGTGATGGAGTGTGTGTGGGGGAGGGGGAGAGGTGGTGGTGAGGGGGTGGGGGAGGGTAGGTGGTGAGGGGGGATGCGGTGTGTGAGAGGGTGGGGGAGGGGGCAGAGTGGGGTGTGAGAGGGTGGGGGAGGGGGTGGGAGGGGGGAGGGGTGTGGGGTGAGGGGGGAGGAGGGGGTGGAGAGGGTGGGGGGTGTGATGGAGGGGGTGTGATGGAGGTGGGTTGTGATGGAGGGGGTGTGAGGGGGGAGGGGGTGTGAGGGGAGGGGGTGTGTGGATGGGGGTGTGATGGAGGGGGTTGGAGGGGAGGGGGTGTGAGGGGAGGGAGGTGATGAGGGGCGAGGGAGTGTGAGGGCACGAGGGGGTGTGAGGGGGGAGGGGTGTGGTGAGGGGGAGGGGGTGTTGAGGGGGGAGGGGGTGTGAGGGGAGGGGGTGTCATGGAGGGGTGTTGTGAGGGCGAGGGGGTGTGAGGGCGAGGAGGTTGTGAGGGGGAGAGGGGTGTGAGGGGCGAGGGGGTTTGTGAGGGGAGGGGGTGTGAGGGGAGGGGGTTGTGAGGGGAGGGGTGTGAGGGGAGGGGGTGGTGAGGGGGAGGGGGGTTGTGGGGGGGAGGGGGTTGTGAGGGGAGGGGGTGTTGGGAGGGGAGGGGGTGTGTGGAGGGGGTTTGTGAGGGGAGGGGGTGTGATGGAGGGGGTATGTGATGGAGGGGGTTTGTGAGGGGAGGGGGTGTGAGGGGGGGGGGGTGTGATGGAGGGGGTGTGTGGGGGAGGGGGTGTGAGGGGAGGGGGTGTGATTGGTAGGGGGTTTTGTGAGGGGAAGGGGTGTTTGTGAGGGCGGGGGGGAGGGGTGTGAGGGGAAGGGGGGTGTCTGGAGGGGGTGTGGGGGGGAGGGGGTGTGAGGGGAGGGGGTGTGGATGGAGGGGGTGTGAGGGGGAGGGGGTTCTGGTGTGGTGGGAGGGGGTGGGCTTTGTGGGGGGGAGGGAGTGTGAGGGGAGGGGGTGTGAGGGGAGGGGGGTGTGATGGAGGGGGTGTTGAGGGCGAGGGGGTTGTGATGGAGGGGGTGTGAGGGCGAGGGGTGTGATGGAGGGGGTGTCATGGAGGGGGTGTGAGGGGAGGGGTGTGATGGAGGGGGTGTGATTGGAGAGGGGGGTGTGATGGAGGGGGTGTGAGGGGGGGGGGTGTGAGGGGAGGGGGTGTGGGGGGGAGGGGGTGTGGGGGGGGAAGGGGGTTGTGAGGGGAGGGGGTGTTGGTGGTGGTGTGAGTGGAGGGGGGGTGAGTGTGAGGGGGAGGGGGTGGTGAGGGGAGGGGGTGTGAGGGGGAGGGGGGTGTGATGGAGGGGGTGTGAGGGGAGGGGGGAGTGATGGAGGGGGTGTGAGGGGAGGGGGTGTGAGGGGAAGGGGGTTGTGTGTAGGGGAGGGTGGTGTGAGGAGGGGTTGTGTGGAGAGGGTTGTTGAGGGTGGGAGGGGGTTTGAGGGGAGGGGGTGTGATGGAGGGGGTGTGGAAGGGGAGGGGGTGTTGATGGAGGGGGTTGTGAGGGGAGGGGGTGATCTGATGGAGGGGGGTTGTGAGGGGCAGGGGGTGTGAGGGGATGGGGGTGTGAGGGGAGGTGGGTGTGATGGAGGGGGTGTGATGGAGAGTGTGTGAGGGGGGAGGGGGTTTGAGGGGAGGGGGTGTGAGGGGGAGGGGGTTGATGGAGGGGGTTTTTGTGATGGAGAGGGTGTGAGGGGGGTGGCGGTTGAGGGGGAGGGGGTGTGAGGGGGAGGGGGTGTTGGGGGGGAGGGGGTGTGAGGGGAGGAGGGTGAGGGGTGGGGGAGTGTTGGAGGGGGTGTATGGAGGGGGTTGTGAGGGGAGGGGGTGTTGAGGGGAGGGGGTGTGATGCGAGGGGGTGTCATGGAGGGGGGTGTGAGGGAAGGGGGTGTGAGGGAGGGGGTGGTGTTGTTTGTGAGGGGGGAGGGGGTGTGAGGGGGAGGGGGTGTTAGGGGAGGGGGTGTTTGGGGAGGGGTTTGTGAGGGGGGAGGGGGTGTGAGATAGGGAGGGGAGGTGTGAGGGGGAGGGGGTGTGAGGGCGGAGGGGGTGTGATGGGGAGGGGGTTTGAGGGAGGGGGATTGTAGAGGGGGGAGGGGGTGTGAGGGGTGAGGGGGTGTCATGGAGTGGGTTGTGAGGGGGGAGGGGGTTTTTGTGAGGGG
Source organism: Okamejei kenojei (assembly GCA_035221665.1). NCBI lineage: Eukaryota > Metazoa > Chordata > Chondrichthyes > Rajiformes > Rajidae > Okamejei > Okamejei kenojei. The sequence continues at coordinate 4,472,607 of CM069154.1, forward strand.
AGGGGTGGTGGGTTTGGTGTGAGGGTGGGAGGGGGTGTGAGGGGAGGGGGTGTGAGGGGAGGGGGTGTGATGGAGGGAGGTGTGATGGAGGGGGAGTGAGGGGAGGGGGGTGTGAGGGGGGATGGGGTGTGTGGGGGAGGGGGTGTGAGGGGGAAGTGGGTGGAGGGGAGGGGGTTGTAATGGAGGGGGGTGTGTGGGGGGGAGGGGGTATGAGGGAGGGGGTCGTTTGTTGAGGGGGAGGGGTTGGGGAGAGGGGGTTCGGTGAGGGGGAGTGGATGTGAGGGAGAGGGGGTGTCAATGGAGGGGGTGTGAGGGGAGGGGGTGTGTGAGGGTGGGAGGGGGGGATTATAGTGGGTGTGAGACGGGGCGTCCCACTCCGTGAGCGCCGGGCCCCTCCCGCCCACTGACGTTCGCCAGGCTCCGAGCCTGGACCATCGACGGCGCCGCATATGGGCCTACCTGTACTCACTGGAAATAACATGGATGAGGAAGGTGACCTCATTGAAACTTACGGAATAGTTGAAAGCTGGTTAGAGTGGATGTGGAGAGGATGTTTCCACTGGATGGGAGAGTCCAGACCAGCCTCAGAATGAGAAGGAGTTCTTTGGGAAAGTTGAGTGAATTTCTTTAGTCAGAGGGTGAGAGTGATGGGGGGAAGAGAGTGAGGTATGAAGAAGAAGGGTGTGGAAGAGGGGAACGAGATGAGGAGGAGGAGGGGAGAAAGGAAGTGGTGAGATAGGAGAAGTAGGAGAAGGAAAGGACAGGAGAAGAGGGAAGAAGTGGGAGGAGATGGGAGGAAGTGTGGGTGGCAGGTGAGGAGGAGGGAGAGATGAGGGGAGAGGGACGAAGTGTAGAAAGAACGAGGTGGGGTGGGTGAGGTAGTAGGATGAAAGAGGGGTGGGTGGAGGGAGTAAGGGAGAGGAGAGAGGAGATAGGGAAGAGAGGTGCTGAGGAAAGTGAGAAAAGAAAGGAGAATGTGTTTGAGCGTGGAAGGAGGGGGAGGGGATCGAGAGGGAGTGAGAGTGGGGGAGGGAAGAGAGTAGGGAAGGTAGATGGGGAGAGGGGGTAGACCGAGGGACGGTGCGAGAGAGAGAAGAAATGTAGGAAGAGAGGAGAGTAGAGAGATGGAGAGAGGGTGTAAGGGGCTGGGCGAAACGAGGAAGAGAGAAGAAGAGGAGGTGAGGCAGAGGTGAGAGAGAGGAAGAGAAGAGGGGTGGGAAGGGAGAAAAGGAAGAAGAAGAGAGAGACCATGAGGAGGGGGTGTAAACGGGTGGGGAGGGGGGGTGGAGGAGGGGGGAGGGGACGATGATGGGGGGAGGGTGGATGGAGGAGGAGAAGATTGATAGGGGGGGGGGAGGAGGGAAAGAGGGGATGATGGGGTGAAATGGAGATGGTGAGAGGGGTGGGGGGGGGTTGAGGGGCGTGTGAGAGGGGGAGGAGGGGGGAAGGGGGTGTGAGGGGAGGGGGTGTGAGGGGAGGTAGGGGGCGTGATGGTGAGGTGGGAGAGGGGGGTGGGGGGGGGAGGCGTGGTCATGGAGGGGGTGTGAGGGAGGGCCTGGGGGGGGGGGGGGGGGGTGTGGGGGAGGGTGTGTGAGAAGGTGGAGGGGGTTGTGAGGGGAGGAGGGTGTTAGGGGGAGGGGGTGTGATGGAGGGGGTGTGAGGAGGGGGTGTCATGGAGGGGAGGGGTGGGGGTAGGGAGGGGGTGTGTGTGAGGGGGGAGGGGGTGTGAGGGGAGGGGGTGTGAGGGGGTTGGTGGAGGGGGTGTGAGGGGGGATGGGGGTGTCATTGGGGGGTGTGAGGGGGGAGGGGGTGTGAGGGGGAGGGGTGTGTTCATGTCAGGGGAGGTGAGGGTGTGATGGAGGGGCGCTGTAAGGGCCCCCCCCCCCCCCCCCCCCCCCCCCCCCCCGAGGGTGTGAGGGGGGGGAGGAGGGGAGGAGGTCATGGAGGGGGTGTATGGAGGGGGAGGGGGTGTGAGGGGAGGGGGTGTGATGGAGGGGGTGTGAGGGGGTCGAGGGGGAGGGGGTGTGGAGGGGAGGGGGTGTGAGGGGGGAGGGGGAGGGGCGTGTGAGGGGGGAGGGGTGTGATGGGGTGTGATGGGGGGGTGTGAGGGGGTGTGAGGGGTAGAAAATTGGGGACTCTTTGGATGTGATGGTGGGGGGTGGTGGGGGAGGGGGGGGGGGTTGTGATGGGGGGTGAGGGGAGGGGGTGAGGGGGTGGGGGGTGGTCTGAGGGGGAGGGGAGGGGGTGTGAGGGGGGGGGTGTGAGGGGAGGAGGGGGTGTGATGTGGGGTGAGGGGAGGGGTCCATTCTGTGAGGGTACTTATGATGTGGGAGGGTTTTTTTCGTTATTGAGGGGGGGGTGGGTGTGTTTTGTGTAGGGGGTGTTTGTATGATGGTGGGGGGGTGTGAGGACTTTTCTTTTTGGGTGAGGGTGAGGGGAGGGTTTTGTAGGCTTTGCCGTCTGTGGTTTGGAGGGGGACGGATGTTAATGTTGTGTGTGTGTGCGGTTGTTAGCTGTGTGGTTGTTTTTTTTTGTGTTTGTTGTGTTTTCTTGTGTGTGGGGTGAGGGTGTTGTGTGTTGTGTGTACTGCTTTGGTTTTAGTGTGTGTTGATGGTTTTTATTTTGTGAGGGGAGGAGGGTGTGAGGGGGTGTGAGGGGAGGGGGTTGAGGGGAGGGGGATTGTGGGGGGGGAGGGGGAGAGTGTGTGTGAGGGGAGGGGGTGTGAGGGGGTGTGAGGGGGGTAGGGGGTGTGGGGGGGGTCTGTTGGATGGGGGTGTGAGGGGAGGGGGAGGGGGTTGGAGGGGAGGGATGTGATGGAGGTGTGAGGGGAGGGGTGTGTGAGGGGGGGTTGTGAGGGGTGGGGGTTTCAGGGGGTGGAGGGGGTGTGAGGGGAGGGGGTGTCATGAGGGGGGGGGTGGCGGGGGGTGAGGGGAGGGGGTGTGAGGGGAGTTGTCATGGAGGGGGTGTGGGTGTGAGGGGGGGCGTGAGGGGAGGAGGGTGAGTGGGTGGTGTGGGGGTGTGGGGGGAGGGTGTGAGGGGGGGGGTGTGAGGGGGTGGGGTGTGAGGGGGGTGTCAGGGGGAGGGGGTGGAGGGGGGTGTGAGGGGAGGGTGTGATGGAGGGGGTGTGAGGGGTGGGGGGTGTCATGGGGCGTGTGAGGAGGGGGGGAATGGGGGTGAGGGGGGGGGGGTATGTGAGGGGGGGGTGTGAGGGGAGGGGGTGTGAGGGGAGGGTGGTGTTGAGGGGAAGGGGGGGTGTGAGGGAGGGGGTGTTAGGGGGGAGGGGGGGGTGTGATCGGGATGGTGTGAGGGGGGAGGGGGTGAGGGGAGGGGGTGAGGGGGGGGGTGTGAGGGGGGCTGTGAGGGGAGGGTGGAGGGAGGGGTGAGGGAGGGGTGATGGAGGGGTGTGAGGGAGGAGGGGGTGTGATGGAGGGGGTGTGTGGAGGGGGTGTGAGGGGGTGACATGGAGGGGGTGTGAGGGGAGGGGGGTGTGAGGGGAGGGGGTGTGAGGGATGGTGTGAGGGGAGGGGGTATGGAGAGAGGGGGTTGAGGGGGTGTGTGATGGAGGGGGTGAGGGGAGGGGTGAGGGTGTGGAGGGGTGGATGTGAGGGGGTGTGATTGGAGAGGGTGAGGGGGGAGGGGGTGTGAGGGAGGGGGGTGAGGGGAGGGGGTTGTGAGGGGGAGGGGGTGATGGAGGGGGTGTGAGGGGGGAGGGGGTTGAGGGGAGGGGGTGTGAGGGGTAGGGTCGTGTGGGGGGGAGGGGGTGTGAGGGGAGGGGGTAGTGAGGGGGGTGTCAGGGGGTGTGTGAAGAGGGGGTGTGGAGGGGGGGGGTGTGAGGGGAGGGGGTGTGAGGGGAGGGGGTGTGAGGGGGGGGTGTGGGGGGGAGGGGGTGTGAGGGGAGGGGGTGTGTGAGGGGGGGTGGTGAGGGGGGGTGTGAGGGGAGGGGGTGTGGGGGGGAGGGGCGTGGGGGAGTGTGAGGGGGTTGTGAGGGGAGGGGGTGTGAGAGGGGGTTGTTAGGGGAGGGGGTGTGAGGGGAGGGGTGTGAGGGGAGGGGGTGTGAGGGGGGAGGGGGTGTGAGGGGGAGGGGTGAGGGGGGAGGGGAGGGGGTGTGAGGTGTGAGGGGGGGGGGGGTGTGAGGGGAGGGGTGTGGGGAGGGGTGGGGGGGGAGGGGGTGTGAGGGGGGGGGTGTGTGAGGGGGGGTGTGAGGGGGTGTGAGGGGGGAGGGGGTGGAGGGGAGGGGTGTGAGGGGGGAGGGGGTGTGGAGGGTGTGAGGGGGTGTGGGGAGGGAGGTGGTGTGATTGGAGGGGGTGTGAGGGGGGGAGGGGGTGGGTGGGGAGGGGGGGGAGGGGGGGGAGGTGGGTGTGAGAGGGGGCGGGGCGGGCCGCGCCCACGTGAGCGCCGGCCCCTCCCGCCCACTGACGTCTCCAGGCTCCGACTGGACCATCGACGGCGCCCCGCATCTGCCCCGCCCACCCACTGCGACCCCGGTTCTGGTTGGTCAGTCGCCATGTCCGTCATGCACATGTGGGCGGTGATGTTTGCTGCTCCCGCCCACCCCTCCCAGCGCTCGACTGTGATTGGTCCACGCGTCTGTCTGTCAATAACGTACAAGCGGTGTCTCCACCTTCGTCCCGCCCCCCCGGGCCGCGCCGACCGCTGATTGGTGGGAGTGTCCGTCAGTCTGCGGCGGGTCCCGGCGGCCGGCGCGCTCCCATTGGCCGAGGCGGCCGCCCGCCAGACGAGGGGGCGGGACATCGCGGCGGCCGCTCGAAGCCGGAGCCGCCACTCGGTTAATGGGGGACGCGCCTCGCCGCCGGCCTCAGGTAATACCCCACCCCGGGGCCCGGGCGGCGCCGCCGGCCTGCGGTCATCACCCGACCCCGGGGCCCGCGGCCCGACCGACTCTCTCTCAGAGCTGAGGGACACAGGGACAGGGAGGGGGAAGGAGGGACAGGCCATAGTACCCGGGGGGGGGGGAATGGAGGGAGGTGAGGGGGAGGGGGAGACAGGGGAGGGAGAGGTGGAGGAGGAGGGGGAGAGGGGGGGGGGGACGGGGAGGGGGAGACAGAGACAGAGAAGGGGACAGGAGGGGGGGTTAGGGGAGAGAGGGAGACAAGGGACGGGGGGGCAGGAGAAGGGTACATGGAGGAGGGGTGACACCAGGGGGGGTGGGATGGGGGGAGGGGAGGAGGAGGGTACAGAGGAGGGGAGGGCTGCACATAGAAGAGGGGACGACGGGAGAGGAAAGGAGGGAGTGGTGCACTGAGGAGGGGGGATGACGGAGAGGAAGGGAGGGGAGACAGAGTGGGGGGGGAGGGGGCAAGCGAGGGTAAAACCCGGCTGGAGCAGCGAGACTCCCGGCCAGAAGTGCAGAGAGGACGGAGGCTCCAGTCACTGAGGCAGCCTGACAGGGTGAAGTGCCAGAGATGTATGTGGTGGCATGCGGCTTGGACACCAAGTTGCCCAGAGGAGTTTTCAGAGAAGTGGTGGTGAAATAATACATCTAAATGCAATAATATATCTATATAATATAATCTATCTATATGCAATGATGGATTATGTGCAATATTTTGTGAGGAGACTTTACTGTCTGAGTGCATGAGAGATTAAAATATTGGAGACATTCTGCACAATATCTGGGCGGCTGCTTCAGAAATCTGCTATAATTTACAGTGTGTTCTTTAAAGACAATGGTTAAGGGATTCCTGAGCTAGTTTGAGGGATTAAATGCAGAGGTTGCGTGGGATAGATAGCTTTAGAGGAATATTTGAGAGTGAGAATTGGTTTGAACACAGATATGAGGAATTATGCAAAAGCAGAAAAATAAATAGTGTTGGCAGAGATTGGCTGCAAAACAAAATTATTGGGATTCTGATTGATTTTGGAACAGGAAATATTTAGTGTGAAACTATTTAAGAATTAATTGTGTGTGAGTTGTGAAATTTGATCAAGGAGTTTCTTACTACACGAGCTTGAATCTGACAGCACAGGTGAGGCTTGAAGCTGGGGGTATTTTTTTCCGGGAGAGATTGCGTCTGAAGAAGGGTCTCGACCCTTCTCTCCAGAGACTCTGGCTGTGCCGCTGAGTTGCTCAGCTTTTTGTGTCTATCTCCTGTGTGTTTGTTAAATCCGCCTTCGGTAAAGTAACTCCGCGGGACAGGCAGCATCTCGGGTAAGAATATTTCAGGTCGAGACCCTTCTTCATTCAGTAAAGCAGTTTTTTTTTAGACATTGGGTAAACATGCAGGTCTTGGACGCGTGGGAGGTGGAGAGTCACAAGTAAAAAGCTCTCCCTCGCGTTTGCTTGAAAGTTTATTACTTGTAAGCGATTTTTAACGTGCCTCTCTATTCCATTCGCAGCGTCAACTTGTCGACGTCCGACTGTTTGTCCTCGCTATTATTAATTTGGAACTTTTTTTCTTCCCCCTGCCACGTGTTGAAGATATGGCACACTTCCTTGATGGGACGGGACTCGGGGAATGACGTTGAAATCTAGCGGGACTGCAGCTCTACCGACCACATCTGCAGGGCAAGAGACTGGAAAGGATCTTTATCATACACACAACGTCTTCTAGTTCAATTTGCCAGCCGTGAAACTACTGAGACCTAAATTTTGGGAAGGGGGTGAGGGAGGCTTTTTTTTTGTTGAAACAGATAACAGACTTGAGGGAATTAAACATTATGGTGTCCCGAAGATTGTGAATACATCATGTCTACTTCCACAGAACAGAAAGAGGTCGGCTTGGTCTATCACGTCAATGGAAATGCCTATCCCATTGATGCAAACTCTGATGACTTCACCATCTCCATAACCCCAAGCTCGTCCAAGGAGCTAGTGGAGAGAGAAAGTTCGGACTATCTAACGGAGGAGAGGGGGCAGCTTGAGAGGACGGAGGTTGTGGTGAGGGACTCCCGGGCCAACGCCAAGGGTTTGAGGGAAGAAGACGCCCTTCTGGAGAACGGCAGTCAAAGTATCGACAGTGATGACATTAGCAGCAACCCCAGTCGTGCTGCAGATTCCCTCAAAGAGACCTCTTTCTCCATAGGACTACAGGTTGTCTTCCCATTCCTGCTGGCAGGCTTTGGAACAGTGGCTGCTGGCATGGTCTTGGATATAGTGCAGGTAAGGGTGTTCAGTTTATTGTCATGTGTGCAGTGAAAAGTGTTTTGTTGTTGCGTGCTATCCAGTCAGTGTAAAAACTATATATGATTACATTCAAGCTGTCAGTAGTGTGCAGACACAGGATAGAGGGAAGTACGATTAGTACAATATAAAATCCAGTGAATGCCATTAAAGATAGGCCGAGGGTCTCCAATCGGGTAGAGGGTAGGTCAGTACCGCTCTCTAGTTCGTGATATGGTGCAGGTAAGAGAGTTTAGTTTAGTTTATTGTCACGTGTACGAGGTACAGGGGAAAGCTTTTTTTGTTGCGTGCTATCCAAACAAACAGTTGCCTGATAAGAGTTGGGAAATGAAACTGTCCCTAAATCTGGAGGTGTGTGTTTCACGTTTCCGTACTTGATGTGAGAGGGGAAGTGTCTGGGGTGAGACTGGTCCTTGATTATGCTGGTGATCTTATAGCTTGTAGCGTGAGGTGTAGGTGGAGTCAATGGATGGGAGGTTGGTTTGCGTGATGGTCTGGGCTGTGTCCACAATTCTTTGCAATTTCTTGCGGTCTTGGATGGAGCTGTTCCCAAACCGTGCTGTGATGCATCCGAATAAAATGCTTTTTATGCCGCATCTGTGGAAGTTGGTGCGAGATGTTGGGGACATGCTGAACTGACTCAGCCTTCAAAGGAAGACGTGGCATTGGTGTGCTTTCTTGGGCCATTGCTGAGAGTCATCAACCTGAGCGTTTGGCACCCCCAAAGCTAAAAGTTGTGGGTAAAACATGGAAACACTCCCTCGGGGTTCTCCCCACTACCCTGTCTAACATCCTCCACTGCGAACTTCCAGAGGCCTTGGCAGTGTCTGATGTTTTGGCAGCTGATACACGCGCCCCAGCATTGTTCATTCAGAGCTGATTGTTTTGACCTCAGGAAGATCCTGTGATTGTTCCTGTTTTAAGGTCGTGTTTTTGATGAAGGATGTTAAGATTTATTATTGTCACATGTACCAAGTTACAAGGATAAGCTTTGTTTTACACGCTGTCCAAACAAATTAGATAACACTATACTTAAATACAATCAAGTCAATCTCAAGCACTATAGATAGAGCAAAGGGGAAGATACAGAGTGCAGAATATAGTCCTCTGGTGTGAAGGAATGGGCGACGTTTCGGATCGAGCCCAGAAACGTCGCCCATTCCTTCTCTCCGGAGATGCTGCCTCACCCGCTGAGTTACACCAGCATTTTGTGTCTACCTTTAATTTAAACCAGCATCTGCAGTTCTTTCTTATGCAGAATGTAGTCCTCCGCATTGTAGCACATCAGTTCCAGAGACAAAGTCCAATGTCTGCAATGGGGTAGAGTAGAGATCAATCAGACAGCACCATAGGTTATGGAAGGACCGTTCAGAGGCTGGTGGTGCACGCTTTCAAGATTCTGTACCTTCTGTCAGACAGGAACCGGGGAAAGAAGGAATGACCGGGGTGGGAGAAGTCTTCGATTGGAAAGTCGGCTGCTTTCCCGAGGTAGAGTGAAGTGTAGATGGAGTCAATGGTGAGGAGTCTGGTCTGTGTGATGGACTGGGCTACATCCACAACTCTGCAATTTCTTGCGGTCTTGGGCAAAATTGTTCCTAAACCAAGCTGTGACGCAGCTCAGCATTGTGCTTTCCATGGTGCGTTTGTAGAAGTTTGAGTTTCTGCAGGGAGTAGAAGCGTTGGTGTGACTTCCTGGATGTGGTCGGTCCATGACAGGTTGTTAGTTAAGCTTTGAACTAAATCTAACTAAAATGGAAATTAGTCAGAAGCATATGACATGCATAAAAATAGCTCCAGATTTATGTGCATTATATATAAATGCATTTGAAAAGAGAGAAAGCTCTGTTTTGTAACTTTCCTGATGGATTAATACAAAATCTTAGTGTGGATTTTGTGTCTGCATTTTACACAATGAGGAAAAAGTGGAACGGCTTGGAAATAAGTAGGAAGGAACTGCAGGTGCTGGTTTATATCACAGATTGACAAGTGCTGGAGTAACTCAGTGGGTGAGGCAGCATCTCTGGAGAATAGGAATAGCTGATGTTTAAGGCGGTACGGTGGCGTAGCGGGGAGAGCTACTGCCTTACAGCGCCAGAGACCCGGGTTCGATCCTGACTACGGGTGCTATCTATACGGAGTTTGTATGTTCTCCCCGTGACCGGGTGGGTTTTCTCCGAGATCTTCGGTTTCCACTGGCACTCCAAATACGTGCAGGTTTGTAAGTTAATTGGCTTAGTATAAATGTAAGTTGTCCCTTGTGTGTGTAGGATAGTGTTAATGTACAGGGATCGCTGGTCGTTGCGAACTCTGGACTGAAGGACCAGTTTCCGCGCTGTATCTCTAAACTAAACTAAACCCTTCCTCAGACTGAAAGATAGAGAAGGACCCCACTTTACCTTTCAATCTGAAGATGGATTCTGACCTGAAACGTCACCAATTCCATCTCTGCGGAAGATTTACAAGGATGTTGCCAGGATCTGAGGGGCTGAGTTATAGGGAGAGGTTGAGCAGGCTGGAACTCTATTCCTTGGAGTGCAGGTGGATGAGAGGTGATCTTATAGAGGTGTACAAAATCATGAGAGGAATCGATTGACTATTACCCATAGTAGGAGGAATCGAGGACCAGAGGACATAGGTTTACGGTGAGGGGGGGAAAAGATTTTATAGGAATCTGAGGGGTAACATTTTCACACAAAGGGTGGCGGGTGTATAGAATGGGCTGCTGGAGGAGGTAGTTGAGGCAGGGACTATCGCAATGTTTAAGAAGCAATTAGACAGGACATGGACAGGACAGGTTTGGAGGGATATGGGCCAAACGTAGGCAAGTGGGACTAGTGTAGATGGGACATGTTAGGCAAGTTGAACCGAAGGGACTGTTTCCACACTATGTCTCTAACTCCTTTTCTCCAGAGATGCTGCCTGACCCGCTGAGTTGCCCTTTAGGAGTGAATGATTCCATTTGGAATTAGCAGTGCCAAAGCTTCCCATCTCACTCACTGTGCAAGCTCCCACCAAGGTTTTCCATTCAATAAAAATGTCCTGCCCCTCACCTTTGTGCTATATATTTTTGCCATTTGCATCTTTATCCGACTCCTGTCTTCCACGTGGCTGGAATTATATGTAGGACAGGAACCATGCTATTGCATTAGCAGGTTTAAACCAGGCAGCCCTTGCAGGGATAACATATTTTGCTATTATAAGCTGCCTCATGTTTGTAAATGGGGCATTGTGTAATAATGTGTTCCATGGGACTCCTACAAAGTTCCAATAAAACCTGCTTTCACCAGGGTTTGTTATTCTTTGGGCAAAGTCATTGCAGCATGCAGGAATGCATCTGTAGTTCCCTCCAAAAGACAGACACACACTAAAAGCTGGAGTAACTCAGTTGGTCAGGCAGCATCTCTGGAGAAAGGGAATAGGTGGCGTTTGGGTTGAGACCCTTCTTCCTCCTCCACCTGGCTTCACAATCTGCAACTCTTCAAACCTGTCTCACACCATCTGTTCTCATCTCTGACCTTTGTTCCACCCACCTGCCTATCAAACGCTCCGCTCCTCACCTAGGTCGACCTGCCATGCTTTGTCCTACTTCTCAATAGATAATAGACAATAGGTGCAGGAGTAGGCCATTCGGCCCTTTGAGCCAGCACTGCCATGCACTGTGATCATGGCTGATCATCCACAATCAGTAGCCCGTTCCTGCCTTCTCCCCATATCATTTGACTCTGCTATCTTAAAGGGCCCTATCTAACTCTCTCTTGAAAGCATCTCCCCCTTTCCAGCTTTTTTTTTCCTCACTCCCCTTACAATCAGTCTGAAGAAGAGTCTCGACCCAAAACATCACCTGTCCATGTTCTCTAACGATGTTACCTGACCCGCTGAGTTACTACAGCACTTAACTCAACGCTGCTAACTGCATTGAGGGGATGCAAGGGTTACTTGAAGTTAGAGAAATCAGTGTCCGAAGAAGGGTGTTGGCCCGAAACGTTGCCTATTTCCTTCACTCCATAGAGGCTGCTGAGTTTCTCCAGCATTTTTGTGTACCTTCAATATTCATACAGCTGGGTTGTAAGCTACCCAAGCAAAATATGAAGTGCTGCTCCTCCAATTTGCATTTGGGATGGGCAGTGTATAGTGTGTATATATAGAAGACAGTGGGGAAATATATACATGGCTCCCTGATTTCCCTTGCATTCCTCGTATGCACTTTGCTCCCAGGCAGCTTAGGAACTGAACAACTGTGCGTGGGTTAGTCCACAGTTGCAACGCCACGTGTAGGTTTTAAAGCCTAGAATTGTGTGTTTAAGGATATGTAGAGTTAACCACGGCACTCAGCAAGTCAGGCAGCATCTGTGGAATGGAATGAAATACTTTAGTGTCGCATGTGACTAGGTACAGTGAAATTCTTTGTTTGCATACCCAATGTACACACATAGCAGCCACACGTGGCGCTGACAAAGTTACAAAGCACGCCGGCTCCTCCTTTTGTTCACCCCCCCCCCCAGTGATTCGCCCACACCGGGTCCTCAATTGTCCATTGTTCTCCTCCAACTTATAGCGGGGTCCTCCACCCCCCCACCTTCACGCTTCGTCGACCGCACTTCCCACTGCGAGCCCATCGTTACGTCTCATCGCCTCACCGACCTCGAGGCTCGGCTCCTCTAACCCGAGCTTCACATCAAGTCAGGACCCCTATTTTCAGACTGATTTTTGTTGGAGGGGGGATTGAGCTGTGCCTGTTTCCACGCTGTATCTCTAATCTAAAAAAAGCGAATAGAATATCCTTGGTCTTTGAAGCCCCATGCGCACAAAATGCAGTAACTCAGCGGGACAGTCTCTGGAGAAAAGGAATAGATAATGTTTCGGGTCGAGACCCTTCTTCAGACTGAGAGTCAGAGAGCCCCTGACTCTCAGTCTGAATAAGGGTCTCAACCCGAAACGTCACCCATTCCTTCTCTCCAGAGATGCTGCCTGTTCCACTGTTACTCCAGCATCTTGTGTCAATCTTCGGTGTAAAGCAGCATCTGCAGTTCTTTCCTACCCTTTCTTACACAGATTAGTGGGGAGAGGAAAGGGAGAGTGTGGGGGAAACAAATTCCTGCTCTCTAAATATGAATTGCAAGCAACCGCATGAAAGCTATGTACTTTAGATAAACCCTATGAGCTGGATCCAAACTATTTACACCTCCAGCTACAATTTTAACTAGCTTTACAGAAAAAGCTTGTCAACAAGACGGACTGAATAATATAGTAAAACATAATTATCTCTCTTCAATTTGTGTCTACAGCTCAAAACAAACCCCACATTCCTTAGTTTGCCATCCCAGTGGCTATAAACTCCCTTGGCGAGTAGTGTAGGGATGAAGTTACAAAATGGAGGCAATCTATTTAGTATAAGTTGTTCATGGTGATGTTGACCTTCAATGAGTAATTAATCCACTTATTTTGGCCCTTCTATTCTCTTGTTCCTAGAGTTTCACTTTACTCTTGTCCAAGATAATCGTGGATGTTGATTACGAATGTGAAAAGGGTCCAGTTTAGGCTGTTTGTCCACCAGCGACTGCTCTACCATTAGGTCATTGGGATCACCTATAATCTTTTACCCCTTTGCTTACACACTTCCTATTTTTATTTTTAAAAGTGCTGGAGTAGCTCAGCGGGACAGGCAGCATCTCGGGAGAGAAGGAATGGGTGACGTTTCGGGTTGAGTCCCTTCTTCAGACTGATCTCCAGAGATGCTGCCCGATTCACTGAGTCATTCCAGCACTTTGTCTTGTTTTGTAAGCCAGCATCGGCAGTTCCGTGTTTCTCTATTTCCTTTCAACTGGAGTAACTTTTAGCCATCTTATCTGCCGGTGCATGTGGACCCTGCTGCATCACAACACCACATGAACACGAGTAAACACTCTGGAGTTTAGAGGGATGAGAGGGGATCTTATTGAAACGTATAAGATTATTAAGGGTTTGGACACGGTAAAGGCAGGAAACATGTTCCCGATGTTGGGGGAGTCCAGAACCAGGGGCCACAGTTTAAGAATAAGGGGTAAGCCATTTAGAATGGAGACGAGGAAACACTTTTTCTCGGAGAGAGTGGTGAGTCTGTGGAATTCTCTGCCTCGGAGGGTGTTGGAGGCCAGTTCTCTGGATACTTTCAAAAGAAGCTAGATAGGACTGTTAAAGATAGCGGAGTCAGGGGATATGGGGAGAAGACAGGAACATGATACTGATTAGGGATGATCACATTGAATGGCGGTGCTGGCTCGAAGGGCTGAATAGCCTACTCCTGTACCTATTATCTATTGTCTTCTCTCTTAATTTTATTATTGCTGAATCAATTTACAGGTAAAACATGAGCATTGCACGCAAGCTGATATTTGTTGCTCATCTTTCCTGACGCAATACATGGAAATGCTCTTTTCTTTGTCCCACCCATTCATAACCCTAAACTTGTCTTTCCACAATCTTAGTTGTTCCGATTATGTTTTTGTAATTGACATTGGGGGCTCCATTGCATAACAATTGTGTTCAGACTTTGAGAATGGGGCCTGGACTATTGGGTATTACCTCCAGGGAGAGGTTGGACAGACTTGGATTGTTTTCTCTGAACCGCCAGAGGTTGTGGGTGCAGCATAGATAGGGTAGACAGTCAGAACCTTCTCCACAGGAAGGAAGAATCGAACACTAGAGGGCGTCGCTTCATGTTGAGAAGGGCAAAGTTTAAAGGAGATGTGCGGGGCATGCATCTTGATACAGAGGGTGGTGGGTGCCTGGAACACGCTGCCGGGGCTGGTGGTGGAGACAGATACAATAAGAGGCTTTTAGATTGGCACATGGATATGCTGGGAATGAAGGAATATAAATTATGTGCAGGCAGATCTTGCCACCATGTTTAGCACAGACTGCACGGGCTGAAGGGCCTGTTCCTGTGCCGTGAGAGTGTCAAGTAGGAAGGTATTTGGACATGCGCGCTCTTGTTACATCCTGAACATATCTCACTGCGTTCAGAATGAATAAATTCATTATTAAGTGCATTTATATAAGCAAATCCATCAGATCAATTGAAAAAACACACAAAAAGCTGGAGTAACTCAGCAGGTCAGGCAGCATCTCTGTAGAAAAGGAACAGGTGACGTTTTGGGTCGGAACCCTTCTTCAGACTGCTTTCAGAAGTTTCAATTGGAAAATCCCTGGGGAAGCCAGTTGGATGCAACGTTGCATTTTGTGTTATTGCTTTAACAAAGAATGAACCTTGATCAGAAAGAACTCCATGTTCAATGAATAACTGGAATTTTTAAAGCCTATCTGAGCATACAATATTTGCTTTCATTCTTGCTAAAATTGGTAACTCCAAATATACATGACTCTCTAGGTACGATGTGCGTCTCGGGTTCAACGTGTAGTGAACCCTGACTAGTTTAGAGATAGTGTGGAAACAGGCCCTTCGTCCCACCGAGTTCACACCGGCCATCGATCCCCATACACGAGCACTATCCTACATACTAGGGATAATTTACAGAAGCCAATTAACCTACAAAACTGCTTTGGAATGTGGATGGAAACCAGAGCACCCAGTGAAAACCCACGCGGTCACAGAGGGAATGTATAAACTCCGTTCAGACAGCACCCGTTGTCGGGATTGAACCGGGGTCTGTGGCGCTGTGAGGAAACAGGTCTCCGCTGTGCCACCGTGCTGATGTTGTTCTGTTAATGTCCCTGTAAAACTGCAACAAACACATACTATTATTCTGTTCCCAATACATATATTAATCAAACATTGACTCTGAAAGATGGACACAAAATGCTGGAGTAACTCAGTGGGGCAGGAAGTATCTCTGGAGAGAAGGAATAGGTGATGTCTTGGGTCGAGACATAGAAACATAGAAAATAGGTGCAGGAGTAGGCCATTCGGCCCTTCGAGCCATCACAGCCGTTCAATATGATCATGGCTGATCATCCAGAATTAGTACTCTGTTCCTGCTTTCTCCCCCTATCTCTTGATTCTGTTAGACCTAAGAGCTATATCCAACTCTCTTGAATACATCCAGTGAATTGGGCTCCACTACCTTCTGAGGCAGAGAATTCCACCGATTCACAACTCTCTGGGTATAAATGTTTTTCCTCATCTCAGTCCTAAAAGGCCTACCCCTTATTCTTAACATGTGACCCCTGGTCTGGACTCCCCCAATATTGGGAACATTTTTCCTGCATCACGGGTGTTAAGACGTATCTTAACACCCGTCTGAAGAAGGGTCTCGACCTGGAACGTCGCCCATTCCTTCTCCAGAGATGTTGCCTGTCCCACTGAGTGACTCCAGCATTTTGTGTCAATCTTCGGTGTAACACAGCAACTGCAGTTCCTTCCTACACTTGACCCTTGAAGGTCTGCCTTCTTTTGCTGTCTCTGCCCTGCCCTGCCTAAGGCCTTGTTGCCAAATGGATCGTACTTGAGGGACCATGGATGTGGTGAGACAGAGACTATTCAATTCAATTATACCCGATGGAACTGTAGGAGCTGATGACGCAAGTCAAAGTACCAGGAACAGCCTGAACCCGGGCAGATGTACTTTCATCAGTGTAAACCAGTCAGCCATGAGCAGCTTTAATCTTACTGTTGGAAATCCATCTTTGAGTCACGTAGGCACAGTAGCACAGCGGTAGAACTGCTGCCTTGCAGCGACAGAGACCCGGGTTCGATCCTGACCTCGGGTGCTGCCTGTAAGGAGTATGTACGTTCTCCCCGTGACCTGCGTGGGTTTTCTCCAGATACTCCGGTTTCCTCACACACTCCAAAGACGTACAGGTTTACAGGTTAATTGGCTTTGGTAATAATTGTAAATTGTCCCTGGAGCGTGTCAGACAGTGCTAGTGTACAGGGTGATCGCTGGTAAGGTCTAACGTCTACATCTGTGGACTAAATCCCCATTGAAAGCAGGAAGTTTGCCAGACTTCTCCAAGGTTTAATTTTGAAATCTGACTATCTCCCGGGAGATTGTACGTTGATTGTTAGTGGTGTAAAATGCCATAACAGCAAATTTAATTTCCTGACCATTTGCACAGTTCCACTGTGTGATTAAGGCTATTTAATCTCCGCTCTCTGTTCCCGCTCCCTATGCTCCTCCGCCCAGTTCAGTTAAGTACTGCTGGGCAGCACAGCGATTACTTGTTGTTATAACAATGTATCGTTGAAAATTATCCAAGAGTTGAAGAAAAAGAACCACCCCGTGCAAACAGTATGTTGGACAAGGGAGACACCAGGACTATCGATGCCGGAGGTAGACAAAAGTGCTGGAGAAACTCAGCGGGTGCAGCAGCATCTATGGAGCGAAGGAAATAGGCAATGTATCGGGCTGAAACCCTCGATGCCAGAGTCTTGAGCAAACAAACAAACTCCAGGAGGGCACGGCAATCACGGTGGCGCAGCGGTAGCGTTGCGCCCCTATAGTGCCAGTGACCTGGGTTAGATTCCGCCTACGAGTGCTGTCTTCGGTTTCTTCCCACACTCCAAAGACGTACAGGTTTGTAGGTTACATGGATTGGTAGAAATGTATATTCTCACTAGCGTGTAGGATAGTGTTAATGTGCGGGGATCACCGGTCGGCGAGGACTTGGTGGTCTGAAGGGCCATCTGTAGGGAGAAATGGACAGGCAACTTTTTGGGTCGGGACCATTCTACAGACTAATGCAGTAAAGGGGAGAAGGCTCGTAGAAAGTTTAGCTTAGAGATACAGCATGGAAACAGGCCCTTCGGCCCACCAAGTCCGAGGCGCCCAGCGATCCCCGCACACTAACACTATCCTACACACTGTAGACTATTTTCACTTATAACAAGCCAATTAACCAACAAACCTGTACCTCTTTGGAGTGTGGGAGGAAACCGAAGATCTCAGTGAAAACCCAAGCAGGTCACGGGGAGAGCGTACTGCTGCACCACTATGCTGCCCTTGGAGGTTGCTGTTGGGACATACAGTTTGCACTGTTGGAAAGGGTAGGGCAAGAACAAGGAATTAAATTAATTAACCCAATGTCACCGAGATTGTGGTTAATTAGATGTGGCCTTTGTCCAGCCATCTACCTCTCAACAACCCCCCCACCCCACCCGTATCCACCTATCACTCACCAGGCTCTTTGCCTCTCCTCTCTTCCTCTCTTCCAGTTTTCACCCCCCACCAAAATCAGTCTGAAGAAAGATCCCGACCTGAAACACCATCCATCCATGTCACAGAGTGATACAACATGGAAACAGACCCTTCGGCCCAACTGGCTCACATCGGCCAACATGTCCCAGCTACACTAGTCCCACCTGCCTGCATTTGGTCCATATCCCTCCAAACCTGTCCTATCCATGTACTTGTCTAACTGTTTCTTAAACGATAGGATAGTCCCAGGCTCAACTAGACCTCCTCTGGCAGGTTGTTCCATATACCCACCACCCTTTGTGTGAAAAAGTTACCCCTCAAATTCCTATTCAATCTTTTCCCTTTCACCTTAAACATATGTCTTCTGGTCCTCGATTCACCTACTCTGGGCAAGAGTCTCTCCCTGATCTATTCCTCTCTTGATTTTGTCCACTTATGTTCTCCAGAGATGCTGCATGGCCCACTGAGTTACGCCAGCAATGTCTTTTTTGTCTGCAGTCCCATGTGTCTGCACCGATCACTTGCTGATTCTTGCCCCACCGTTTCTGCCACTTCTCTCTTCAACCGTTCTCCGCTCAATTCCATCAGTCTGAAGAAGGGTCCCAACCTGAAACCTCCTCTGTCCACTTCCCTCTGGGTTTTATTTCAGCTTTGCAGCATCTGCGTTTTTTGTTGTTGTTTTTGTGCTGTTTCTATTCGAACCTTTCCTTTCTGGCTCGCAGTCCGCAGCATGCAGTAAGTCTGGTGGCGTTCTGCCAAATCTCTCCGAATATGCCGCACCGTTGGCAGGGGAAGTCTGTCCAGGACTGACTCCTGTTCCAACAGCTGAGTGTGGACAGTTGCAGTGGGAACCACCCGCATTAGTCGCGGTGATCCAAGCCGCGAGGGTGAGGGTGGGAAAAGTAGAACGTCATCCCCCTAGAAAGGCACTGCAGCAGAATAAACTTCAGCACTAGTCTTGACCGTGTATAATTGTCACATACACCAGCAACAGAACAACAGATTTTCTTGCTGCAGTCTTGCAGGCTATACACATATAATAATAAATAGACAAAATGTGCTGGAAGGAACTGCAGATGTTGGTTTAAATCGAAGAAAGACACAAAATGCTGGAGTAACTCAGCGGGTCCAGAATCTGAAGGGCCTCGACCCTTCAGATTTGTCACCCATTCCTTCTCTCGAGAAATGCTGCCTGTCCCGCTGAGTTACTCCAGCATTTTGTGTCTTCTAATAATAGTGGTGCTTTATAGCGCCAGTGACTCGGGTTCGATCCTAACTACAGTGGCAGTCTGAATGGAGCCGATAACCTACAAACCTGTATGTTTAAGAAGGAACTGCAGATGCTGGAAAATCAAAGGTAGACAAAAATGCTAGATGTTTGAGTGCCGGATGGAGGTTAGCGGCGAAATGGATGAAGTCAGTGAGTTGTGTGTGGGTGCAGGAGGTAGCACCAATGCAGTCATCGATGTAGCGGAGGTAGAGGTCGGGGATGGGGCCACGGTACGCCTTGAACAAGGATTGTTCGATGTACCCTCCAAATGTATAGCTAGGGCCCATGCGCATGCCCATAGATACGCCTTGCATTTCGAGGAAATGGGAGGAGTCAAATGAAAAGTTAGAAACGTAGAAAATAGGTACAGGGGTAGGCCATTCGGCCCTTCGAGCCTGCACCGCCATTCAATATGATCATGGCTGATCATCCAACTCAGTATCCTGTACCTGCCTTCTCTCCATACCCCCTGATCCCTTTAGCCACAAGGGCCACATCTAACTCCCTCTTAAATATAGCCAATGAACTGGCCTCAACTACCTTCTGTGCAGAGAATTCCACAGATTCACCACTCTCTGTGTGAAAAATGATTTTCTCATCTCGGTCCTAAAAGACTTTCCCCTTATCCTTAAACTGTGTCCCCTTGTTCTGGACTTCCCCAACATCGGAAACAATCTTCCTGCATCTAGCCTGTCCAACCTATAAGAATTTTGTAAGTCTCTATAAGATTCCCCCCTCAATCTTCTAAATTCCAGCGAGTACAAGCTGAGTCTATCCAGTCCTTCTTCATATGGAAGTCCTGCCATCCCAGGAATGAGTCTGGTGAATCTTCTCTGTACTCCCTCTATGGCAAGAATGTCTTTCCTCGGATTAGGAGCCAAAACTGTACGCAATATTCTAGGTGTGGCCTCACCAAGACCCTGTAGAACTTCAGTAGAACCTCCCTGCTCTTGTACTCAAATCCTTTTGCTTTGAAGACCCTTAATAACTTTATTAAAGGGTAAGGGTAAGAAACTTGTATGTCTTTGGAGCGTGGGTGGAAACCGGAGCACCCAGGAAAACCCACATGGTCACAGGGAGAACATACAAACTCCGTACATGCAGCGCCTATAATCAGGATCAAGCCCGGGTCTCTGGCCCTGTAAGGCAGCAACTCTACTCCTGCGGTCTGTGCCGCCCCCTGATCCTCAGGAGCACGGCAGTGCCCAAAACTGTGAGCTCAATTGATTGGACTATGACTAATGGCAAGGCCTTCAACAGCATTGATGTACAGAGAAATCTTGTGGACCAAGTCCATAACTCCCTGATAGTGGCAACACTGCACTGCATTGATGTACATTGAGGGATCTTTGGGTACATTTCTATCCAAATGTCTTTTAAATGTTGTTATGGTACCTGCCTCCTCTGGCGGCTTGTTCCATACACTCACCGCACTCTGAGTGGGGAAGAAAAAAAAATACACCTCGTGTTCCTATTAAATCTTTCCCCCCTCACCTTAAACCAATGGTTTAACCCTCTGGTTCTTGAATTCCCTATTATGGATAAAAGATTCTGTGCATCTACCATATCTGTTCCCCTTGTTATCTTAAACACCTCAATAAGATCACCCCTCATCCTCCTGCGCTCGGAATAAAGTCCAAACCGGCCCAACCCAGACATCATGGAAGAGTTATGAAGGACGCTATAGGAATGCAGGTCTCTGCGCTTCCTCCCTGGCGTCTGTCTAATGGTTGCTTTGCTCAGGCATTGCCTGACGTTGCTGGGTGTGCTGTATCGTGTGGCACATACCTGGTGCACTGAATCATAATTGGTTTGTTTTTCCTGGTTTGGAAACGCTTAGGGCGGCACGGTGGCGCAGCGGTACAGTCGCTGGTTCACAACGCCAGAGACGCGGGTTTGATCCTGACTACGGGTGCTTGTCTGTACGGAGTTTGTACGTTCTCCCTGTGATCTCGTGGGTTATCCCCGGGTGCTCCGGTTTCCTCTCACACTCCCAAAGACATACAGGTTTGTAGGTGAATTGGCTTGGAATAAATGTGAAATTCTCCCTATTGTGTCGGGCAGTGCTGGCGCTTGGGGGCGATCGCTGGTTGGCACAGACTCTGTGGGCCGAAGGGCCTGTTTCCACACTGTATCTCTTAAGCTAAACTAAATGGAAACCTAAAACTAGGTGAAGAAATTAGTGACAGAGCCAGCTTTTGATCTGATTTTATCTTCCTGAGCTTAACATTCAACGGTCTGACCAGGATGAACAAGAGTATCAGGTGTTTAGGAACACTTTTTTTGTCCACCCATCTGCCCATCCGGACCCAAAACGTTGCCTTCCATGTCCTCCAGAGGCATTTCCTGACCTGTTGAATTACTCCAGTACTTTGTGTCCTTTTTTTGTAAACCAGCATCTGCAGTTCTTTGTATTTATGTATAAATTAATGTAGAAAAACAATCCAACTAAACTCAAGTACAGTAGGTAGAGCAAAGGGGAAGATGCAGTGCAGAATATAGATTAGTGTAGAGATACAGCGTGGAAACGGGCCCTTCAGCCGCTCGAGTCCGTGCTGACCACCTATCACCCAGACACTAATTCCATTCGACACACCAGGGACAATTTACAGGAGCCATTTAACTTGCACATCTTTGGGTTGTCGGAGGAAACTGACGCACCCAGAGGAAATCCACAGTCGCAAGGAGAATGTGCGCGAACTGCACAGACAGCACCTGATGTCAGGATTGCAGCCGGGACTCTGGCGCAGTGATAGTTCTCAGCATTGTAACGCAACAGTTCCATAGACAAAAGCCCAATGTCTGGGTGAATCGGACAGTACCCTGGCTTATGGAAGGGCCGTTCAGCAGCCTGATAACAGAGGGGAAGAAGCTGTTCTGGAATTTTTGTGGTGCGCGCTTTCAGGCCGGGTGGGAGCGGGGAGAGGAAGGAATGAGCGGGGTGGACTGCTCCATGTCCGCCAAGATCCATTCCCTGCACTGAGGTGGGAGTTGGTGAAACTGGGTTTTGAGCTGAATGGCCTTCCCTTGCTCAGATGAGACCTCAGATTGCAGGTTGTGTGACAGCATCAAGGGGTTCACTTTGTGTAACAGCAGTTACTGGTGGCCCTTTGTTCCTTTATGTCGATATCAATTGCAGGTGACATTGCAAGTGGAGTAAGTTGTCAGTGGCAGTCCTTGCATGATATGTACATAGAGGGGAAACTCTGAAGCTCAGTGTATATTATATTTCATCTTTCCTTGTATAGCGGAATGCCATTCGACCCATTGAGCCTCGACTAGCCCTTAGAACAATCCCATCTTGTTTTATACCGAAGATAGACACAAAATGCTGGAGGATCTTGTTTTATTCTTATTTAATGCCCAGTTTCCTCCCATATCCCAAAGACGTGTGGGTTTGGCGATTAATCGGACTGTCTGACCCGCTGAGTTAATCCAGCACACGAACAGGCCCTTCATTCAAAGTCAAGTCAAAAGTCAAAAGAGTTTATTGTCATGTGTCCCTGACAGGACAATGAAATTCTTTCTTTGCATAGCACAACAGAACATAGTAGGCATTGACTACAGTTATATACTTAAATACACACATTAATTAATAAATTAATAAAGTGCAAATAACAGATGGAGGGGTATTAATGTTCAGAGTTTTGTCCGAGCCAGGTTTAATAGCCTGATGGCGGTGGGGAAGTTGCTATTCCTGAACCGGGTTGTTGCAGCTCTCAGGCTCCTGTACCTTCTACCCGAAGGTAGCAGGGAGATGAGTGTGTGGCCAGGGTGGTGTGGGTCCTTGATGATGCTGCCAGCCTTTTTGAGGCAACGGCTGTGATAGATCCCCTCGATGGAAGGAAGGTCAGAGCCGATGATGGACTGGGCAGTGTTTACTACTTTTTGTAGTCTTTTCCTGTCCAGGGCACTCAAGTTGCCGAACCAAGCCACGATGCAACCGGTCAGCAAGCTCTCTACTGTGCACCTGTACAAAGAGAGAGTCCTCCTTGACCGACTTCTCCGTAATCTTCTCAGGAAGTAGAGGCGCTGATGAGCTTTCTTAATAATTGCATCTGTGTTCTCGGACCAGGAAAGATCTTCACAGATGTGCACGCCCAGGAATTTGAAGCTCTTGACCCTTTCAACCATCGACCCGTTGATATAAACAGGACTGTGGGTCCCCATCCTACTCCTTCCAAAGTCCACAATCAGTTTCCTTGGTTTTGCAGGTGTTGAGGGCCAGGTTATAGTGCTGGCACCATATGCACAGTCGCTCGATCTCTCTTCTGTACTCAGACTCATCCCCATCAGTGATACAGTAGAAACCCACAGCCCTTCGAACCGCCATTCAATATGTGGTGTCATCCAACTCAGTCCCGTAGCGAACTTCAACTACCCTCTGATGATGGAGTTTGCACTGTGACCGGCTACGCGGTCATGAGTATAGAGAGAGTACAGCAGGGGGCTGAGCACGCAGCCTTGAGGTGCTCCCGTGCTGAATGTTATTGAGTCTGACACATTTCCACAATATGAACAGACTGCAGTCTGTGAATGAGGAAGTCGAGGATCCAATTGCAGAGGGATGCGCAGAGACCCAGTTCTGCGAGTTTGGTAACCAGCTTGGAGGGTATGATTGTGTTAAATGCCGAGCTGTAGTCAATGAATAACAGCCTGACATATGAGTTTTTGTTGTCCAAGTGGTCCAGAGCGGAGTGGAGGGCCAGCGAGATCGCGTCCACCGTTGATCTGTTGTGGCGGTAAGCGAACTGCAGTGGGTCCAGGTTTTTGTCAAGGTAGGAGTTGATTTGCGCCATGATCAACCTCTCGAAGCACTTCATCACCACAGGCGTTAGTGCCACAGGTCGATAGTCATTGAGGCACGTCACCTTGCTCTTCTTGGGCACCGGTATTATTGATGCCCTTTTGAAGCAGGTGGGAACCTCAGACCTCAGAAGTGACAGGTTGATAATGTCCGTAAAAACTCCAGCCAGTTGGTCCGCACAGGTTTTTAAAACACGACCAGGTATGCCATCAGGTCCAGATGCTTTTCGAGGGTTCACCCCTCTGAAGGATTTCCTGACGTCGGCCTCTGTGACTGAGACTGAAATACCATCACAGCGAATGGGGGCTCGGGAAGGCACATCGGTGTTCTCCCTATCAAAGCGTGCGTAAAATGCATTGAGCTCATCAGGGAGTGATGTATCGCCGACATCCGAGCTGCCTCCTGGTTTCGCCTTGTAGGAGGTGATTGCATTCAGTCCCTGCCACAGCTGCCGAACATCTGTCTCATCCTCCAGTTTGGAGCAGAACTCCCTTTTGGCCTTTTTGATGGCCTTACCAAGGTCGTATCTGGACTTCGTGTAGACCACTGTATCATCAGACATGAATGCCCGGTGTCTGGTCTTCAGAAGAGTGCAGATCTCAGAGTTCATCCAAGGTTTCTGATTGGGAAACACTCGGAAGGTTTTTGTAGGGATGCAGTCCTCCACACATTTCTTAATGAAGTCTGTAACGACTGTGGCGTATTCGTTCAAGTCCGTTGCCGAGTCCTTGAACATTGCCCAGTCTACAGACTCCAAACTGTCCTGTAGTTGTTCCTCTGCCCCCCCCCCCCCCCCCCCCCCCCCGACCAGCTCTGTACTGTCCTCACCTCTGGGGGTGCGTCTTTAATTGCTGCCTGTAGGCAGGAAGAAGCAGCACCGCAGTGTGGTCGGATTTACCGAAGTGAGGGCGAGGGATGGAGCGGTAGGCATTCTTGATGGTGGTGTAGCAGTGGTCGAGGGTGTTTGGTCCTCTGGTGCAGCAGGAGACCTGTTGGTGGAAGTTAGGGAGCGATTTCTTGAGGTTTGCCTTATTGAAGTCCCCAGCAATGGTGGTAAAAGCCTCGGGGTAAGACGTCTGGTGTTTGTTGACCACGGCATGCAGCTCCTCCAGTGCCAGACGGACGTCTGCCTGGGGTGGGATGTAGACCGCTGTCAAGATGATGGAGGTGAATTCCCTTGGAAGGTAGAAGGGACGGCACTTCACCGCCAGATGTTCGAGGTGTGGAGAGCAGGAGTTGGACAGGACTGCCACGTCTGAGCACCACGCAGAGTTGACCATGAGGCAGACGCTCCCTCCTCTCCCTTTCCCCGATGCCAGTGTCCGGTCCATGTGGTGGAAGGTGAACCCTTCAGGCTGGACCGCTGAGTCTGGGGAGCTGGGGGTGAGCCATGTCTCTGTGAAACAGAACACACAGCATTTCCCTCAGCTCCCTTTGATAAAGCAGTCTTGCCCTTAAGTCCTCCACTTTATTTTCAAGGGACTGTACATCAGCCCCCTCTCCCTACTATCCTACTGGCCAAAGTCCCCTGCGCTTCAGTCTGGCCTGAAGTCCTGCCCGCCGGCCACGTTTCCGGACACAATGGAGGCTTCCCCTTTGTTTCCAGGTACTGCGTTTACTGTACCTGCTGTTCATTCCAACTTATCCATGATGACCAGCTTGCCTAACCGAGCTAATCCCATTTGCACGCACGTGATCCGTATTCCTCCAAACCGTGTACATGTCCAAGTAGCTTATGAATGCTGTAATTGTTCCTCCCGCTGATGGTAGTGGTGAGAAGATGGCGCGGCCTGGATAGTGGGGTTCCCTGACAGTAGGTGACACCTTCTTGAGGTACGGCACATGTAGGCTTTTGATGGTGGGGAGGGCTGTGCCCGTGATGGAACAGGCTGAACCCACCGCTCCCTGCAGTCTCCATCCACCCCTCCCCTACTAACCACACAACCCTGCCGCTGCAAACTCTGGCGATCGACTTCCTCGGATGTCTTTGGTTCATTGCCAGCAGAATGAAATGAGATGCACAAGGCTGACTTGGGTAGATCTTTCTGAACAGCTGTCAACAGTAATTGAATTTGAGATGATTACTCTTTAAATAGGACGGCTATCCCCGCAAGTCGTGTTTTCCACTGCACAGAAATAAGCTTAGTTTAGTTTAGAGATACAGCGGGGAAACGTTGTCCGTGCCGATCCACGATCACCTGTACACTGTCCTACACACTCGGGGCAATTTACAGAAGCCAATTAACGTACAAACCTGCAGGTCTTTGGAGTGTGGGAGGAAACCGGAGCTCCCAGAGGAAACCCACGCGGTCACAGGGAGAACATACAAACTCCCTACTGACAGCACCCATAGTCAGGATCGAATCTGGGTCACTGGCGAATTGAGGCAGTAACTCTACCACTGTGCCACCATGCCACCCTAAGCTTTGTATCTGCACCTCAACAAGAGAACCAAGAGGGACCCGGTGGAACGCCGACAGCATGTGTGGCTGCAGGCCTGGATCGCCGCTGCGAGAACATACGATCAGTATATGAAGTTCCTTCCCACACAATTCATCTGCTCCACTGCAAAATCTCCTCACCAGTCTGAAGAAGGGTCTCGACCCGAAACGTCGCCTATTCCTTCTCTCCAGAGATGCTGCCTGTCCTGCTGAGTTACTCCAGCATTCTGTGTCTATCTTTGGTGTAAACCAGCACCTGCAGTTCCTTCCAACACATACCAAGTGAAGTTTTCGCCCAGTGGAGGCCAAATCACCGGATGGATTCAAGAGAGAGTTAGTTAGATCTCTCTGGGCTAGTGGAATCAAGGGATATAGGGAGAAGGCAGGCACGGGTTATTGATTGGGGACGATCAGCCATGATCACGATGAATGACGGTGCTGGCTCGAAGAGCCAAATAGCCTCCTCCTGCACCTATTTTCTATGTTTTCTAAGTAGAATCCATTCTCAGAAGGTTATTAAAAAACACCGTCTGTCTCTTGTGGATCGTACTTTAAATGGACCGTGAGGTGCTACCTGCGTTTAGTGTAAAATAATTAATCCTAAAAACTGAAGGGAGACAAAAATGCTGGAGAAACTCAGCGGGTGAGGCAGCATCTATGGAGTAAAGGAATAGGTGATGTTTCGACCCGAACCTTCACCTATTCCTTCGCTCCATAGATGCTGCCTCACCCACTGAGTTTCTGCAGCATTTTTGTCTACCTTTGATTTTTCCAACATCTACAGTTCCTCCTTGAACAATCCTAAAACTGAAGAACTGTCGATGCTGAGGAATTGCCCATCGCATCAGGCTAATGTGATGTCTCTATGCCAGTAATGAACTATAACCCAATGAATAAACAAACCTCTCTTTTCCCTTACAGCACTGGAATGTATTTAAAGAGGTGACTGAGGTTTTTATTCTCGTCCCAGCTTTGCTTGGTCTCAAGGGTAACTTGGAAATGACCCTCGCTTCCAGACTCTCCACCGCGGTGAGTAGCCTAACCTTATGCAACCTCGTATTAGTTTAGTTTAGAGATACAGCACGGAAATGGGCCCTTCGGACCACCAAGACCACACCAACCGGCGACCCCCGCATACTATCACTGTCCTACACACACCAGGGACAGTTTACTATTTTTACCGAAAGCCTATTAACCTACAAACCTGGAGCGTGGGAGGAAACTGGAGGTCCTGGAGAAAATCCACGCAGGTCACGGGGAGAACGAACAAACTATGTACAGACAAGCACCCATAGTCAGGAGCAAACCCGGGTCTCTGGTGGTGTCGGGCAGCATCTCTACCCCAGTGCCAACGTGCCACCTTCTTGTTCATCTTCACCTTAGTGTATTTATGTTGGTAACAGTAGGTCAGGCAGCATCTCTGGGGAAAAATGTTGGGTGAAGAAGGGTCCTGAACTGAAACACCACCTATTTATTTTCTCCAAAGATGCTGCCTGACCTGCTGAATTACTTTAGCAACTTGCGTCTATATTTGTGATTACAATTAGAGGGTCTTATCTATACGGAGAGCTGGTCAACTTGATTGTTTTCTCGGGATTACTGGAGGTTGAAGGCAGACATGATACAAGTGTATAAAATGATGAGAGGCAAAGAGAGGGTAGACAGTCAGAACCTTTTTCCGCAGGATGGAAATGTCAAAGGATTTCACAGACAGGCACGGTGGCGCAGCACGAGAGTTGCTGCCTTACAGCGAATGCAGCGCCGGAGACCCGGGTTCCATCCAATTACTGGTGCTGTCTGCACGGAGTTTGTACGTTCTCCCCGTGACCTGCGTGGGTTTTCTCCAAGATCTTCGGTTTCCTCCCACATTCCAAAGACGTACAGGTTTGTAGGTTAATTGGGTTGGTAAATGTAAAAATTGTCTATAGTGGGTATTAATGTGCGGGGATCGCTGGTTGGCGCGGACCCGGTGGGCCGAAGGGCCTGTTTCCATGCTGTATCTCTAAACTAAACTAAAGACTGCAGGGCATAGCTTTAAGATTTCTGTCCACAGCAACTAATGCATACTCTGAGCAAAGCTAGGGTCTTGTCGCTGCCTTTAACCCAGTAGCTCATTTTGTTTCAGGTCAAAATGACCCAAACATTCAAATTAAGGCAATAGTTTGCATATCAAATATATAAGTACACATTCTGCGTTGAATTGGAAGCTCTGCCAAATGCTTTTTCTTTAACCTATTTACATTAAAGCCACCCAAAGCAATTAAACAAATATGGATATTTACATGTAGCATTCCTTATTTGCTTTTTTTTTAAAGAAAGAACTTGTATGTCTTTCGTGGCTGTTTAGTTTAGAGGTACAAGAAGGAAACGAGCCCCTCGGCCCGCTGAGCCCATGTCGACCATCGAACACCCGTTCACACTAGTTCTATGTTATCCCACTTTCTCACCAGTTCCAACACACTGGGGGCAATTTACAGAGTGGCCAATTAAACTGCAAACCCCCACTTCTTTGGGATGTGGGAGGAAACTGGAGTACCTGGAGAAAACCCACGCGGTCACAGGGAGAACATACAAACTGCTCACAGACACAGCACCCTTGGTCAGGATCGAACCCGGATCCGTGGCAACAGTTTAGTTTAGAGATACAGCTGCGGAAACAGGCCCTTCGGCCCACCGAGTCCGCGCCGACCAGCGATCCCCGCATATTAACACTATCCTACACCCACTAGGGACAATTTTTACATTTACCAAGCCAATGAACCTACAAACCTGCACGTCTTTGGAATGTGGGAGGAAACCGAAAATCTCAGAGAAAACCCACGCAGGTCACGGGGACAACGTACAAACTCCGTACGGATAGTATCTGTAATCGGGATCTAACCCGGGTCCCTGGCGCTGCATTCACTGTAAGGCAGCAACTCTACGGCTGTGCCACCGTGACTGCCCAGTTCTACCACTGCACCAGCGCATCTTCTACCTCAGTACTCCTTTTCTAGACAAACCCAATTTCACATGTTGTCTGAAGAAGGGTCTCGGCCCGAAACGTTGCCTATTTCCTTCGCTCCATAGATGCTGCTTCACCCTCTGGGTTTCTCCAGCATTTTTGTCTACCTTCGATTTTCCAGCATCTGCAGTTCCTTCTTAAACATTCACTTGGTATCCACAGGTTTATGATTCGTTGATGCTACAGAAGGGTGTGGGGGCCGTCAATGGATATTTTAAAGGCGGAGATTGATAGATTCTTGATTAGTACGGGTATCGGGGGCCCATGGGGAGAAGGCAGTAGAATGTGTTTGAGAGGGAGAGATAAATCAGCCATGATTGAATGGCAGAGTAGACTTGATGGGCAGAATGGCCTAATTCTGCTCCTATCACTTATGGCCTTGTGAAAGATCAAGAGGCGGGAAGTTGCCACGTTTTGCAGAGAGGCCATTTGGGAGGAACTAATGCAGACATCTGTGCTGTGGCAGGTCACGCTGACCGCAGAGCTCTCCCACAAGTGTACACTCGTTGTGTATACATAGAGATCCTGTGAGACTGTGCTTGGCATTCAGTGCGCATTCAGATGTGACCCAGTCATTGTAACTACTCCTCACGAGGGGGAACAATAAAGCAAATAAGGAATGCTGCATGCAACTATATGTTTGTTTAAGAAGGGACTGCAGATGCTGGAAAAATTGAAGGTAGACAAAAGTGCTGGAGAAACTCAGCGGGTGAGGCAGCATCTATGGAGCAAAGGAAATAGGCAACGTCACCTATACCTTCGCTCCATAGATGCTGCCGCACCCGCTGAGTTTCCCCAGCATTTTTGTCTACCTACATATTTGTTTAGATGCTTCGGGTGGCTTTAACGTGAATACGTTACCGATTCAATGCAAAACTGTACTTATACCTTTGTTGTGCAAACTATTGCCTTAATTTGAATTTTTTGGGTCATTTTGATCTGAAACAAAATGAGCTACTGGGTTAAAGGCAGCGATGAGACCCTAGCTTTGCTCAGAGTATGCATTAGTTGCTTTGGACAGAAACCTTAATGCTATGCCCTGTAGTCTTTAGTTTAGTTTAGAGACACAGCATGGAAACAGGCCCTTCGGCCCACCGGGTCCGTGCCGACCAGTGATCCCCGCACATTAATACCCACTATGAACAATTTTTACATTTACCAAGCCAATTAACCTACAAACCTGTACGTCTTTGGAATGTTGGAGGAAACCGAAGATCTTGGAGAAAACACACGCAGGTCACGGGGAGAACGTGCAAACTCCGTGCAGACAGCACCAGTAATTGGGATCGAACCCAGGTCTCCGGCGCTGCATTCGCTGTAAGGCAGCAACTCTCGTGCTGCGTCACCGTGCCTGTCCGTGAAATTCTTTGACATTTCCACCCTGCGGAAAAGGGTTCTGACTGTCTACCCTATCTTTGCCTCTCATCATTTTATACACTTGTATCATGTCTCCCTTCAACCTCCGGTAATCCAGAGAAAACAATGAAGTTTGACCAGCTCTCCGTATAGCTAAGACCCTCTAATTGTAATCGCAAATATAGACACAAATTGCTAAAGTAATTCAGCAGGTCAGGCAGCATCTCTGGAGAGAAAGTATAGGTGGTGTTTCAGTTCAGGACCCTTCTTCAGACTGGAGAAAGGTCCTGATCCAAAACGTCACTCATCCTTTTCCCCCAGAAATGCTGCCTGACCTGCTGAGTTACCCCGCCACAACCACCCTTGCATGAATACACTGAGGTGAAGACGAACAAGAAGGTGGCACAGAGGTAGAGTTGCTGCCCTACAGGGAGTACAGAGAAGGTTCACCAGACTGATTCCTGGGATGGCAGGACTTCCATATGAAGAAAGACTGGATAGACGCAGCTTGTACTCGCTAGAATTTAGAAGATTGAGGGGGGATCTTATAGAGGCTTACAAAATTCTTAAGGCGTTGGACAGGCTAGAACAAGGGTCACAGTTTAAGGATAAGTGGGAAGTCTTTTAGGACCGAGATGAAAAGATCTTTTTTCACACAGAGCGTGGTGAGTCTGTGGAATTCTCAGCCACAGAAGGTAGTTGAGGCCAGTTCATTGGCTATGTTTAAGAGGGAGTTAGATGTGGCCCTTGTGGCTAAAGGGATCAGGGGGTATGGAGAGAAGGCAGGTACAGGATACTGAGTTGGATGGTCAGCCATGATCATATTGAATGGCGGTGCAGGCTCGAAGGGCCGAATGGCCTACTCCTGCACCTATTTTCTATGTTTCTACAGCGGCATAGACCCTGGTTTGCTCCTGACTATGGGTGCTTGTCTGTACGTCGTTTGTAGGTTCTCCCCATGACCTGCATGGCTTTTTTTCCAGGATCTCCGGTTTCCTCCCACGCTTCAAAGACGTACAGGTTTGTAGGTTAATTGGCTTCCGGTAAAAAAATTGTAGTTGCCGCCTCACAGCACCAGAGACCCGGGCTGGATCTGGATTGTACGTTCTCCCCGTGACCGCGTGGGTTTCCACTGCATGCTCCAGCTTCCTCTCGCACTCCAAAGAATTGCAGGTTACTTGGCTTCTGCAAGTTGCCCCTAGTGCGCAGGATAGATTGGGTACCATTTTACCAAAGTAAATTAACCTACAAACCTGTACGTCTTTGGAATGTGGATAGAAGCCGAAGTTATCGGGGAAAACTGGCACAGTCATAGGGAGAAGGTAGAAACTCCGTCGAGACAGCGCCCGTAGTCGGGATCTGGCCCTGTTAGTGTTCGTCTTTGAAATCAGGTCAAGGGGCAAGCACAGCGACAGTGGTTCTTTATTATCACGTATGCACAACCCACAAATGCACAGTCGCCGTATTTTGGCACAATTTTCAAATAAAAAAGAAAGCATCCAAAGTCCGTGCTGGAAGTACCTGATCCAGGTAAGCCCCAGGCTGCTGCAGGTCCTTAATCCAGGCCTGCCCGGGTAGGAAATCCATGACGGGTCTTGCTGGCAACACCCATATCCCGCAAATTACCCTTCATTAAACAAGTAACATGCGCCCCGATCTTTCACCCTGCTTTCTCAATATGTTGTTCTTGCAGCAGAGACTAGTGTTTATTTTGGCCTTTTGTTTTTGGTGTGTGTGTTCTTGACCTGATACTGGGTGACGTCAGCAGCTTGGCTTTGACCAACATTGCAGCCACAGAGAGGTCGGGCAGCATCTCTGGAGAAATGGAATAGGCGACTCCAGTCTGAAGAAGGGTCTTTGCCCCAATACGTCACCTATTCCTTGTCTCCAGAGATGCTGCCTGACCCGCTGATTTACTCCAGCATTTTGTGTCTATCTTTGGTGTGAATCCACATCTGCAGTTCCTTCCTCTACATTAAAGGTCATAGACGCTATACTTTGATTAGAACATTTTGCTTGCGGAGAGAGTGAATTCCGAAGGACATTTGCTTCGTTTAAACCTGTTGTGTCTCCATACAGCATGGAAACAGGCCCTTCGGCCCAACATACCCATGCCTACCAACGGGTGTTGACCAGCTATGTACAATAGCCCCACCTGCCCACATTTGGCGGATATCCCACTAAACCTCTAAATCCCTCTAAACCTTTCCTATCTATGTACCTGTCCAAAGGTCAAAAGGACACAAAAGCGCCGGAGAAACTCAGCGGGACAGGCAGCATCTCTGGAGGACATGAATAGGTGATGTTTCGGGTCGGGGCCCTCTTCGGTCTGAAGAAGGGTCTCGACCAGAAACATTATCTGTCAATGTTCTCTACAGCTGTTGCCTAGCCTGTTACTCCAGCACTTCGTGTCTATCTACACAAAGTTCCTGTTGCATTACAATCCTTCAGTCCCCTTTCTCCTACCATCCCCAAACCTAAACGCGATATCAAAGTGATATTTATTTTCTGGGTAATTCAGTGGCAGTTTCTGCTGGTGCAAAATCTGTTGTGTTGTCTTTTGATTTGCTTTAAATATTTGTGTTTGCTTGTTTCTTTACCAGGCTAACATCGGGCAGATGGATTCGGCTGCAGAGCAGTGGACGATGATCACGGGGAACCTGGCTCTGATTCAGGTGAGTCTGCCCTGGGGGCATCTCCTCTGTAATCGGTATGGGACAAAACATGCAGGTCTTGAAGAGGCAGTATTACCGATCCACATAACTCTTCCAACAAAAGCAGTAATTGCTTTCAGTTTAGTTTAGACATACAGCGCAGAAACAGGCCCTTTGGCCCACCGAGGCCACACCGACCAGAATCTCTGCACATTAACACTATCCTACACGAGGGACATTTTTTGCATTTATACCAAGCCAATTAACCTACAAACCTGTACGTCTTTGGAGTGTGGGTGGAAACCAAAGTTCTCAGCAAAGACCCATGCAGATCTCGGGGAGAAAGTACAAATTCCGTACAGACAAGTACTTGTAGTCAGGATCGAACGTGGGTCTCTGGCGCTGCAAGTGCTGTAAGGCAGCGACTCTACCAGCTGTGCCGCAGCAGGAGAGTTGTTACCTTGCAGCACCAGAGATCCAGATTTGATCCTGACTACGGGTGCTGTCTGGGTGGAGTTTGCACGTTCTCCCTGCGACCATGTGGGCTTCCTCCGGGTGCTCCAGTTTCCTCCCACATCTCAAAGACCTGTGGGTTTGTAAGTTAATTGGCTTCTGTAAATTGTCATTCGTCCCTAGTACATAGGATAGTGCCAGCGTACGGGGTGATTTCTGGTTGGTGCGGACTCAGTGTGCCAAAGGGCCTGTTTCTGCGCTATATCTCCTATTGTATTCAACAGGCGAGGCTGCATCTATGGAAGTGAACCGGATCTAATGATTCAGATTAACGACGTTTCTTCAGAACTTACCATGTATTCATCAACCTGAAAGATAACTTCATTACACAGTTTAAAGATACAGCATGGAAACAGGTCCTTTGGCCCACCGAGCCTACGCCCACCATAGATCACCCGTTCACGCTAGTTCTACGTTATCTCACTTTCTCATCCAATCTTTGCTCACTAGGGGGCAATTTACAGAGGGCCAATTAACCCACGAACCCGCACGTCTTGGGAACGTGATAGGAAACCCACGCAAGTCACAGGGCGCGAACGTGCAAACTCCACACATACAGCGCCTGAGGTCAGCATCGAACCTGGGTATCTGGCGCTGTTGTGCTGAGATATTAGAGTGGGCCTTCGTAACCTTCACCACACCATGAGCTTGTACCGTAATTGACTGAATGAATACTTTATTGTCACAGTGGTATTCTTTGTTTTGTGTGCACAAGGTATGCAAAGGGTGACCACATAAAGGGCACAGACAAAGTCACAAAGGTCCTCCTTAGTTCTCTGCCACCCCCTCCTCCCCTACATGGCGTTCCCCCACGACACTACCAGTGTATCGCATTTCACGTCACGATGATGGTTGATGTGACACAGTTCACAATGCGGAACAAGGGCGTTGTTTACTGTGGAATAGAAATGGATGTAGTTAATTTACCATGAAATAATATTTTGTTCCTTGTGTGTGTGATTAAGTGCATACACCAGGATCTTTGAACCGAGCAGAGTCAGCTTTTGAGAAATAAAAGATGAACGGGGCGGGTTGTTGTGGAGAATATTGTGCGAGGAATGTTTAAATTTGTGGAGGAAGGTTTAAATTCAGTATCTTCTTAGCCCCCCCCCCCCCCCCTTCGGTTGTGGCTGACCATGGGTGTCTCCGGGTGCTATTCCCTATATGGAGGACACTTGTGCATGACTTTGTTTAACATGGGAAGACTGGTGCACAGACAGCCACCACAGGCCTTCCCAGCCTCCACATAAGGTCAGCCATCGTCCTCCGCCTGTTCCACCGTTGAGGTCTTGGTTGGATTGCTCTTTGTCAGAGACCTCCCCCCTCGACCTTACCGCCATGGGTGGCCCTACCAGGAGCATCGCTCGAGACGGCATCGCTCTCAGGATCTCAGGCCCACACAAGCTTCTTCACCACGACAAGGTGACAATCCATGGAGAAGGAATTCAGTATAATCCTCTACGTTTCTGGAGTATGTTAAATAAGATCATCGGGTTCAGATAATTCAAGTGCAGAATCTTCACTTTCGGTAGACGGAGTCCATAATTATTTTTCACACAAACGGTTGGGAAAATATCTGTTTTTGTCCATAATTACCAGGATGTGGCCGTGCAAATGGCTATTTTGTTAGGTTTGTTTTTGGAATCCAGTTCCGTGGTTGGGTACTCTCTCTGTTGTTGCCAAAACCATCAGGGCGTTCTGTTCCGGCCTTCAATCGAGAACAAAAACAAAAATGCTTGCCCACGTGGTCTTGATGTGGAACACATGTGGCCATGAGTTTGTAACCACAGAATGTAAAGCTTCCTGTAAACACAGCTCCTCTGCGGCACAGAAGACCGACACAAAATGCGGGAGTAACTCAGCGGGACAGGCCGCATCCCTGCAGAACACGGATAGGTGACGTTTTGGGTCGAGACCCCCCCCCCAAAGACTGAGTCAGCGGAAAGGGAAACGAGTGATATGAAAAGGTGCAAAAGGACAAATCAAAGCCAGCAACAATAATTAAGGTGGAGCCCACAGTGGTCCATTGTTGGCTGTGGAGAAGGTGATGAAGAGTGATACAAACAGGGTAACTACGCAGGATGACAGAGAGTTTAAGAAGGAACTGCAGATGCTGGAAAATCGAAGGTAAAAGTGCTGGAGAAACTCAGCGGGTGCAGCAGCATCTATGGAGCGAAGGAAATAGGCAACGTTGCCTATATCCTTCGCTCCATAGATGCTGCTGCACCCGCTGAGTTTCTCCAGCACTTTTGTCTACCCAGGATGACAGAGAAGGTAGTAGGGTGACCAGTGGTGCGGAAGGTTGGGGGGGGGGGGGGGGGAGGGGTGCGAGAGGGGATGCATGGGTTATTTAAGTTAGAGATTTTTCCACACCTCTCTTCCTTGTATCCCACCCATTTCTCCCATAATCCCACCCTAGTTGCTGCTGCTTCTCCTAGCTCTGACCCCCACCCCATCATTCCATCCCACCTCTATCCCTTCCTCTGATTTCACATTTTACACCTCTTGGTTTGGAGATAGTTTAGAAATACAAAGCGGAAACAGGCACTCCCGCCCGCTGAGTCCACGCTGAACAGCGATCCCTCCAAATTAACACTATCCTACACACACTAGGGACAATTTAGGCCCCTTCTCTACCTTATCTCACAGCCTTTTGTCTTTTTACCTCTGCCCTTTCTCCAGATTCAGGGACAGTTTCCTCCCAGCTGTTATCAGGCAACTGAACCGTCCTCTCACCAACTACAGACCTGCCATTGGATACCCTCTGACTGCCTTTAATCGGAGTTTACTGGACTTTATCTTGCATTAAACTTCACACCCTTTATCCTGTATCTGTACACTGTGGACGCTCGATTGTAATCCTGTACTGACTGGTTAGCCGGCAACAAAAGCTTTTCACTGTACCTCGGTACACGTGACAATAAACTAAACTAAACCTTGTCCACGCATCTGCCCATCAAACCCCCCACCCCCCTCCTCGCTTGTATCCACCTATCACTTACCAGGCTAGGTCCCAATCTGAAACATCACATATCCTTTTTCTCCAGAGATGTTGCGTGACCCACTATGTTACTCCGGCATTTTGTGTCTGTCTTCGGTGTAAACCAACATCTGCTGTTCTTTGTCTCTACAGTTTGTCCAACCCCCGCCTTTCTTTTAAGATCGACACCAAATGCTGGAGTAACTCAGCGGGTCAGGCAGCATCTCTGGAGACAAGGAGTAGGTGATGTTTCAGAAGACGTCACCTATTCCTTTTCACCCAAGATGCTGCCTGACCCGCTGAGTTACTCCAGCAATTTTGTGACTATCTTCAGTGTAAACCAGCATCTGCAGTTCCTTCTCCCACCTTTCATTTCCAGATTTCTCCCCCACCCCCCCTCTCTCCCACCTACAATCTGTCTGAAGAAGATTCTTTCCATTCCCTCCAGAGATGCTGCCTAACCTGCTGTCTCACTCCAGCATTTTGTGTCTCTATTTGTAAACCAGCATCTGCAGTTCCTTGTGTCTACCATCGGCACTGTGTATTGTCTTTCCGCTGACTGGTTAGCGCGCAGCAAACGCTCTTCACTGTACCTCGGCACGCCTGATAATAAAGTTAACAGCTCACTGGTTCTTGCTCTCTTCCTTTAGGTCCAGGCCACCGTGGTTGGATTCCTGGCGTCGGTGGCTGCTGTAGTGTTTGGTTGGATTCCCGAGGGCCATTTCCAACTGGAGCACGCTGTCCTTCTGTGTGCCAGCAGCATGGCCACTGCGTTTATAGCTTCCCTCATATTGGGTAAGGTGACACCCAGCTGAGCCCTAGCATTTCTTCCAGTACTCTCCGTGTTGGTCTCATAAGATCTCGGAGCAGAATTAGGCCATTCGGCCCATCAGGTGCAGGGACTGAGCTCTAGGGGCTAGTGGCGTCAAGGGATATGGGGAGAAGGCAGGCATGGGTTATTGATAGCAGACGATCAGTCATGATCACAATGAATTGTGGTGCTGGCTCGAAGGGCTGAACGGCCTCCTCCTGCACCTAGTTTCTATGACTCGGGTTCGATCTTGACCACGGAGTTTGTACGATCTCCCTGTGACCACGTGGGCCCTTTGTGCCCTTTGTTGTGCGATTTTATTCTTTGTTCATAAGTTATAGGAGTTAAACCCACCCGGTCGCAGGGAGAACGCACAAACTCCATACAGACTGCAGCCATAGTCAGCATTGAAGCCGGGTCTCTGGCGCTGTGAGGCCCAGTTGCTTCACGCCCTCATCGATAACAATCACTCATTCTGTACCGGAATCCCTACGCTTGGCTCGCTTAGTGGTGACTACTGAAACCGCTGCAGAGAGACCGTGTGAACCGTCCTGAACGGTCACTGATGTGCGTGTATGCCGGCATCTCACACGCGTCCCTGCCGGCCAGGAACGTCACGGGTGCACGGGTTGGCGGGTAGATTGGGAACACAGTGAACGGTGACACAGGACTTGCACGGGACACAGTTTGAATGGCTGCAGCCATTTTCTGTAAATCACGGTGAGGTACCACGTTAGTAAATGCCTGTAAAATTATTTACTCTGTTGTTATTGTCCCAGTCAACACGTAACAGCTTCTGCCACTGGTAGCGAGGTCACTGGCATCTGGACCAATGTGTCCAGCGCTAGTGGTGAAACACCAACAAATCTCCCTGGTAACCCTGTCCTTTGCTCAGTAGCAAATGTCTTTATGAATCCATGAAATGGAGGCCAAGTCCGTGGATATTTTTAATCAATTTATCCATTTTATTTGTATAACACATTTAAAAACAACTCGCGTTGAGCAAAGTGCTGTACACCGGCGCAGGTACTAATGTGTTACGTACAAAGATACACAGACCTAACACTACATACATAAACTTTACAGCGCCCCCTCAGAGGGGCTCAAAAATGCTAGGGAGTAGAAATAGGTTTTGAGTCGTGACTTAAAGGAGTCGATGGTGGGGGCAGTTCTGATGAGGAGCGGGATGCTGTTCCACAGTCTAGGTGCTGCAACCGCAAAAGCACGGTCGCCCTGAGCCTAATCCTAGACCGCGGGATAGTCAGAAGCCCCAAGTCGGCTGACCTGAGGGGCCTGGAGTTTGAATGGTGGGTTAGAAGATTTTTGAGGCCAAGATAGACAGATTCTTGATTATTACGGGTGCCAGTGGTGATGGGGAGAAGGCAGGAGAATGGGGTTAGGTGGGTGAGATAGATCAGCCATGTTTGAATTGGCGGAGTAGATTTAGACAATAGGTGCAGGAGTGGGCCATTCGGCCCTTCAAGCCAGCACCGCCATTCAATGTGATCATGGCTGATCATCCCCAATCAGTACCCCGTTCCTGCCTTCTCCCCATATCCCCCAACTCCGCTATTTTTAAGAGCCCTATCTTGCTCTCTCTTGAAAGCATCCAGAGAACCTGCCTCCACCGCCCTCTGAGGCAGAGAATTCCACAGACTCGCCTCTCTCGGTGAGAAAAAGTGTTTCCTCGTCTCCGTTCTGAATGGCTTACTCCTTATTCTTAAACTTGATGGGCCGAATGGCCTAATTCTGCTCCTATCACTTGTGAACAATTAGAGGCTGTGAAAAATGGCGGAGTGTCCAGTCCAGGGGCATTTAGAAAATCCCAGTGAAGTTATGTTTCCCGACTTGTGTTAATCTTTCCACACAGAGCATTAATGTTGTGGTTTTCTCCTGCAGGGGTGATCATGGTTGGTGTCATTATTGGCTCCAGGAAGATTGGCATAAACCCTGATAACGTTGCCACCCCCATTGCTGCCAGTCTGGGCGATCTCATCACCCTGGCGCTACTTTCTGGAATCAGCTGGGGTCTCTACATACAGTTGAGTAAGTTGTACTGCAAAACTGCAATGCTGTTTACAATTATGATTAAAGTTTATGTTTTCTGAGTCATTCGTAACTGTCACTGCATGTCATAGAAACATAGAAAATAGGTGCAGGAGGAGGCCATTCGGCCCTTCGAGCCAGCACCACCATGCAATATGATCATGGCTGATCGTCCGTTATCAATAACCCGTGCCTGCCTTCTCCCCATATCCCTTGACTCCACTAGCCCCTAGAGCTCTATCCAACTCTCTCTTAAATCCATCCAGTGATTTGGCCTCCACTGCCCTCTGTGGCAGGGAATTCCATAAATTCACATTGTCACCTTGTTACTTGTGGGCGGAGCACCAAGGCAAATTCCTTGTATGTGAATACTTACTTACTTTTGCCGCAGTCTACCTCACCGCAACCTCAGAGTCTGAAGGAGGGTCCCCGAATGCCAAGCACGTCACCTGTCCGTGTTCCCCAGCGATGCTGCCCGAACCCTTGAGTTACTCCAACACTTTGTCCCTTTTTAACGCATCATGAAACATAGTTTCACCATCCTACCACAACCAGAGAGCTAGTGCTGAGCTACCATCTGCCTCTTTGTTTAGGAAAGAACTGCAGACGCTGGAAAAAAAATCAAAGGTAGACAAAAATGGTGGAGAAACTCAGCAGGTGAGGAAGCATCTATGGAGCGAAGGAATAGGTGACGTTTCAGGTCAAGACCCTTAAGGCTGAGGCAGCATCGATGGAGCGAAGGAATAGGACCCGAAACGTCACCTATTCCTTCGCTCCACAGATGCTGCCTCACCCGCTGAGTTTCTCCACCATTTTTGTCTACCTCCGACTATCCTTGATCGGTTTTGCCGGCTTTACCTTGCACTAAGCGTTATTCCCTTATCTTGTATCTATATACTGTAGATGGCTCGATTGTAATCATGTATTGTTTTCTTTTTTTCGTAATAATATTTTTATTAAAAGGAATCCATCATAACAACGGTATTACAACTTTTACAATACACAACCAACTTATTTCAATAAGTATACGAATGTTACGAATAGTACTTATAAACTTCTATTTTTTTTTAAAAGTAGAAAAAGAAAAGAATAGATTTTAATCAATAAAAGTGGTGATTAAATAATAATTTTGATTATAAAAAAAGTGGAAAAGAAAAAAGAGGAGAAAAAATATATATGTATATGTATATATTCTTGTTATTTATATTTAATTAAAATAAAGTATTATATAGAAAAAAAGAGAGATTATACTATACATCTTAATAGTAAATAACTATTTCAAATACAATATTAATGGAGACATGTATACAAATCAAAAAGAGAAACAAAGAGTTATTTT
The DNA here is from genome assembly GCA_035221665.1 of Okamejei kenojei. NCBI lineage: Eukaryota > Metazoa > Chordata > Chondrichthyes > Rajiformes > Rajidae > Okamejei > Okamejei kenojei. The sequence goes on from CM069154.1 coordinate 4,513,102, forward strand.
CATCTAATCCTGCCGGGTATCCATTGAGTTGTGATGCCAAGAACAGCTACCCCTTCAAATATTCTGTATATGGAGACCATATCTGTTCAAAGAGTTCGAGTTTGTCCATTAGGACAAATCTGATTCTTTCCAAATGCAACGTCTCCAACATTTCCACTGTCCACATTTTAATTGTGGGGGATAATGTTCCCTTCCAAAATTTCAATATTAATTTTTTCCCTATTATCAAACAGTAATCCAAGAAATTTCTTTGGTTTACTGTTAATGTTAGATTTGAATCCGGAACTCCTAATATTATTAATTTTGGATCTGGGTCTAGTTTAATTTTAAGAACTTCAGAAATAACTCTAAAGATTTCTATCCAATAATAATTAAGTTTTATACATGTTACAAAACTATGCGTTAAATTAGCTTCCAAGTTCTGACATTTATCACAAATAGGAGAAATGTTAGAATAAATTCTATTTAATTTCGTTTTTGAGTAATGTAATCTGTGTAATACCTTAAATTGTATCAATATATGTCTAGCATTTAATGAGCAACGATGTAAACATTGTAGACTTTCTTCCCAAATTTCCTTCGTTATAGATAAACCCATTTCATTTTCCCATGTTTGTCGATATATTTCCGAAGTTGGGATTTCCTTATCCAAAATAGTATTATATATATACGCTATTAATTTTTCTGTATTTGGGTGTTTATTAAACAATTCATCTAATAATCCTGGTTTTCTATTTTTATAGTCTTGCATATTTGACTTAATATAATTTCTAATTTGTAAATACCTAAATATGTTATTTGACTGCAATCCATAGATATCCTGTAACTCTTGAAATGAGAGAAATTTTCCTTCCTTATAAAGGTGTTCTATCCTTTTAATTCCTAAATCATTCCAATGTTTAAACCCCTTGTCCAATACAGAGGGCTTAAACAAAGGATTATTCATAATTGGCAAACAAAGTGACAAATTATCCATATGTAGGGTCTTAACTATTTGTTTCCAAATACGTCTATAGCTATGAATTATAGGGTTGTTACCATACATTTTTTTTTGTACTTCCCTTGGTGCAAAAAGAATCGAACCTACATCAAAAGGCAAACAGTCTTCCTTTTCCATCTTTAGCCAGCTTGGTTCATGATCTAAATTTACCAACCAAAAATTCATATTCTTAATCTGAACTGCCCAGAAATAATATAGGAAATTTGGTAGTGCTAGTCCACCATTTATTTTAGATTTACATAGATGTTTTTTACTTATTCGATGGTTTTTATAGTCCCAAATAAAACTATTAACCAAAGTATCTATATTTTTAAAAAACATTTTAGGGAGATATAAGGGGATTGCTTGAAATAAATATAACAATTGTGGTAAAAAAATCATTTTTATAGCATTTATTCTACCGATCATTGATATAGGTAGTGTTTTCCAATATAAAATATATTTCTTAAGTTTATTTAATAATTGCGGGTAATTATATTTAAATAGACAGTTATACGATTTAGATACATTAATTCCTAAATTTTTGAGTTTGTCCGTAACTATTTTAAGTGGGAATTGTTCTAATATATTTAATTTTATTCCAGTTATAGGCATAATTTCACTTTTATTCCAATTAATTCAATACCCAGAAAATGTACTAAACTTAGTTATAACATTAAATAGATTAGGAATACTAATCTCCGGTTTTGTAATATAAATTAAGATGTCGTCTGCGTATAGAGATATTTTATTCGTTGTAGTTTTGGTATTATATCCATATATTTCTGGTTCTGATCTAATCCTTTCAGCTAATGGTTCTATTACCAGAGCAAATAATAATGGTGATAACGGGCATCCTTGTCTACAACCCCTAAAGAGTTTAAATTTTGCTGATAGCATTTGATTTGTTAATATTCTTGCAGTTGGATTCGAGTATATGATTTTTACCCATTTGGAGAATATATCCCCCAGTTGAAATTTCTGCATTATTTTAAATAAATATGGCCATTCAACCTGGTCAAATGCTTTTTCAGCATCTAAGGATATGACAGCTAGTTCAGCATCATTCACTCTTTTTGAGTACATGACATTGAATAGACGTCTCAGATTATATGATGAATAGCGTTTTGGAATAAAACCTGTTTGGTCATGATGTATTAATTTATTAATCACTAAACTTGGCCTCCGAGATAAAATTTTAGTTAGTATTTTTTGATCTGTATTTAAAAGAGCTATTGCTCTATATGATCCAGGGTCCTCCAAATCTTTATCAGCTTTAGGGATAAGTGTAATTGTAGACTCGTTTAATGATTCTGGTAACTTTCCTTGTTCATAAGCATATTTATATATTGTATGTAAACGTGGAGAGATCAGATCATGAAACTTCTTATAAAATTCAACACCTAAGCCATCAGGGCCTGCCGCTTTTCCGTTATTTAATGATCCAATTGATTCTTCAATATCTTTTACTGATATATCAGCGTTTAACAAGTCTCTACCTTCCTGATCTAAACTATTAACCTGACATTCCTGTAGGAATGTTTCCATTCCATCTGATTGTCCTGCTAGTTTAGATAAGTAAAGATTTTGATAATATTGTAAAAAATGTATCATTAATATCTTTTGGTAAAGTCAATATTTATCCTTGATCAGATCTAATTTTATGTATCATTTTCTCCTCATCTAATTTTCTAAGCTGTCGTGCCAGTAATTTTTTGTGGTTTGTCCCCAAATTCAAAATGTACTTGTTTAGTCTGTTGAAAAAGTTTAATAATCTGATTTGAGTATATTTTATTTAGCTTGTATTTTAATGATACAATTTTATTACTTAATCCCTTAGAAGGGGATATTGCATTTTCAATATCTAATAGTTTTATTTTATTTTCCAACTTTTGTTGAGTCTTTCGATTTTCTTTATTAAAATATGCTTGAGCTGATATTATCGCACCACGCATAAATGCTTTAAATGTATCCCAGAGCAATGATGGTGAAATTCCAGGTTTGTCATTAGTTTCAAAAAATAGTTTAATCTGTTTTAATCATGTATTGTTTTCTGCTGACTAGATAGCACGCAACAAAAGCTTTTCACTGCACCCCAGTACACGTGACAATAAACTAACCAGAACTGAACTGAACTAAACATTTAAGAAACATTTAGACAGGTTCATGGATAGGACACATTTAGAGGCATCACCCTCTGACTAAAGAAATTCCTCCTCATCTCCTTTCTAAAGGTTCGTCCTTTTATTCTGGCCTCCCACTAATGTAAGTATCCTCTCCAAATTCACTATATCCAGGCCTTTCACTATTCAGTAAGTTTAGTTTAGAGATACAGTGCGGAAACCGGGCCTTCGGCCCACCGAGTCCGCGCCGACCAGCGATCCCTGCACACTAACAGGATCCTACACACACTAGAGTCAATTTTTACATATACCAAACTCTGTACAGACAGGACCCGTAGTCAGGATCGAACCCGGGTCTCCAACGCTACATTCGCTGAAAGGCAGCAACTCCACCTCTGTGCCACCGTGACCCCCCCCCCCCCCATCCTTCTAAACTCCAGCGAGTAGAGGCCCAGTACCTTCATACGCTCATCATATGCTAACCCAATTATTCTCGTAAACCTCCTCTGGACCCTCTCCAAGGGCCAGCACTGAAGGAGGGTCTCAACCCGAAACGTCACCCATTCCTTCTCTCCAGAGATGCTGCCTGTCCCGCTGAGTTGCTCCAGCTTTTTGCGTCTATGTTCGCCCTTCCTCGGATATGTGGTTGTCAATTGTCCCGCTGTTGGGAATGTTCCGCCCTGCGTTTGACACGGTTGAATGGTTTGTGATTGCAGAGGCTCACCCCTACATCAACCCGCTGGTCTGCGCCTTCTTCGTGGTGCTGGCCCCACTGTGGATCATCATATCCAAGAAGAACCCGGCCACACGCGAGGTCTTGTACTCTGGCTGGGAGCCTGTCATCATTGCCATGACCATCAGCAGGTATGACCAGCCCAGCTTTGCACCCTCTGCTGGCTTCACAGTTACACTACTGGTGGATTAGTAAACCTTTATTGAGCTTTCTGGTGTTTATTAAGGGTCTACTGAGTACAGGTCCAGCAACGATTCTCCGGCACCCTTAGTTCCAGAGCCTTTCAAAATTAGACACAAAAAGCCCAGTAACTCAACGGGGGTACACAAAAAGCTGGAGAAACTCAGCGGGTGCAGCAGCATCTAAGGAGCGAAGGAGATAGGCGACGTTTCGGGTCGAGACCCTTCTTCAGACTGGTCAGGGATCAGGGAAACGAGAGATATAGACGGTGATGTGGAGAGATAAGGAACAATGAATGAAAGATATGCAAACAGCTGTTTGTGGTGTGAAAATGAGAAGCTGGTGCGACTGGGGTGGGGGAGGGAGATAGAGATAGAGGGAATGCCAGGGCCCGAGGGCTGAGGGAGAGGTGGGAAGGGGAGGAGACAGCAAGGGTTAACAGAATTGAGAAAATTCAATGTTCAAGCCCAAAGTAACTCAATGGGTCAGGCAGCATCTCTGGAGGAAAGGAATACTGCAGTCTGAAGAAGGGTCTCGACCCAAAACGTCACCTATTCCTTTTCTCCAGTGGTGCTGCCTGACCTGCTGAGTTACTTCAGCTATTTGTGTCTATCTTTGATATAAACAAGCATCTGCAGTTCCTTCTGACTCCTTTCTGGATTATCCACTTTGCCGGGCCAACAGAGGTCACGTCCTCTGAGAGGAGTCCCAACGGTACCGGAACGTTCCACCTCGGCCGCCAGGTAGCCAAGACACCGGCCCGCAAAGTCGGCCTCTGAAGTCGGCTATGGGAACGGATCTGTCGGCTCCGGGTGGGCCAGAGTTCCAGAGCCCCGACCGTAGGGGGCAGATTCCACCCGCCGATTGGCCGCGGAAGTCCCGATGGGGTCGAGATCGGCAGCCTCACCCGGCCTAGGCGGCACTTTTTCAGTGGGACCGAGGGGGATTTTAAGTGCGCTCTCATCATATTGTCCAGATCAAAGGAGACCACCAGTTTGTGGAAAATCTGTGGTGGGCCTGTACTGTGTGTGAATACCTGTTGTGCTGCTGCAAGTAAGGATTTCATAGCTTCATTTTAGGAAATATGACCATAAAACGCTCTTGGCTCTTGGCTTGTACAGTCAACAGTACTTTATAGAGCTATGTACATAGATACATACAATCCAATAAAGTCATACTATACGTAAGCACGATGCCTCATGTACTGAGTACTTTGCGGGCAATTAATTACTGCCCAGTGGTGTAATCATTTTTTATAATAGTGAATCAGCAACCAATATATACATAGCAAGGTGATAATAACCCAATATTTTGATTAGTCATTTTGAGTGAGGAATAAATATTGCCCAGGGCACTAAGGGATCTCCCACACTTTTCTTCAAAATTATACTTTGGACTCTACAGCGTAGACACAGGCCCTTCGGCCCACCGGGTCCGCGCCGACCAGCGATCACCCCGTACACTTGCACTATCCTACACACTCGGGACAATTTACAAATTTTACAGAAGCCAATTAACCTACAAACTTGTACGACTTTGTGGTGTGGGAGGAAACCGGAGCACCCGGAGAAAACGTACGTTCTCCCCAGTCATTGGGGAGAACGTACAAACTCTGTGCAGACAACACCCGTAGTCAGGATTGAACCCGGGTCTCTGGCGCTGTGAGGCGGCAACTCTACCGCTGCGCCACCCTGCTGCCCACCATGCAGCCAATTAACTACAACCCGCTGAGTTCCTCCAGCATTTCTGTCTACCTTCAATGTTTCCAGCATCTGCAATCGTATACACCTATAGTGTAGTTAGTTGTGACATCACAGCAATTAAATTGCACATAGCAAGGCAATAATAACCAAATATTTTGACACTGATCTTGATTGAGGAATAAATATTACGTCGGACACTAGGGGGAGCTCCCACGCTTTTCATCAAAACCATATAACAAGATCTGTTTTACATCCATTCAAAAGTAGTCTGAGTCGATATTGTCACATGTATAGCTTTGTCAAATGTATATTTATTATCACAGGGCATAGCTTTAGTGTGAGAGAGGCAACGTTTCAAGGAGATGTGTGGGGCAAATTGGGGTTTTTTTTGCACAGTGGGTGTTGAGTACTTGGAACGTGCTGCCAGAGGTGGTGGCTGGTGGATCTACTTTTTCCTTCTCAATCCCACTCTCCTGCCTTCTCCCTGTAATCTATGAAACCCGTTTACCTGCCCATGTACTCATCCAAATGTCTTCCAAACCTTGTTAACGTGCCTGCCTGATCACGCCGTCTGGCAGCTCGTTCCATCGTCTCGTAAGGGATGCTGAACATACTAGTCTTTTATATGCAAAGAAGACAGACACAAAATGCTGAATTAACTCAGCCGGACAGGCAGCATCGCTGGAGAGAAGGAATGGATGACGTTTCGGGTCGAGACCCTTGTTCAGTCTGAAGAAGGTTCTCGGCCTGAAACGTCACCCATTCCTTCTCTCCAGAGTTGCTGCCTGTCCCGCTGAGCTAATCCAGCAGTTTGTGTCTGTCTTCGGTGTAAACCAGCATCCTTCCGACACACAGGCTTCTTCTATATGTGTTGTAACTCTGTACTGTCATTATGTTGCAGCGTCGGTGGGCTGATCTTGGACAAAACGGTATCTGATCCAAACTTTGCAGGGATTGCTGTTTTCACCCCAGTTATCAATGGCAAGTATATTTATTTATTTATCTTATAAAGCGTGCACTCTGAGGCTTAGGGTTAGCGGTGCTAAGAACTATTGAATGCGCAATCGGTCTGAAGCATTTATTCATCAATGTTGAAAACGTTAGTGACGCAGTGACGCTGGTTTCCAACGGGAACGGTGACGGACGCACCATACATCTCCGTCCTCCAGTTCCTGCGGACTTCCGCCGCTTGAAATGTAGGATTTTGGTGTGTGTGTGTTTTATCATCATTCATTACAATGCTGTGTACGACAGTGATCGCAACTTCTACTGAAGTGTGGACAGCCGTTGGCTCGCTAGGAGCTTATCCGCCCTTTGACAGGTCTTGTTTCTGGTCCTGCTGGGGGTCCACAGCCCCCTCCTCACCTGGCAAACCAGGTGGGGGAGACGCTTTAGTCGCCGACTGTCCGACCATGGAGCGGGTAGTACGGGATTACATGGTACCCGTGTCGGGGGAACTCCCTCCGACCTGACCTGAATTGACTAGACGGCAGCAGTACGGAATGCTGCTTACTGCTGCCTTCTAATCGAGACCTCTTTTTCCAATTCAGCAAAACACAGTGCTGGAGCAACTCGGCGGGTTTGGCAGCATCTCTGGAGGACATGGATAGATGACGTTTCGGGTCGGTGACCTTTCTCCCATCGAAAGAAGGGTCACGACCTGAAACATCGCCTGTCCTTTCCCTGGGTATTTTCAAGAGAGAGATCTAGCTCTTACGGCTAAAGGAATCTAGGGATATGGGAAGAAAGCAGGAACGGGGTACTGATTTTAGATGATCAGCCATGATGATCGGTTTATACTCTCTGGAACTCTCTGGAATTTAGGAGATTGAGAGGGGATCTTATAGAAACTTACAAAATTCTTAAGGGGTTGGACAGGCTAGATGCAGGAAGATTGTTCCCGATGTTGGGGAAGTCCAGGACAAGGGGTCACAGCTTAAGGATAAGGGGGAAATCCTTTAAGACCGAGATGAGAAAGACTTTTTTCACACAGAGAGTGGTGAGTCTCTGGAACTCTCTGCCACAGAGGGTAGTTGAGGCCAGTTCATTGGCTATATTTAAGAGTGAGTTGGATGTGGCCCTTGTGGCTAAGGGGATCAGAGGGTATGGAGAGAAGGCAGGTACGGGATACTGAGTTGGATGATCAGCCATGATCATATTGAATGGCGGTGCAGGCTCGAAGGGCTGAATGGCCTACTCCTGCACCTAATTTCTATGTTTCTATGTTTCTATCATATTCAATGGCGGTGCTGGCTTGAATTCTTTTGCCCCTATTTTTCTATGTTTCTATGTTCCTTTCCACTGATGCTCCTGTTCCTTAAATCAGCTAACAATGATCCATTCTACATTATCCCTGATCATCCTCTTTGATCTCTCGTTTTCACACCTTACCCTTTCATATCTCTCCTGACACTCGGTCTGAAGATAGGTCTCGACCCCAAATGTCACCCATTCCTTCTATCCAGGTATGCTGCCTGCCTGTCCTGCTGAGGTACTCCAGCACTTTGTGTCTACCTTCAGTGTAAACCAGCATCTGTAGTTCCTTCCTACACCTTAAATCTCTCATCTCTATATAGTTTATCCAACAACTAGTTTAGTTTCTATTTAGTGATTCAATGTGAAAACAGCCCTTAGGCTGACCAGTGGGGCCTATTTCCACATTGGATTTCTCGTTTGATCTCGTTTTCACACCTTTTATAGACACAAATTGCTGGAGTAACTCAGCGGGACAGGCAGCACCTCTGGATAGTAGGAATAGGTGACATTTGGGGTCGAGACCCTTCTTCAGACCGAGTGTCAGGGGAGATATGAAAGGGTAAGGTGTGAAAACGAGAGATCAAAGAGGATCACCTGTACACTCGGGACAATTTACAGAAGCCAATGAACCTACAAACCCACACGGTTTTGGAATGTGGTAGGAAACTGGAGCACCCGGAGAAAACCCACGTGGTCCCAGGGAGAGAATACAAAGACAGCGCCGGTAGTCAGGATTGAACCCGGGTGTCTGTCTGTAAAGCAGCAATAATAATAATAATATATTCTATTGTCATTGCACAGAGGTACAACGTGATTTGGATGCAGCTTCCATCCGATGTAATAACTTAATTAACAAAAAATGGCGACACCCAGGGAAACAAGATCTCCAAAACAAAAAAGTAAAACCGTATAAAGGGCAAATAGGTCTGTGCCGGGTCAATGTGCAACGTTACCATCCGGGGGAGACAGTTCATGGGGGGGGGGGGGGGGCGGTTCAGAGCAGCTACAGCTCTGGGGATGAAGCTGTTCCTAAGTCTGGAGGTGCGGGCGTAGGCCTTGTAACGTCTGCCGGAAGATAGAAGTTCGAACAGACTATTGCAAGGGTGTGAGGAGTCTTTGTGAATGCTGACGGCCTTCCTGAGGCACCGTGTACAGTAGATGCCCTCCAAGGCTGGAAGCTGTGTCCCAATTATCCCAACTCTACCACTGCACTATTATGCAGACTACGCCGTCTACAAAGTGTGTAAACGTTTTTTAAAGGTTCCTCGAGTTATGTCAAAGCTTGCTGAAGTGTTTGAATGACTGAGTTTTTGATGAAGCAGACGTTGCGGGTGAGTGCGTTGCGTGTTGCCGTGCTGCGTTTGACGTGTGGGCTCTCTTGCTGTTTCTCCGCAGGTGTGGGCGGCAACTTGGTGGCAGTGCAGGCCAGCAGGATCTCGACCTACCTCCACCTGTCAGCCGTACCAGGTGCCACGCCGGGGGACATGCACAAGACCTGCCCCAGTCCCTGCCGGACCTTCTGTAGCCCCGGTGAGAACCCCTCGGCATAACCGTAGACCGGCCTGAAAGCTGTAACGCCCACCTTCTTCCCCACAACCGTCAGGCTATTAAACACCACAACCTCCAAACTTCGGGACCTGGGGACATTATTTTTCAGTTTGCACTATTATAGTTTATTTATTTAAGAAAGAACTGCAGACGCTGGAAAAAAATCGAAGGTAGACAAAAATGCTGGAGAAACTCAGCAGGTGAGGCAGCATCTATTGACATCACCTATTCCTTCGCTCCTTAGATGCTGCCTCACCCGCTGAGTTTCTCCAGCACTTTTGACTACCTATTATTTATTTATTTGTCATAAAACAATGTGTGTGTGTGGGTACATATATGTATATATAATATATGTGTATTTATATACTTATGTGTATGTATATGTGTGTGTATACATACATATATATTTTATATGCATTTATATTTCTGTATGTATATACACATTTGTGTATACGTGTATAAATCACACACATTTGGGTGTGCATACACGTATATTTGTATATATACAGTGCATTTGTATGCGTGTATGCACATATGTATGTATAATACATGTGTGTTTGTGTGTGTGTGTGTGTATATATATATGTATATGTGTGTGTGTATATATATATATGTATATGTGTGTGTGTGTGTGTGTATATATGTATATGTATATGTATATGTGTGTGTGTGTATATGTGTGTGTGTGATCTATATATCTCTATCTTCGGTGGTCACTGGAAACGAGTATGACTCGTCTACTTGTGGGTCTGTAGAGGCCGATCTGCGATCCACACACCTTGGTGCAACATTGGCCGTGGAGACTGGCGGTGGTTGGTAGTCGTCGAGTCCCCTTCTCTCTCTCTCTCTCTCTCTCTCTCTCTCCTTACAATGCTGTCGCTTTGTCTCAGCGACACGGTGTAGTTCCATTTTGTGACGTGCAGCTCCTTCCTGCACGGATTTCCTCCAGGAACGCCTGTCCAGTGCAATGTGTTTCCAGTTGCTCGATGTGATGTGGAATTTCTTCAGACTGTTCTTGGTGTGTGTGTGTGTGTGTGGGTGTGTGTGTATGTGTGTGATATACAGTGGCTTGCAAAAGTATTCATACCCCTTGAACTTTTCAACATTTTACAACCACAAATGTAAATGTATTTTATTGGGATTTTATGTGATAGACCAACACAAAGTGGCGCATAATTGTGAAGTGGAAGGAAAATGATACATGGTTTTCAAATTTTTTTACAAATAAAAAACTGAAAAGTGTGGCGTGCAGAGGTATTCAGCCCCCTTTGCTCTGATGCCCCTAAATAAAATCCAGTGCAACCAATGCCTTCAGAAGTCACCTAATTAGTAAATAGAGTCCACTTGTGTGTAATTTAATCTCAGTATAAATACTGAAGGCTTCAGAGGTTTGTTAGAGAACATTAGTGAACAAACAATGTTCCTTGGGCATCATGAAGCCCGAGGAACAAACCAGACAGGTCAGGGATAAAGTTGTGGAGAAGTTTAAAGCAGGGTTAGGTTATAAAAAAATATCCTAAGCTTTGAACATCTCACGGAACACTATTCAATCCATCATCCGAAAATGGAAAGAGTATGGCACAACTGCAATCCTACCAAGACATGGCCGTCCACCTAAACTGACAGGCCGGGCAAGGAGAGCATTGATCAGAGAAGCAGCCAACAGGCCCATGGTAACTCTGGAGGAGCTGCAGAGATCCACAGCTCAGGTGGGAGAATCTGTCCACAGGACAACTATTAGTCGTGCACTCCACAAATCGGGCCTTTATGGAAGAGTGGCAAGAAGAAAGCCATTGTTGAAACAAAGCCATAAGAAGTCCCGTTTGCAGTTTGCCACAAGCCATGTGGGGGACGCAGCGTGGAGGAAGGTGCTCTGGTCTGATGAGACCAAAATTGAAGTTTTTGGTCTAAATGCAAAACGCTATGTGTGGCGGAAAACTAACACTACACATCACCCTGAACACACCATCCCCACTGTGAAACATGGGGGTGGCAGCATCACGCTGTGGGGATGCTCTTCTTCAGCAGGGACAGGGAAGCTGGTCAGAGTTGATGGGAAGATGGATGGAGCCAAATACAGGGCAATCTTGGAAGAAAACATGTTAGAGTCTGCAAAAGACTTGACACTGGGGCGGAGGTTCTCCTTCCAGCAGGACAACGACCCTAAACATGCAGCCAGAGCTACAATGGAATGGTTTAGATCAAAGCATATTCATGTGTTAGAATGGCCCAGTCAAAGTCCAGACCTAAATCCAATTGAGAATCTCTGGCAAGACTTGAAAATTGCTGTTCACAGACGCTCTCCATCCAATCTGACTGAGCTTGAGCTATTTTGCAAAGAAGAATGGGCAAAAATTTCAGTCTCTAGATGTGCAAAGCCGGTAGAGACATACCCCAAAAGACTTGCAGCTGTAATTGCAGCGAAAGGTGGTTCTACAAAGTATTGACTCAGGGGGGCTGAATACTTTTGCACGCCACACTTTTCAGTTTTTTATTTGTAATAAAATTTGGAAACCATGTATCACTTCCCTTCCACATTACAATTATGCACCACTTTATGTTGGTCTATCACATAAAATCCCAATAAAATACATTTACGTTTGTGGTTGTAACGTGACAAAATGTGGAAAGGTTCAAGGGGTATGAATACTTTTGCAAGCCACTGTATATAGGCACTTTATTTTTAATGTATATTTTTGTACACATATACATACACAGTTTTCAAACGGGTTTGTTAGTTGCTTTCAAAGGTCCTGGAGGAACCGTTCGGAGCTGTGAGGAACAAGGGGAGAAGCATGACTAATAGTGATAGTGTAATTGCCCCATCACAGACTGGAGCAGCAGCTTTGGGATTTCCTTGTTGAACTTTGGGGAAATTGCCGTTAGTTTCACAAGTGAATAGTTTTGCTTCCTCCGTAGAAATCCTTGCTTCATAAAGTGCGGCACACTGGCAGAGTTGCTAACCTCACAGCGCTGGAGACCCTGGGTTGATCCTGACCACCATTGCTCTAGTTCTATGTTATCCCACTTTGGTATCCACTGGCTACACACTGGAGGCAACTTGCAGAGGGCCAATTAAGCTCCAAACCTGCACGTCTTGGGTTGTGGGAGGAAACCGGAGCACCCGGAGGAAACCCACGCAGTCACAGGGAGAACGTGCAAAGGGGGAAAATGCAGAGTGAAGATTATAGTTCTCCACATTGTCGTGTTCTCAGTTGATTAGCCATAAAATTCCTACCCGGATGATTGCTTTTGTAGCAAGGTATCCATCTTTGCGTTTGGCATTTACATCTCGTCTTCCTTTACTTTAGAGATACTTTGAGGTAACAGGCCCTTCGGCCCACTGAGTCCGCACCAACTAGTGATCCCCGTACACTAACACTATCCTAAGCACTAAGGACAGTTTACAATCTTTACCAAACCCAATTAACCTACAAACGTGCACGTTTGTGGAGTGTGGGAGGAAACCGGAGCACCTGGAGAAAACTCACAGGGTCGCAGGGAGAACGTACAAACTCCGTACAGACAGCACCCATGGTCAGGATCATATCTGGAGCTGTGAGGCCTCTGCGCTGCCGTGCCGCCCACAAAATGGGATTCGAACCCCTGATTCTGGTCCAACCTTGTAGATCGTTCTCCAATAATTTATCCCCTGCGCTCTCTACCGTAGTCTGATCAGCGATTAGTTTTATGAAAGCGTTATGGTGAATTGTGCTCGCTGCCAGCTGGAGAGAGTAAGGGCTTGTTTCTTTCTTTCGTTCGCAGATTTGAATTCCAGGTCATCGCGAGTCTTGTTTCTTCTCGTCGTTCCTGGGCACCTGGTCTTTCTGTACATCATCAACTCCATGCAAGGGGGACACACTACACTCACGCCAATATTTATAGCGTTCTATATGATGGCTGCTTTACTGCAAGTACGTTCCTTATTTAAATTTGAAATCTTCTTTCAAATAAGAGTCTGATTTTGACTGTTAATGTTACCTCAAACTACCCCACTGTAGAGTGTTGGGTTGTGAGTTATTAAAATGTGGTTCTATAATAGTTTGATTACATTTTTGGGTTCCTGGACTACTTGACCACAATTCAAGTAAGACAGCACAGTGGCGCAGAGGGAGCGCTATTACCGCACACTGCCAGAGACCCGGGCTCCACCCTGACCACATTGGTCCTGATCACATTGAATGGCTCGATGGGCCGAATGGCCTACTCCTGCCCCTATTGTCTGTTGACCACGGGTGCTGTTTGTGTGGAGTTTGTACGATCCCCCTGTGATCGCTTGGGCACTATGTGTCCTTTACTGTGCGATTTTATTCTTTGTTATTGGAGCTGAATTAGGCCATTTGGCCACTCAAGTCTACTCCACCATTCAATCATAGCTGATGTATCTTTCCCTCTCAACCCCATTCTCCCCATAACCCCTGGCACCCGTACCGGAATAGGTGACATTTCGGGTCGAGAACCTTCTCCAGACCTTGGTCTGATGAAGGATTTTGACCCAAAACGTCACCGATTCCTTTTATCCTGAGATGCTGCCTCTCACCCGCTGAGTATACTCCAGCATTTTGTGTCCATCTTCGCAGTACTCCAAGTGCGGTCTGACCGGTGCCTTGTAAAGCCACAGCAATCCATTCTTTGTTCTCACGCAGGTACTGATCCTGCTGTACGTTGCTGACTGGATGATCCACTGGATGTGGGGACGAGGCATGGATCCGGATAACTTCTCCATTCCTTACCTGACTGCACTGGGAGACTTGCTGGGGACGGGATTCCTCGCCCTCAGCTTCCACATCCTCTGGTTGATCGGAGATCGAGATGCTGACGTCGGCGATTAAGGAAAAAAAAATGAAGGCCTCTTATTTTACCCCCTCCCCCCCCTCTAAAAAGAATGTAGAGAGGAGGGGGCGGGGGATTAGAATTTTTTTAAGTGCAATTCAATGAAGATAGCGTTTAATGAAACTTTACACAGCGGAGGCTGCTTCACCTGCAGCCCCATTGCAGCCACCGCCAGAGATACCTAAAGAAACTGCAAACACTACTTGATCAAGAGATATCGCAATGGATTCCCTGCTGCGTTAGAACTGGACCCTGCAGCAAGGTAAACTGGACATTGACTTCAGAACTGGAAGCTGCTAATTCAAATTAACGGTGGATAATATTTTTTATTGTACGTGGAGATGTAACCTGTTATTTGGACTTGAAGTACACGGTGGGTTTTTCTTTACTGGAGTACACCGAACAATCTTCCGAAGGGAACCCGCTGTGTCTCCATTGAAAATCGATAAGGGGGTGATCAGGGGGAACGGGGTAGAAAGTCTGTTTGAAACGTTTTTTAATGGACGGGACAATAATGAATTCACGAAGCATGATCAGCATTGTGCATCAACTATACTGTGAGATGTTTGGGGAGATCCTGTAATGTATCATTTATATCTATAGATTTAGATATAGATATACAGATTAATGCCTATATCCTTAATTTTTTTTTTTCCTTGCCTCTTGTTTTGTGAGAACCTACCAGATGGGGCGGCACGGTGGCGCAGCGGGTAGTGCCGCTGCCTTGCGGTGCCAGAGACCCCGGGTTCGTTCCTGACCATCACTGTTGTATCTTTCTCCACCCACCCCCGCCAGCGTGTTTCAGGCACCCACAGGGCGGCAAGGTAGCGCAGCTGGTATAGCCGCACCCTCACGGCGCCAGAGACCCGGGTTCGATCCTGACCTTGGGTGCTGCCTGTCTGCGTTCTCCCCGTGGCTGCATGGGTTTCCTCCCACGTCCCAAAGACGTGGGGGGTTAGTAGGTTAATTGGCCCTCTGTAAATTGCCCCCTAGTGTGTTGGGAAGTGGATGCGAAAGTGGGGATAATATAGAACTAGTGTGAACCGGCGATCAATGGTCGGCGTGCACTGGGTGGGCCGGAGTTCCTGTTTCCATGCTGTATTTTTCAATCAATCAATTTGATGTAGGTAACACTAGAATCATGGTTTGGAATCGATATCTGATGTAGGAATTTGTAGCATCGTGAATGGAAAATTCTTCTGAGCACCTGCTTCACTTTGGACCCTCGCTCTCTCTCTCTCTCTCTCTCTCTCTCTCTCTCTCTCTCGCGCGCTCTCTCTCGCGCTCTCTCTCGCGCTCTCTCTCGCGCGCTCTCTCGCTCTCTCGCTCTCCTCCCAGCCCATCAGTTGCAGAGCAGAAAGCCATCGACTGCTGTGGGCTGGTAAATTAGGGCAAGGCTTTGAGTGCAGGAAAGCGAATTCAACTCCAAACAGTGGTGGTAAATGCAGTCGCCAAAGACTTATTTCTCTTAAAGTCACTTAATGCCTTTGGCTGGGCTAGACTCTCTAATCTAGTCTCATTGTAGAATTTTAGGACTATATACATTTTATCCTGAACATTTTGGCATTAAACCAAAAAGTGCCCAGTAACACAGGAACATCTGTCTGAAGCCAGATGTGGCTGCCAGTTGCTCATGGAAAATAATTGTTGCTTCACTTGACAGCTGTTTATCATAAGTGCCAATTTGTGTCGTACACCTTTCTGTTTTAACCCAGGTTGAGATGGTTATTGTACAAGGTTCGTGGATCTTCTGACATTTCAACCCAGCAGCAAACTGGTCTCTATGTGTATAGACACAAAATGCTGGAGTAACTCAGCGGGACAGGCAGTATCTCTGGAGAGAAGGAATGGGTGACATTTTGGGCCAAGACCCTTCTTCAGAGCCTTCTATCCAGAGATGCTGCCTGTCCGGCTGAGTTACTCCAGCATTTTGTGTCTTATCTTCGGTGTAAACCAGCATTTACAGTTCCTTCCTACGCATTTACTTTCAATATCTGTCTCCCTTAGAGTTTCGCAACACATTGTCACCAGGAAGGACTGAAGTGCTGCTTTTTCTTTTAAGGAAACTCCTTAAACTGTCTAAGCTCTTAAACTTTCTTTCACAGAGGCATGTTTATCACAAAGCATTGTACCACAAACTGACTGTGACTTGCAAAAGGAACTGAAACCATTAGTTAACCGTATTCTTTGCCAATGACAGTGGATTGAAGGCTATTGCTCATTGAACCTGCAAGGGCAGATGTTCTTCATGGGAGTCTAGAGTTAGCAAAAAGTATGCTTCATCAGAGACGGTCAAGATTGTAAAGCAGTTTAATGTATGTCATGTGTACCGAGGTACAGTGAAAAGCTTCAGTTGCTAACCAGCCAGGGGAAAGATCATACATGATTACAATCGAGCCCATTGACAGTGTACAGATACATGATAAGGGAATAACGTGGAGCGCTAGGTAACGCCAGCAAAGTCCGACGAAAGATAGTCCGAGGGTCCCCGATGAGATATGTAGTAGCTCAGGACCACTCTCTGGTTGCAGTAGGATGGTTCAGTTGCCTGATAATGGCTGGGAAGAACCTGTCCCTGAGTCTGCAGGTGTGCGTTTTCACACTTCTGTACCATTTTGCCCGATGGGAGAGGGGAGAAGAGCGAGTGGCCAGGGTGCGACTCGTCCTTGATTATGCTGCTGGCCTTGCCGAGGCAGCGTGAGGTGTAAATGGAGTCAAGGGAAGGGAAGATAGACACAAAGCTGGAGTAGCTCAGCGGGACAGGCAGCGTCTCTGGAGAGAATGAAGGAGTCTCGTTTCGGGTCGAGACCCTTCTTCAGGCTGGCTAGGGATAAGGGAAATCAGGGGAGATATAGACCCTGATGTGGAGAGATAAAGAACAATGAATGAAAGATATGCAAAAAGGTAACATTGATAAAGGAAACTGGCCAGTGTAAGCTGTTTGTAGGGTGAAAATGAGAAGCTGGTGCATTTTGGGTGGGGTAAGGAGATAGAGAGAGGGAATGCCGGGGCTACCCGAGTTAGAGAAATCAATATTCATACCACTGGGCTGCAAACTGCGTTCCTTTCCTTGCGGTCTTGGACGGAGCTGTTCCCAAACCAAGCTGTGATGCATCCCGATATCTCTGTCTCTGATGAAATGTATATTTAGCGGAAATACAACCAGATTCCTTTATGCACCTTTCTATATTGCACTTTTTTATTGTAGCTCCCAAAGATTATTGCAAAGGAAATTGTGCAAGGATTGCAGACTTGCGCTCGCGGAGTTTCAAATGTAAAAGATGATCGTCTGTAGTTATTTGTGCTAAACATATATGGAGGTGGCTGGGTGCTGTACTCGTCTTATGATGGCTTCCATTGAGGTCAGTAGACCAAACGTCATGAGCCAAGTACAATAAACTGCTGCTACTGTTCTGTTGTCTGTTCAGTGCACATAACTGGGAATAACATCCAGCTCTTTGCAATGTTTCCCTGCCTGTCCTGCTGCAGAGGGAAGGGTTGAGTGTCTGCAATTTTCTATCCCAGAGGGTTGTGGAGGTCAGATCACCTTAATAAGTATCTAAAGAAGAGGTAGACAAAAAATGCTGGAGAAACTCAGCGGGTGAGGTGAGTTCGATCACTTTTGAAAGTACACTGCACAGATGGGTTGGGTTGAAGAGCCTGTGTAAGTGTAAAACCAAGTGCAGACAAGGGAATGGGATGGTGAGGAGAGGGATTCGGTGAGCAAGAGAATCCTGGCAATAAACATGATGCTGGTATGGTCTGAGAGAATGGTGACTACTTGCTAATCATGTTAAAGACTGAAGAAGGGTCTCGACCCGAAACGTCGCCTATCTCCTTCGCTCCTTAGATGCTGCTGCACCCGCTGAGTTTCTCCAGCCTTTTGTGTACACTTGCTAATCATGGCTCAGATTCATCTGAAGTGGATATAAACAGGGTGATTAATTAGGAGAAAAGAGAAGTAAATGATGGTGGAATTGAGATGCAGCAAGGAAGTATGCTGGAAGCACAGAAGATAGACACAAAGTGCTGGAGTAACTCAACAGGTCAGACAGCATCTCTGGAGAAAAGGACTAGGTGACGTTTTTGGGTCAGAACCCTTCTTCAGACGCGACCCAAAACGTCACCTATTCCTTTTCTCCAGAGACGCTGCCTGGCCCGCTGAGTTACTCTAGCATTTTGTATCCATCTTCGGTGTAAACCAGAATCTGCAGTTCCTTCTTGTCCGTTTTGTCTGCTGGAAACATTTGTCAGACAGAGAGGTGCAGAGAGAGAAAGACACGCAAGGAACTGCAGATGCTGGAATCTTGAGTAAAACGCCAAAAATGCTGGAGAAACACAGCTGGTCAGGCAGCATCTGCGGAGGGAATGGATAGGTGACGTTTCAAGTGGGCACCCTCCTTCTGAAGAAGGGCCCCAACCCAAAACGCCGCTTATACCTTCCTTCCGCAGATTCTGCCTGACCCGCTGAGTTACTGACCTGACCTGTAACTTACAATCCCACCATGAGCTTCTAATTCAGGTCCTCGGTCCTCTGTGTGGATATATTTCTCGCTGAGCATCTCATCCCCTTGAACATGACGTTAAATCTATAAACACATTGCCCAATTGCTGAGACCACAGTTTGGATACAGACCCTACTTGAGCATATGGTGAAAGGGTAGAAACGTGGAACTGCGGATACTGGTTTACAAAAAAAGGCAAAAAATGCTGGAGTAACTCGACCTGAAAAATGATTCCAACCTGAAATGTCTGTGCTGAACGAGATGCCAAGACCAGATTGTAGAAACCAGGAACTGTAAATGGTGGTTTACCAGGGAAAGGCATTAAAAGTGCTGGAGTAACTCAGCAGGTCAGGCAGCAACACCGGAGAATATGGCCCTATAGACAATAGGTGCAGGAGTAGGCCATTTGGCCTTTCGAGCCAGCACCGCCATTCAATGTGATCATGGCTGATCATCCCCAATCAGTACCCCGTTCTTGCCTTCGCCCCATATTTCCTGACTCTGCTATTTTTAATAGCCCTATTTAGCTCTCTCTTGAAAGTATCCAGAGAACCGGCCTCCACCGCCCTCTGAGGCAGAGAATTCCACAGACTCACCACTCTGTGAAAAAGTGTTTCCTCGTCTCCGTTCTAAATGGCTTACTCCTTATTCTTATGTGGCCCCTGGTTCTGGACTCCCCCAACATTGGGAACATGTTTCCTGCCTCCAGCGTGTCCAAGCCCTTAACAATCTTACATGTTTCAATAAGATAACCTCTCATCCTTCTAAACTCCAGAGTGTACAAGCCCAGCTGCTCCATTCTCTCAGCATATGACAGTCCCGCCATCCCGGGAATTAACCTTGTAAACCTACGCTGCACTCCCTCAATAGCAAGAATGTCTGCTGAACAAGATGCCAAGACTTCCTGTGACGTTTCGGGTCAGGGCCCTTATTCACAATCTCGAAAGGTCCCGATCCGAAAGTCACCTTCCACACTCTCCTCAGATGTTGCCTCAGTTACTCCAGCACTTTTTTATTTGAAGGAATATGCCAGGCAATTTATTTCAGCTAGCTTGCCATAGTTTGGATCATTCCAACCAATGTTTTGATGCTCATACATTTCACTTAATTCCCATTTGATTTGGACTGTTCATACTTAATGGTCAAATATATTAAACCACAGTAACACTTTATTATTTTCTGAACAGATTAATTGTACTGAAATTTGCACATTTCACATATCTAAATAACAGATTATAAAAATAAAATGGTGGCAACAGTATCTCCTTCCTAAAGAGCACTGTTAGTAGCTCTAACTTAAAAGGAGCGACCTGTAGTGCATATAAATATTTTGATAACTGTTAATGAATTTGTATTAAATAATTTGAATCTCTATGTGGAAATGCACATTCTTGATTAAATGATTTTTATGAAAGATTTTAATTATTTTCATTTGGCAAGACCAGAAATATATTTTACGAGTTATTTTAGGGTATTTTTGCTCTCCTTGGCTTTGTGACTGCTATATCAGAGGAGCAAGGTACCAGCCGAAAGGGCCTGTCTCACTTACGCGATTACTTTTTTCCGGCAACTTGCCGGAACCCGTCATAGTCGCAGCAGGTCGCCGTAAATTTCCAACATGTTGAAAATCCAGCGGCGAGCAGATACGGCTCATTGGGCGACTACTCACGGCCATACAGGCGTCACCCCCGCGACATGTCGACGCGTGGCGTGAGCAGTCGCCCAAAGAGTCGTACCTTTTTTCTGATCGCCGCTGGATTTTCAACGTGTTGAAAATTTTCGGCGACCTGCCGCGACTATGACGGGTGCCGAAAAAAATCACGTAAGTGGGACAGGCCCTTCACTCTATACTCCCGGTTTACTGTCAGTGGCTTTTCAAGCCGAAGATAAGAAAATCACGACGGCTGCGTTGAATTTGCTGCCTCAACAATGTTGAAGCACCCAGACTGAAATGAAGTCTGTGCAATCGTGGAGTGGGTTTTAATATTAACTCAAGTTTATCAGCATTTAACTGATCAGTTGTAGGGATTTCAATGTGCACTTATTATAATTTTTTTTATTGTGGAATGTGATCTAAAATGCAAAAAAAAAGTGCATCCTAATAACAATATTTGTATTAAGGCCAGACGTGTTTTATCCTAACCTCATTCTTGTACTGTGAACGGCTATTTGTCCGGACTCACCCTGTTCTGTTCTGTTTTCTGCCCCCGATTTCCTGCACATTATGTCTAAAATGAATATTTATATTCTAAATTGCCAAGATGTTGTGAACATCCTGGGGTCTCTGTATTTGCTAAAATAAAATGTCATACAATGACAAACTCCCTTTGATTCATTTGTCTCTATTATTTTCTCTCTGTCGTTTTCCCGTTTGATACAATGTTTCTGGCGTCGAAATTGCTAATTTTAACTTTAGTTTAGTTTAGAGGTACAGCGAGGAAATAGGCCCCTCAGCCCACCAAGTCCGCACCGACCAGCGATCCCCGTACACTAACATTATCCTACTCGCACTAGGGACAACTTACATTTTATACCACGGCAAGTACCCTACAAACCTGTACGTCTTTGGAGTGTGGGAAGAAACCAGAGCACCTGGTGAAAACCCACGCAGTCGCAGGGAGGACGTGCCAACTCCGTACAGACTGCACCCGTGATCGAGATCGAACCTGGGTTTCTGGCGCTGTGATATGTTTTGTAGCCCAAAGTTGGTTTGTTTCAAAAAAGAACCCAAAGTGCTGGAATAACTCAGAGGGTCAGGCAGCATCTCTGAAGAACATGGATAGGTGATGTTTTGTGTTGAGACTCTTCCCCAGACAGTGTACTCCAGGCTGCCTGTCATCTGATTGATAATTATTTAAAATTTACGTTTTTAATTAAATATGGAATGTTCTATATTTTGAAGATGCTGTAAAATAATTGTTTCCAATCTTTTAAAGGCTTTTAAATGGGCACGTTGAGGTGCATGGAATAGAGAGATATGGATGATGAGAAGATCAGTTTAACTTGGCATCATCTTTGGCACAGACATTGTTCTATGGTCTATGAAACGTGACAGACAGGATAAAAAGATACAAGAAACTGCAGATGTTGGGCTTATTCAAAAAAAAAAGAGCTGGAGTAACTCAGCTTGTTATTCCAGAGATGAATGCATTGTTACTCTAGAGAGCATGTTCTCCAGAGATGCTGCCTGACCTGCTGAGTTACTCCAGCATGCTGTGTCTGTTTTGGACAGGATAAAACTTTGATCATCTATCTCTTACATGACTTCCCACAAACACAGCTGCCGATACCATGAGGCAAAGCTAACATCTAAATCAAACCAGACGAGAGTGTGGGAAGTACCTTGGCAAGGATTCAATTTCTTAGAGAGGAAGTGAGAAAACAAAAAACGGTTAATATTAAAAGTGAAAAAGGAAACATTTTTAAATGGTCAGAAATTAAACAACACTCAATATTATAGAGATGGACACAAACCCTGGAGTAACTCAGTGGGTCACATGTCTATCTTCGGTTTAAACCAGCGTCTGCAGTTCCTTCCTACTCAAGATGGTGTGAATTATTTCAGTGTTGAATCGCAAGAAATAGCAGATTCTGCTTCACAAAAAAAAGACACAATGTGCTGGAGTCACTCAGCGAGTCAGGCAAATTCTCTTGAGGATATGGGTAGGCGATGCTTTATGTCTGAAGAAGGGTCCCGACCCAAAACGCTGCCCACCCATGTCCTCCGGAGATGCTGCCTGACCAGCTGAGTTACTCCAGCACTTTGAGTCTTTCGTTATGATTTGTTTCAAGGTTACTTCTATCTTAATGCAACTGAGATAAAAACAGGAATGCTGGAAGCGCTCAGCAGATCAGGGAGCATTTATGGAGAGAGCTTAAGTTTAAAGATACAGATTGGAAACTGGCCTTTTGGTCCACTGAGTCCGCACTAACCATCGATCATCCATTCCCACTAGTTCTGTTTTTATCACTTTCACATCCACTCTCGACACACTAGGGCAATTTACAGAATCCAATTAACCTACAAACTCACCCACATTTGAGATGTGGGAAGAAACTGGAGCACCCAGAGGAAAACCATGCAGCCATGCAAACTCCACAGGGACAGCACCGGCGGTCAGGTTCAAACCTGGTCTCTTTGTTCAATGGTGTTTTATTGTCATGGTCACTGCGCAGTAAAATTATTTTTGCATCAATAATAATTGCACCAGTTTACAAAATGTCCAAAGACCAGTCCACATGCTCCATGTACTGGAGCGGCTCCCAATCCAGCTGAAGTCCCAGGCTGCTGCAGGGCCTCCTCCATCGCTCTCGACCGGCTCGGCCCGCCCCGCCAACCCACGTCCCTCTCCTCGCCTGCCCACCCAACTGCCTCTGTCCCTGGGGTGCCTCCTACCACCCCTACCACCCCAGCAACGGACTGTTCCAGCTGCTATGGTCAGGCAAGCGCCTCCGCCGTCACGTTGCAAAAACAGATGTTACGACTCCCGAATGCAGGTACTTCAGTGCCGCGTAACATAGTCAAAAACCAGGCTCAAGTTCAAGAAAATAGTATTTTATTTTGTTAAAACCCAAACCTGATTCAAACAACCCAGTCAAGGACAAGAATAAACTAATAAACAAAGATAACAGTGCTCCAGCCAGCCTCGCAATGGGCCGTCGAACTAGTGTCTCTAACCTGCCTAAATGGAAATAACCCTGAAACAAAATACACAAAAACCCTCAGGTCAGCCCTTATCCGTCCCAATTCAATATTAATTGACAAATTTAGGTAATAATACACAAAGTTCTATGCCATGTGGCCAGGCCTCCTGCTGCTCACACCAGCAACCTGCTCACGAGTCAGGGTCGACGAAGAGAGAGAGAATTCTGGGAGCTTCTGGTATTTATGCTTCGTATTAGTCACCCGTCACCTGACGCAGCTTGGCCAATCGGGTACAGGAGCCCTTAACCCCTTGATTCCTGACTCCCAGCCACGGGGCCTGCACTCAGGAGAGAAACAGAAGAGTTAAGTACATAGCATTCACCAGAGGGGGGGGGGGGGGGGTACCTAACACAGAGAGGATGAGATGGAGTTTCTTCCCACAGGCCATTAGGACTGTAAACTCTTATCTCACTAGGGACTAATTTACTGTTGTCTTTTTTTTCTAAAATGTAAATACTGGTTCTGTCCTGTTTTGTTTTTGCACAACCCGCGGGCATTGCCACTTTCATTTCAGTGCACAGCTTGTATGTGTATGTGACAAATAAACTTGACTTGACTGCAGCCGACCTTGCACAGTGAGGCAGCAGCTCTACCAGGGGAACAGTGTTCATCTTTAAGATGCTTGACGTTTTTCATGTTTCATCACAGCTTGACCTGCCAGTAAATCCAAATTTCCAGCAATTTGTATCTTTTGTTCAGATTTCCAGCATCTGCAATCCTTTGCTTTTTGAGTGGTTGCGAGGATGCAGTGTGTCTGGTGTGGAGCCTGGAATCAGCTCAGAAAAAAACAAACTATTATCTACTCTTCTTATGCCAGTGAAAATGGAGACATATGGAAACAGGATACAATGGAAACAGGCCCATTGTATCCTTGCCAAATATGATGTTGCAATTAGATTTGCCTCAGGCAAAATCTAATCATTGACCAAAATAATTTCATACCATTACCAACCTGTGAGCTACTGAATTTTCAATTTTTGGAACATCTGCTTTTTGGGCAACCATAATACTTCACCGGGATCAATCTCCAGAATGGGATTTCCACAAATATCCTCCATGCTATTTAGGAATTTCCATGGTCTAGCCAGTTCACATTGCCTGGTTCCTCTTTCAGAGGGAAGAGCTGACCTGAAGTGATACTACTGTTTGATTAATATTTGTAGAGTTCTATAAAGAGAGGATGAGGCAATATCCCAGGAGAAAATCATTCCACGCGGGGTTTCAGAAGGAACTGCAGATGCTGAAAAATCGAAGGTAGATAAAAGTGCTGAAGAAACTCAGCGGGTGCAGCAGCATCTATGGAGCGGTGGAAATAGGCAACGTTTCAGGCTGAAACAAACCCTTCTTCAGTCGGAAATAGGCATCGTTTCGGGCTGAAACCCTTCTTCAGACTGAAGGTTTCGGCCCGAAACGTTGCCTATTTCCACCGCTCCATAGATGCTGCCTCACCCGATGAGTTTCTCCAGCACTTTTGTCTACCATCATTCCACACAGAGCCGCTTGCTGTACAACAAGGTGAAGGAGGGGACTGACACGAAATGTCACCTAGTCCTCCTCTCCAGAGATGCTACCTGTCCCACTGAGGTACTCCAGAATTTCGTGTCTCTTCAGCGTATAACCAGCATCTGCATTTCCCTCCTGCACACCTTGTTGTACAACCTGTTGCACAACCAAGGGTAGACATGGGCAGAGATTGCTAAGCAGGCAAAAGATAAAATTCAAGGGTGTGCTTAAAGCCTTGAAGAAATGCACCACCTTCATTGACACTTGGGAATCTCTGGTCCTTGTCATCAAAGTGGAGAACGGGCATTGGGGATGGTTTTGAGAGCCTTGGGAGCACACAGAAACCAGATCTAAGTAATAGACTACCACACAAAGTACGCAATTTCCCATTCAACCCATCAGCCATCTTCTATATAGTGGTGAATCTGTGGAATTCTCTGCCACAGAAGGTAGTTGAGGCCAGTTCGTTGGCCATATTTAAGAGGGAGTTGGATGTGGCCCTTGTGGCTGAAGGGATCAGGGGGTATGGAGAGAAGGCAGGTACGGGATACTGAGTTGAATGATCAGTCATGATCATATTGAATGCAGGCTCGAAGGGCCGAATAGCCTGCTCATGCACCTAATTTCTATGTTTCTATGTTTCTGCCCCAACTGCGGCAGCTTGTGGTTCTCATATTGGTCTTATCAACCACGGCAGAACCCAATGCAGGAGGGGTGATAGCAAGTCATCCTTCAGTCTCCCAAGAGGAGGGTGTGGCCTTATTGAAACTTATCGAATAGTGAAAGGGTGGATAGAGTGGATGTGGAGAGGATGTTTCCACTAGTGGGAGAGTCTAGGACCAAAGGCCACAGCCTCAGAATAAAAGGACATTCCTTTAGGAAGGAGATGAGGAATTTTAGTCAGAGTTCAGTTTGGTTTATTGTCACATGTACCGAGGTACAGTGAAAAGCTTTTGTGGCGTTCATGCCAAACTTCCTCAGTCTTCTCAGGAAAAAGAGCCGCTGGCGGGCTTTCTTAGTTATTGTGTCCGTGTGCAGTGTCCAAGAAAGGACCTCAGTGATGTGCACACTGAGGAACTTGATGCTGCTGACCCACCCATTCAACCTCAGCATCACCGATGTGGATGGGGAGGTGAGCACTCCCCTGCTGTCTCCTGTAGTCCATGATCATCTCTTTAGTTTTGCTGACATTGAGAGTTATTTTCCTGGCACCAGCTGTTTAGTGCCTTTACCTCCTCTCTATAGGCCGTCTCATTATTGTCTGCGATGAGGCCCAGGATGGTCGTGTCGTCAGCAAACTTTAAGATGATGTTGGAGCTGAGCTTAGCAGTACAGTCGTGCGTGAACAGGGAGTACAGGAGGGGCTGAGCACACAGCCCTGTGGTGCGCCTGTGTTGAGGATCAGCGAGGAAGAGGTGTGGCTGACAATTCTCACCACCTGGGGCCTGTCCGTCAGGAAGTCGAATATCCAGCCGCAGATGGAGGTTTCCAGTCCAAGATCTAGAAGCTTGGGGACGGGTTTTGAGGGAATGATAGTGTTGAATGCCGAGCTGTAGTCAATGAAGCGCATTCCCTTTGCCCAGGTGGGTGAGCGCAGTGTGAGTTGCCATGGTGATAGCATCGTCCTTGGCCCTGTTTGGTCTATACGCAAACTGAAGAGGGTCCAAGATGTCAGGGAGAGATGAGCAGATGTGAGTTTTGACTAGCCGCTCGAAGCACTTGATGATGACTGATGTTAGTGCGACAGTACGGTAGTCATTTAAACAGGAGATTAATGGTTTATTTGGAACAGGAACGATAATGGAGGCTTTGAAGGGAGTGGGAATCACAGGCTGACTCAGGGAGAGGTTGAAGATGTTGGTGAACACCTCTGCCAGTTGATCAGTGCACGCCCTGAGAGCCCGCCCTGGAATACCATTTGGCCCTGGAGCTTTGCGGTCATTGACTTTTTCGAAGGACCGCCTCACGTCTGCCTTTTGTAGGGTCAGTGAGGTAGTCCCACTGCACACCTGTGGACTTATGGTGGGCGCTGTATTGTCTGCATCAAACCGGTAGGCTGCACAGTGCTTCTGTTTTTCCCATTGTAATCCGTGATCCAACGTAATCCGCTCCACATGCGTAAAGGAATGGGTGACGTTTCAGGTCTGAAGAAGGGTCTCGACCCTAAATGTCAGCCATTCCTTCTCTCCAGAGATGCTGCCTGTCCCGCAGAGTTACTCCAGCATTTTGTGGGTGGACATTTTTTGTCTACCTTCGATTTTTCCAGCATCTGCAGAACCAGGGGCCACAGTTGCAGAACCAGGGGCCACAGTTTAAGAATAAGGAGTAAGCCATTTAGAACGGAGACGAGTGTGAGATACGCTTTGTGCTCACAATCACTGCTCAAAGCCCAAATCGTGGAAGCAAGATTCTTTATTTTACGAGTCTGCAGAACCGGGTGCCTCTCCAAGTTGAGACACGCCGAAGTCAGAGAAGTCATCCCCCTTTATACACACAATTTTACATTCAACCTCCCCTCCGGACCCTTCTCCAATCAGGGTCTGAGGTGCACAATCTGTAGGTACATCCCCCCAGTACCTCCCATATCATACATCGCATGTCCAGACATGTTCATGGTAATGAGCAGTTTCTTGACCAGGGGTGTGTTGTAATATTCATTTATTCTATTAAGCATGCTCAGTTGCTCATGACCTATCCTAGTTTTACTCACCTCCAAGTGAACCCTCTCAGTTCTCCTATATCAGTACTAAAGCTAAGCTATAGTGACAAGGGTCCCATCTATCACTCCATTCTACTGATAGGGTTCTCTCTACATCACTCCCTTCTACCGCTATACAATGCTATTGCTTCTTGCTCAAGGATGGGTCTGGTAACTTTTATACACAGCTGTGTCAGAACCCTCTCCCTGGCCCCTATCAGTTTGAATCCTCTTTAAGACTCCTTACTATAATGGGGTTTAATCACTTTATCCCTCACACGAGGAAACACGTTTTCTCAAAGAGAGTGGTGAGTCTGTGGAATTCTCTGCTTCAGAGGGCGGTGGAGGCGGGTTCTCTCGATGCTTTCAGGAGAGAGCTAGATGGGGCTCTTAAAAATAGTGGTCAGGGGATATGGGGAAAAGGCAGGAACGGGGTACTGATTGGGGATGATCAGCCTTGATCACATTGAATGGCGGTGCTGGCTCGAAGGGCCGAATGGCCTACTCCTGCACCTATTGTCTATTGTCTTTCTCCATCATTTTCTGTCCATCTTCAGCCTATGATTGAATGGTGGAGTGGGTTTGTTGGGTCGAATGGCCTAATTTGCTCCAAGAACTTATGGACATCTCCACCTCCAGTTTAAATTCCATTTGGAATATTTTGGAGGACCAAGAAACCAAGAACCAAGCCATGTAATAATAATAATAATAATAATAATAATAATAATAATTATTATAATAATAATTATAATAATATATTTTATTGTCATTACACATAAGTGTAACGAGATTTGGTTTGCAACTTCCATCCGGTGTCATAACTTAAACGACTAATATAATTTAGGTTTAGATATAGATACCCCGAGAACAAGGTTTGTCCCATTCAGGTGCAGGCAGGCAGGCAGGCAGATAGGGGGCGCGCTGTGCGAGGGAGCTGCATTCTGGGAGGTGTAGTCAATTGTCCGCTTTGGTTGGGCGGGCGCATGTGGTGCGGGACTACAACTCCCGTGGTGCACCGGTCACGTGTGTGGGGAGGTGTGAGGGGGGCGTGGAGGGGTTGAGGCTGCGCTGGGCTGGACTACAACTCCCATGGTGCACCGGTCACGTGTGTGTGGGGGGGGGGTTGAGGCTGCGCTGGGCGGGACTACAACTCCCATGGTGCACCGGTCACGTGTGTGGGGGGGTGAGGCTGCGTTGGGACGGACTACAACTCCCGTGGTGCACCGCCGCGGGGCGGCGTCATGTGACCCGGTGGCGGGGAGGAGGCGGCGGCGGCGGCGGCGGCGGCGGCGGCGGCGGCTGAGGGAGGGCGGGCTCGGCGTGCGGCGGCGGCGGCGGCGGCGGCGGACACGGGGCCGAGACCCACACCCACACCGACCCTCGTCCCCTCCTACCTCAGCCAGTCTCCCTCCTCCTCCCTCCCTCCCTCAGTGAGTCCTCGTCCTTCAGCGGATCTCCATCCACTCCTCTTCGCTCCCTCAGCGAGTCCCCCCTCCTACTTCTGTCCTCCACTCCCTCAGTGAGTGTCCCTTCCTCCCTCAGCGAGTCTTCGTCCCTCAGTGAGGGCCCCTCCCTCTTGTTAGTCTCCCTCTGAGTCTTCGTCCCTCAGCGAGTGTCTTTTTACCCCCAGTGTGCCTCCCTCTGTCTTCCCTCAATCTTCCTTTCCTCAGCAAAGCAAGTGTCTCGCTGTCCCTTTGCTCCGCAAGCCTCGCTCCCTCGCCCCTCAGCGGGTGTTCGCTCTACCCTCTCCATCTGTCCATCCTCCCGGCCTCGGCGAGTGACCCTCCTACCTCCCCCCCCCCCCCATCCCCTTCAGCGAGTGGTCGTCCTTCCTCAGTGAATCCGCCCTCGGTCCTTCCTGCCTCGGTGAACCTCCATCCCTCTCTCTGGTAAAGCTCCATCCCTCTCTCTGCCCCTCCATTCACCTCACACCCCCTCCCCCCTCAGCAAGTCGCCCACCCTCCTCTGTGCACCAATCTCCCTCCCTCCATCCTTGAGCCTCCCTCCTCGGCAACCAACCTACATAACCTCCCTCCCTCCCTCCCTCTCTTCCTTCCTCCATTACTCCGCTCCTCAGTGTCTGCCTTCCTCATTGAGCCTGAGCCTCTGTCGTTCACTCCCCAGACCATCATGGCCAAGGACTACCTGTTCAAGGTGCTTGTGATCGGTGATAGCGCGGTGGGCAAGACCTCCCTTGTGCACCGTTACACCAACGACAGCTTCAGCAAGCATTACAAGTCCACCGTGGGAGGTAAGTGGAGGTGTATACTTGTATAGACACATCCGTACAGTGTCTTTCATTGACTTGATATAGATCTAATCTCATAGATGGGAGAACAAAATCTCTTTGGGGATACCAGTTTGCTGTGGGAGTTAAAAATAACTTTTTTAAGCTGATAGAGATCCGCAGTGGGAGGTGGGGTGAAGATATTGCTGGATTGATAATTGGAGGGGAAAGTTGAAAGTGTTTTTTGTTTGGAATTAATGTCTGTGTTGCTGACTCCCAGCTTTGGGGACGCTCGCTCAGTTAACGTCTGAGAGGGTGGGGGGATTGCTGTCTGCAATTTTCTCCATGGCTTTCTTCAGGGTCCTCCAGTTTCTTCCCGCCTCCAAAAGATGTGCGGATATATAAATTGCTTATTGTCAGAACCTTTTTCCCCACCATTGAAAAATCAAATACTAGAGGGCAGAGCAATAAGCTGTGAGGGGCAAAGTTTAAAGATGTGGGGGTGGGCAAGTTATTTTTACACCGAGGGTTGTTCAAGAAAGAACTGCATTTGCTGGAAACATCCAAGGTAGACAAAAATGCTGGAGAAACTCAGCGGGTGAGGCAGCATCTATGGATCTATGGCAGCATCTACACCGAGGGTGGTGACTGCCTGGAACATACTGCTGGGGGACGAAGTTGAGGTAGAGATTATTGTATAATTTAAGAAACTTTGGAAAGACACACAGATATGCATATGGATTATGTGCAGGCAGATAAGAGTTGGTCTTGGTATCATGTTCCGCACAGACATTGTGGGCTAAAGGATCCGTTCTTGTGTTGTACTTCTATGTTGCCTTCTAAGTTATTGCTTTATGTGGATTAATAGCAAAAAGAAACACAATTCAATTCAATTCAATTCAATTCAACTTTAATGTCATTGCACAGATACAAGTAAGGGGACAACGAAATGCAGTTTAGCGTCAGTTCATAGTAATAGCAATATATAAATAGATACAGAATGCAGACAATGTGGACAGAGAGACTGGAGAAATCTATCGGCGGGACTCCGAGTTCAGCAGTGTGATGGTGTTGTTGTAGAAGCTGTTCCTCATCCTACTGGTGCGGGACCTGAGGCTCCTGTACCGCCTCCCTGATGGTAGAAGGGCAAACAGTCCATGGTTAGGGTGGGAGGGGTCTTTGATGATCTTCCCGGCCCGTCTCAGACACCGTTTTCGGTGGAGGGCATCCATGGCAGGGAGCGGGGCACCGATAATGTACTGGGCGGTTTTCACCACCGTTGTATTGCCTTCCTATCTGCTACAGTGCAACTGCGTAAAGCAGGTGGTTAGGATGCTTTCGATGGTACAGAGGTAAAAGTTGGTCTGGGTCTGGGGGGGACAGGTGGGCTTTTTTGAGCCTCCTCAAGGGGAGTTATAGAGCCAGAGTCATGCAGCATGGAAACGGGTCCTTTTGTCCAACTTGCCCCCACCAACCAACATGCCCCGTCCATATTAATCCCACCTCTCTGCGTTTGGCCCATATTCATCTAAACCTGTCCTATCCTTGTACCTGTCTAAATGTTTCTTAAACGTCAAGTCAAGTCAAGTTTATTCGTCACATACGGATACGGGATGTGCTGTGAAATGAAAAGTGGCAGTGCTCGCGGACTTTGTGCAAAAAAACAAACAAACAAACAACCAACCAAAAAACTACAAACAGAATGGAACAGAACAGAACGTTGCGATCGTACCTGCTGATGTGCATTTGTGAGAGAGAATAAGTTGCAGGGATACAGGGAAATAAGGTGAAGGGAAACATTTAAAAGGAAACCGCAGATTGTGTAAATTAAAAACAATCAGAAAATGCTGGAAATACTCAGTGGAAAGGTGCATATGTGGGAAGAGTAACAGTAAAAAAATTCAGGTCTAATCCCTTTTGTCAGAACTGGTGGCGAAGAAATCCTTTAAGCTACAGGGAGGCCAAGGAGGGGAGATGTCTCTGGTCAAACAAGGTTATCTGGTCAGTGAGTGAATGACAGAGTATGGACATAAGATTGGGGAAGTTGTGAAATACAACCAATCCCAGAGGTTAAAAAATAAAAAAATGTTCGCTAGAGATGCAGCCCGACCTGCTGAGTTACACTAGCTCTTTGCGTCTGTCTGGAGGAGACCATGTTGTGAACAGCAAGCGCAGTTGACTAGATTGGAGGAAGTGATGGTGAATCACTGCTTTACCTGGGATTATAGTTTGGGACCCTGGATGATAGGAAGGGATGAAGTGAAAGGGCAGGTTTTGCTTTAGCTATGGTTGCAAAGAAAAGTGCCATCGAAGTGGGGTTATTGGTGGGAGAGTGGGAATATTGGCCTGGGAAGCATGAATGGGCTGAATGGCCTTCTGCATCTTTATAAGTAAAATATACAAGATGTCGTTATTTAGGCTTGTATAACTTTGTTGGATCTAAAAATACATGAATACTTTTAAATTAAATCAAATTCTTGCTTTTATCAAATGCATTTTAGACATTCCCCAGGGTTTTGCAATCAATTACTTTCAAAGCCTAGTCACTGTTGTAATGTTCAAAACTGTATGAATAATGTTTTATGGTGGAAAAGTTGAAGTTCATAAATATATGGTGAATGTTAATCTGAATGGCTTTCTGTTTCGCACGAGCAATACACTGCAGAATAGCCATATGAAGTGAGAGTCAGTTGCTGTGACGAGGATTGGTGCGTTTGTGCCATCTTAAAACTACCCTACTTGATCCATTGTCCCTGTGATCGCCCGATAATTGATAACATGCTGTTTACAGGGCCCTACAAATATTTCCTTTTCCAATATATTTCCAATTCCCACTTAAGAATTATTCAATTGATTTCTTCCACCCTCTAGTATATTTTATGTTGTGTGTTTTCTGAGTCCAGGTACCTGTGATGCCGCTGCAAACAAGGTTTTCATTGTACATGTGATTCACTGTACATGCATATTACAATAAATATGCATAATATTCTGTGTCAACGTGACTGATTCAGTTTAAAGACCAAAATCTCTTAAATCTCTCTCACTCGTCTTTTGTCAATCAATTGTCTGTTTAGTTGTTAACACTTCTTCGAGAAGGAACGGACTTTCCTCAACTGTTTAAAACTATTCCATGTGAATTACTTTTGCAATCTTGCATTAGTCATCTTAGTTGGGTAAATGTTTATGTTATGATTAAAATTTGTATTTTAGACCACTTTGTCTTCAAATTTAGTGTGTAGAGTTGCATAGTAGGACCTTTGACAGAATGTTTGTATGCCAATCAACAAATACCTATTTATAACGGTCCTATTTTTCACATTTCTGTCGCCTTCTATGCCTTGGAAATTCAATGATTTAAAAAAGAACTGCAGATGCTGGAAAAATCGAAGGTAGACAAAAATGCTGGAGAAACTCTGCGGGTGAGGCAGCATCTATGGAGCGAGGGAATAGGTGACGTTTCGGGTCTCGACCCGAAACGTCACCTATTCCTTCGCTCCATAGTTGCTGCCTCACGCGCTGAGTTTCTCCAGCATTTTTGTCTACCTTGGAAATTCAATTGCTCATCTAGATACTGAAAGGCATGAGAGTCTGTCTCAATAAACCTTTACGTAGAAACATAGAAAATAGGTGCAGGAGGAGGCCATTCGGCTCTTCGAGCCAGCACCGCCATTCATTGTGATCATGGCTGGTCGTCCCCTATCAATAACCCGTGCCTGCCTTCTCCCCATATCCCTTGACTCCACTAGCCCCTAGAGCTCTATCAAACTCTCTCTTAAATCCATCCAGTGTCTTGGCCTCCACTGCCCTCTGTGGCAGGGAACTTTATAAATTCACAACTCTCTGGGTGAAAAAGTTTTTCCTCACCTTAGTCTTAAATGACCTCCCCTTTATTCTAAGACTGTGCCCCTGGTTCTGGACTCGCCCAACATTGGGAACATTTTTCCCGCATCTAGCTTGTCCAGTCCTTTTATAATTTGATATGTTTCTATAAGATTCCCCCTCATCCTTCTAAACTCCAGTGAATACAAGCCTAGTCTTTTAAATCTTTCCTCATATGACAGTCCTGCCATCCCAGGGATCAATCTCGTGAACCTACGCTGCACTGCCTCAATCACAAGGATGCCCTTCCTCAAAAGTGAAAAAATATATATTGTTGCAATTCCCTCTAAACCTCCCACTTATTTCCATAAACTTGTGCCCTATGTTTTAAGACACCCCTGCATAGAAAGTGATATAAATTATTTATTGTCATATGTACAAGTACAGTTAGACACAGGTGCAATAAAAATCGTGTTTGTAGTAACGTTGTGGCTACCCCTCGAGGTCGAGGATGCTGGTTCTGTTGTTTTTATGGACTCTCAGGTGGCTTATGTGTAGAGGATTTGTGCTGCTCACAGAACGAAGACGCCTGTGCGTGTAACACCACCGGCACCTAGACTCGGACAACACACAAGAACATAAATTATACAAGACAACAGAACAAAGACTGCAAAAAAAGACATTGGTGTAAAAACAATAAGTTTGCGATAGTGCAAGAGGTGATGCTGTTTGGTTGGTGAGTACGATAAGGATTGTGCAGTTAGGTTCAAAAGAACAATGGCTGTAGGTCACTGAGAAATGGGATTATCTTAAATGGGCATCTTGTTTGGGATGGATAAATTGGGCCAAAGGGCCATATTTTGTGATGTTATGACTCCATGGCTGATGCATTGTCTTTAAATTTGTGGTATTTTCCCGCAAGATGGAGTCAAAGAGTGATACCGCGTGGAAATCGGCCCACACCAGCCAACATGTCCCAGCTACACTAGTCCCACCTGCCCATGTTTGATCCATATCCCTCCACACCTGTCCTATCCATGTACCTGTCCATCTGTTTCTTAAATGTTGGGATAGTCTCTGCCTCAACTACCTCCTCTGGCAGCTTGTTCCATACACCCACCACCCTCTGTGTGAAAATGAAATAGAGGAATATTGAAAATTAACTTGGTGTCAATGTCTTTCAGCATCATAAATGAATTGTAGGAATTTAAGATGCTATTACATCCTCATGTCCTGGACCTTTCCTAGGTTATTGCTGGGTCAGTAGGAATGCAGCAAAATTAACAATTATCTCGTTAACCTTGTGTATCCTTTGTATGGAGCATATATTGTGAACGTGAAGTTGAACCCAATTGTTCTTGAATAGTCGTCTTAGAAAAATTACAAGAACAGGAGCTTAAAGTAGCATTGGCTGTCTCGTGCCCTTATCATCCAAATAAATCTTGTGTACAAGTCTCTGCTTTGTGAAACAATTTCCTGTGCTTCACTAATGAAAAAATATTTTAGTTTAAACTTCTCGTGCTGCACTTCATAGCTTGACCCTACTGCATCCGTTGCTCCAGATGCCAGATGATCTATATCGGTGAGACCAAGCGGAGGCTTGGCGATCGCTTCGCCGAACACCTCCGCTCGGTCCGCAATAACCAACCCGACCTCCCGGTGGCTCAGCACTTCAACTCCCCCTCCCATTCCACATCCGACCTCTCGGTCCTGGGCCTCCTCCACGGCCAGAGTGAGCAACACCGCAAGCTGGAGGAACAGCACCTCATATTCCGCTTGGGGAGTCTGCATCCTTTGGGCTTGAATATTGAATTTTCTCAATTCTGTTAACCCTTGCTGTCTCCTCCCCTTCCCACCTCTCCCTCAGCCCTCGGGCCCTGGCATTCCCTCTATCTCTATCTCCCTCCCCCACCCAAGTCGCACCAGCTTCTCATTTTCACACCACAAACAGCTTACAATGGCTTGTTCCCTTTATCACCGATACTTTTTTGCATATCTTTCACTCATTGTTCCTTATCTCTCCACATCACCATCTATATCTCTCGTTTCCCTGATCCCTGACCAGTCTGAAGAAGGGTCTCGACCCGAAACGTCGCCTATCTCCTTCGCTCCTTAGATGCTGCTGCACCCGCTGAGTTTCTCCAGCTTTTTGTGTACGCACATCAGCAGGATATGGCCTGGAATAGAGTAGTTTAGTTATAAGGAGAGATTAGAGGAGTTAGGTCTGTCGCGGAGCAGAGGAAGTTAAGTGACAGGATTGAGGTATATAAAATTGAGGGCAATAGAAAGGATAGACTGCAGGAAATCTCTCCTCGTATCAGATAAAACTAGAAGACATGAGGTTTACGGTAAGGTGGAAGAGATTTGAAAGGAGAGCTTCTTCGCTCAGAGGGTAATACATACTTGGAATACATTGCCTGGCAGAGTGGTTCAGACTGTGTCCTGAGAGTATTTGTCCAGATTAGTAGTCAAGAGTGTTTTATTGTCACATGTCCCAGATAGAACAATGAAATTCTTACTTGAAATGCTGCAGCAGAGAGGGCTATAGACCGGAATTAATGAGGAGTGATCATTGGTGGAGATGTTAGAACATAGAACGGTACAGGACAGGAACAGGCCCTTTAACCCACAATGTCCATGTTGTACTTGATCTCAAGTTAATTTATCTCCTCTGTCAGCATGTGATCCATATCCTTCCATATCCACATTCAGAGTACATATCCACGTGCCTATCTAAAAGTCTCTTAAACACTCATATCGTATCTGACCACATATTCCAAGCATCCTTGTTTTTTTAAATAAAACATCTCCTTTAAACTTTGCCCCTCTCACCTTAAGCCCATGCTTTAGTTTAGTTGAGAGATACAGTGCGGAAACATGCCCTTCGGCCCATCAAGTCCGCGCCGACCAGCACATTAACACTATCCTAAACACACTAGGGACAATTTGCCAATTAACCTACGAACCTGTTCGTCTTTGAAGTATGGGAGGAAACCAAAGATCGCGGAGAAAACCCACGCGGTCACGGGGAGAACGTACAAACTCCGTGCAGACCGCACTCGGAGTCAGGATTGAACCCAGGTCTCTGGTGCTGCAAGCGCTATAAGGCAGGAACTCTGCCGCTGCTCCACCATGCCGCCCCTGCTGTGCTCTCTAGTATTTGACATTTCCAACCAGGGAAAATGTTATGATTGTCTGCCATATCTATGCCTATTGTAATTTTTTACACTACTATCAGATCTGCCCTCAACATCTGACATTCCAGAGAAAACAATCCCAGTTTGTCCAACCACTCCTTGTATACCTTCTAATCCAGGCAGCATTTTGGTAAACCTCTTCTGCACTCTCTCAAAACTCTCCACATCCTTTCTGTAATTGGGCGACCAGAACAGCACACAATACTCCAAAAACAGCCGAACCAAAGTCCTATAATGCTGCAACATGACTTCCTGACATTTTTACTCAATGCCCCGACCGATATGCCGTTGCCATACTATCTATTTGTGTTGTTACTTTCAGGTTGGGCTGAATAGCCGGTTTCTATGCTGTGTGTGAAAACCAAATGAGTATGTGTTTATGCCGAAAATGGAGATTTAATTGTGCACTGCACTCCTTATAATATTACCAGGAAAACATTTAAACATTTCTCCACTACTTTAACCCTCATCAGCATATCAAACATTATTGCCACTATTGATTAAAAGCAGTGTCAGTTTTGGAATTATCAGATCGTTTACTTGGCAAGTGGAGGAGAAAATAATACTATTTATATTGCAGTATAGTCTAGAATGAGTGCCGGTAAGTTTGGGTGCCTTTTCTGTGTTTCAGCTGGTTTCATATGTGATTGAAATGAAAGCACTAATGACCATACTTATGAAAATGTGTGCGAAGAGCTGTGCATAAATATTAATTTAAGCTGTACATTGATTTCCAAGTACCAATGGGAATAAGGTTTGCAGGAAGTGTGGAGAAATATTAATGAGCCCCCATGAGACTGTAATTGTCTGGAGTGTTTGTTGTTAGAAGAGATGTAATTCAGTTATAAACATATAAAAGGTATCAGCGTAATGAACAATAATGATATTAGGGGAGGGCAGCAAAATGGAACTACACCAAGTTGTTGCAATGATTGAGCATGTGGTTAAGTCAACAATGAGATTTGTAAAGTCTAATAAAAATGACTGGTTACAATTAAAGGGTAAAACTTTAACATTTGAAAAAACAGTAAAACTGATTTGAAATGAGTGGGTTCATTGCCAGGGATGTCCACCGAGGAACAACATCAGAAGCTGCTTCAGCTAATTCGCCGCTGTAGAATTAATGTTTTCTAATAAAAATGTACTGTTTCTCGAACAGCAGAATTATATGTGTAATGAATATGGAGTATGCTTACTTAAATTTTATTCTGCTGAAACTTTTGTTCAACAAGGATCAGGCCCCACATAAGAGATTCTTGAATAATTAGTTTCCTTTATTTAACCTCAATCTAGAATTATTGCTCATGAACCAAAATATTGACCATGTATTGTAGTGACATAAAACCTCAGGGTCTTTATGTTCCCCTTTAAATGTGAAGTGTGGTCACATTAGTTACTTATAATGAAAATGCTATAATGAATTGACCTATTGAATTGAATTGTTTCTCCTTAATTTAAGGAAAAAACTTTTAACAGTATTTAAAGTTTAGTTTAGTGATATAACATGGAAACGAATCCTTCGACACAGAGTCCATGCCGACCATTGATCACCTGCTCACACTAATTCTGTATAGGAAGGAACTGCAGATACTGGTCTTCAGATTAAGATCAATGGTTCAATGGTCCTTTGATGTCACGTGTACCATTTAAGGTACAGTGCAATTTGATTTACCATACAGACATTCCAGAAAAAAAGCAACAAGACACACACCTACCTAAAAGTTAACATAAACATCACCAAAGCAGCTCGCCCACATTCCTCACTGTGATGGAAGGCAATAAAGTCTTATCTTCTTTCCTCCTTATTCTCCCGCAGACGGGACAGTCGAACAATCCGCAGTCGGGGCGATCGAAGCTCCTGTGACTTGGAGCCTCCGAAGTCTCCTTAAGTAAGGGACCGCGAGCTGCACAATGATAAGTCTGCAAGCTCCCGCAGTTGGAGCTCCCAAGGCCGATCCCTGACAAAGGGACCGTCAGCTCCATGCGGTTGGAGCTGTCAAAGTCGATCCAGCAAGAGGCCACAGTATGATGTTAGGGATCGATGTTAGGCCGCAGTACGGATGGAGACGCGATGCGGGAACAAAATCTCATCTCCATCGCGGAAAGAGATTTTTAAAAAGTTTCCTCCAACCCCCACCCCTTACATAATACAAAGCTAAAGAGACACTAAACATAAATTTAAAAACATACTAAAAACAACAAAGATAGAAAAGGACAAGACAGGCTGTTGGCGAGGCTGCCATTGTACGGCGCCACCCGGATGGATCTCGACCCGAAACGTCACCTATTCCTTTTCTCCAGAGATGCTGTCTGACCCACTGAGTTACTCCAGCTTTTTATGTCTATCTTCACACTAATTCTACGTTAGGCCCACTTTCTCATCCACTCCCTACACACTAGGGGCGATGTACAGAGACAATTAACCTACAAACCCACATGTCTTTGCGGATGTGAGAGGAAACCAGAGCACCGGGAGGAAACCCACACAGTTACAGGGAGAACATGCAAACGCCACACGAACAGCACCCGAGGTCCAGATCGAACCCGAATCTCTGGCACTGGTCAAGAGAGCCCAGCAGCGACTACACCCTCTCCCAAGACTACGGAAAGCAATTCTCCCCACTGCACACCTACGAACTTTTTACAGGGGGACAATCGAGAGCACATTAACCTACGGCATCACCTCCTGGTTCGGGAGCTGCAAGGCGTACGAACGGTACCAACTGGACAGGATTGTGAAGACCGCCAGCAGGATTATTGGTGCTCCACTCCCTTTATTGCTGGACATATACAGGAAGAGATGTATTAGCAGAACCATCTCCATCATCAAAGACTCCTACCACCCATCGCATCACATATTCTCCATCCTGCCATCTGGGAAGATGTACAGGAGCATCAGCTGCAAAACCAGCAGGATGCTCCTCAGCTTCTTCCCGCAGGCTATAAGACTGATAAACGGACTTTGCCCCCTGCCAAAGTATCGCGCACCAAACACCAACCTGGACACACTGAAGCAGAGCCATTGTCGTGCCACTGCCGATCGAAACTCGTGATATATGTACTTTTATTCTTTATTTCTATTTATTTTTTTACCGCACACTGGTTGAGAAACGTTTTTTCGTTTTCCTCTGGGTATGTAAGTACTCAGAAAAATGATAATAAAGATATACAATACAATACAATACAATTTTGGTAAGGACTGCGTATCCTTAATGGAGAAGAATGAAGCAGGCTCCTGTTGTGCAGATCAGCATCCTGCATCAATATCTCCCTTGTGTAGGAAGGAACTACGGATGGCAGTTTACACTGATGATAGACACAAAATGCTGGAATAACTCAGCAGGACAGGCAGCACCTCTGAGAGAAGGAACGGGTGATGTTTTGGGTCTGAAGAAGGGTCTTGACCCAAAATGTCACCCATTCCTTCTCTCCAGAGATGATGCCTGTCCCGTTGAGCTACTCCAGCATTTTGTGTCTATCTTCAATATGTCCCTTGTTTTACCCGGTCTATTTGTCTCTGTCTGTCTGTCTGCTAAAGAGAGAAATCTACCCCATCATTTCCCATGCGCAATTTCTCGTGTGGAAATATATTTGTACATAACATTTGAAGATGGTGCAATACGCTGGGACTTTGTCACTTGCATATTTCTTAATTTTGTAGCTAAATAAATTTAAATAGATAGTCTTTAGAGTTTAGAGGAATGAGGAGTGATCTTATAAGATCCTTGGGGGGCATGGGGGGGGGATTCATAACTTATGAAACAGAATGTTAAGTGTATTTAAAAACTGGAGATATCTACATTATACCTCCAACTGGAGATATCCACATAACACCTCCAAGATTTACGTGCTTATTGTTGGAGTTTCCTTTTTAAAAAGCACAATATTTCATGTGTCGCACTTTGGAATGTGCGCCGTTGGAGATTGTCCAGTAAATCAGATCAAGTATACAATAATACAGTAAGGCTTACCTACCTAAGTTCAATTCAGTATGACATAATTCCTTAACCAAAGCGACGGCTCAATGGGTGAATTACCAGAGTAGTTTACAGATACAGCGCGAAAACAGACCCTTCGACCCACTGAATCCGCTCCGACTAACGATCGCCATGCACTAACACTGTCAGACACTTTCGGAACAATTTACAAGTTTTACTGAATTAACCTACAAATTTGTACGTCTTTGGAGTGTGGGAGGAAAACGAGCACCCAGAGAAAACCCACGCAGTCACGTGGAGAACGTAGAAACTCCATACAGACAGTACCCATAGTCAGGATCGAGCCCGGATTTCTGGCACTGTAAGGTAGCTCCGTGGATTGTCACCATGTCGTGGTGGAGAAGCTTGTGTTGACCTGAGATCCTGAGAGCGATGCCGTCTGGAAGGGCCACCCATGGCGGTGAGGTCTCTGACAAAGGGCAATCCAACCAAGACCTCAACGGTGGAACAGGCAGAGGACGATGGCTGACCTTAGTGGAGTGTCACAACGCTGGGAAGGCGGATGAAGGCTGCAGCAGAAAGGGTCTCCGGTCGTCTTGGACTCCACGTCACTGGATCCTGACCCAGATCTGTCAAGGACCATGTGGTGGCTGTCTGTGCACCAGTCTCCCCACGTTAAATAAAATCACGCACATGCGTCCTCCATATAGGGAATAGCGCCCTGGAGACACCTATGGTCAGCCATGACCGAAGGGGGCCTAAGAAGAAGGCAGCAACTCTATCGCTGCGCCAC
The DNA here is from genome assembly GCA_035221665.1 of Okamejei kenojei. Classification (NCBI taxonomy): domain Eukaryota; kingdom Metazoa; phylum Chordata; class Chondrichthyes; order Rajiformes; family Rajidae; genus Okamejei; species Okamejei kenojei. The sequence goes on from CM069154.1 coordinate 4,554,842, forward strand.
CGTGCCGCCCCACAGTAGTAATCTAGAACCCTGGAATAACACGGAGAACTTTCAAACTTTAAATCCGATGATGAAATTTACATTTGTTTTATAATCTCGAATTTTAACAGTCTGCAGTGATGGCTACAAAGTTATCAGAATACACGACTGGTTTTCTAACCTACTTTGAGAGAGGACATCTGCAATTCTTGCCTGGTCTGGCCTCTGTGACTTCAGACCCATCTGAAGTGATCCAACAAACCATTATATTTGGGTAACGAGGGGGGGGGAGGTATATGTAACCTATATTTATAACTAAATATAGGTTACATATACTGCTTTGCCAGTGGTGCCTGCGTCCTCAAAAGTGAATCAATTACAATTTCCAAGCGCCCTACTGTCCCGGTGTGAACAGGCTTTACATTTATTCTGAGCTTCAGCCCATTATTTACCTATTGACTGAACCATGCATGAGGGTAGACCTTGCACTTCTGCAAAGTAAGGTTTCTATCAAACTGCCATTGTTTGGCACTGCCCTCTAACAATAAAGATTTCCTTTATCCAAGGAGCTGTCGGGTGATAGGTCATTGATCTTCACAGATGCTACCTGACCTGAGGATATCCTGCACTTTGTTTTAATTTCAGATTTCCAACATCCTGCATTATTTTGTAAAATGCACTGCTGGTTTCAGAAACTGAATATCTGATTCTGGGGAACAAATATCTGATTCAAGGGGAACAATAATTCTTCGGCTGAGTGCTTTGTTGTTCAATAGACAATAACTAATGATGTTCAGATGCAATTCTAATTGTATCCTGGCTAAATCATTGAATGTTGTTGTAAAGATTGTTTTTTTCTCTTCACAAACACTGACAACTGTACTTTGTTCATTGATTTCAGTGGACTTTGCTCTGAAAACTTTACAGTGGTCTGACACGGAGGCCGTTCGGCTTCAGCTTTGGGACATAGCAGGTAAGTGCCGACTTCAGTTTCTGAACCAGAAATATTTCAAATGGGTTGTTGTTACTCAATTATTACATATCGAAATGATCTCCTGATCAAATATTACTATGTCAATAATGTATAGGAAGGAACTGCAGATGCTGGTTTACACCAAAGATAGACACAAAATGCTGGAGTAACTCAGTGGGACAGGCAGCATTGCTGAAGAGAAGGAATGGGTGACGTTGAGGTTCGAGACCCTTCTTCTGATTGAGGCTTCTGCAGTCCTGCTGAGTTACGCTTTAGTATGCCAATAGGTTGTGCTCTTTATAAAATCGTGCACATTGAATATCCCACAATATGTTTTGGAAATAGTTTTGAGAAGATATACTAAGTTAAACAGGTCACCTGCTGGTATCCTTGCATAGCTGCTCTCAGTGGCAATTATATTTGGGTTCAAATTAGAGTTAAAAAAACAAATAAAACTGAAAAGGAGTACTTTTTTGAAGTTTGTATATATTTAATGGAAGTTCCATGCAGGTTAGCTGCCTGGAATTTGTGTAAAATACACAATATTACAAGCAATTTTCACTGACGTCAACCAATAAAGTAGTTTATTTTAATTAACAAGTAATTCCCTTTTAGATGTATAGTTAACTTTTGTCATGGACTTTTTTACCTCCATTGTGAGGTCTGGTATCAGACCTATTCTGTCTCCCATATTGCTGAGTTTAGATTAACTTTAATTATAGAAGGGCAATTGTTTTCTACTCTTCACTTATGGAAAACATATGAAGCCATAGAGTAGTGTAAATAAATTACTTTAACTGTGCAAACAAAAACTGGGATAGCATGCACGAGGAACTAAGAGGGGAAGGGATTTCTGAAGAACGCATAGATTGATTACTGCATTTGTGGCCCAAAGAAATGGTGCCATTCCTGAATTCTAATCTGAGAAATGAACCAAGTTAAGTGCACGCATTATCAATGTGTGTTCAGTTCAGAGATGCAGGATGAAAACAGAGCTTTCGACCCACCGAGTCCGCACCGACCAGCATTCTCTGCACACTAGCACTATCCTACACACTGGGGACAATCTTCACTGAAGCAAATTAACCTACAAACCTGTACGTCTTTGGAGTGTGGAAGGAAACCGGAGAAAATGCACGCTGTCACAGGGGGAGCGTACAAACTCTGTACAGACAACACCCGTAGTCAGGATCGAACTCGGATCTCTGGTGCAGTAAGGCTGTAACTCTACGTCTGTGTCTGTGCCACCCTTTGATCCTTGATTTATGTCATATCGTACGGTTCCAAATAGATGTGGGAATGGATAAGGAACACTCCAAGGTAGCATGCTGCCTCACCTGCTGAGTTTCTCCAGCATTTTTGTCTACCTTCGATTTTACCATCATCTGCAGTTCTTTCTTAAATAGGAAGTCTCCAAGGTAAGATTAATCAACTGGAGAAGCACTCATTTCAATCGGATGATCTGGCTTCAGTAAATTGGGATGGAACAAAATCTCTACGTGAATAACGACATCCTTAAGGTTTCAGCTACAATGTGGGTGCATTCCCATTAGAGAGTAAGTTATGGAAATTAAAGCTGGAACAACTTGGATAACAAAAAAAAACTAGAGTAAAATGAAATAAACAAGTAAAATGAAGCAGAGAAGAAAGAATATATGACAGATTCACATGACAGGATCTTAACAACCTGTGAGAAAAAACAGCTGATTACAGGAAGTTCTGAGGAGAAGTTAAAAGAAGGAAATACTACGGATCATGCGAGAAGGCTGGTAACACGCACATAAAGGATATCTAAAAATATTTAGTGGGCACGCGAATATGAAATGTGATGTAGGAGAGGAATTGGGATTAGTCAGAGACCACAAAAGGAGATGGAGCCAAGTCTGGTACTGTATATTATTCTTCAGCAGGGAAAAAGAGAGACTGCCGGAGCCTCTGCAAAAGATGTAGTTGAGATTTTGAATAGGGTAATAATTGATAAAGTGGAGTTCTCAAAAAGACCAAAGGACACAAAAATGCTGGGCAGGTCAGGTAACATGTCTGGAGAACATGGGTGTTTCAGGTCGGGACCCAACTTCAAAAAGGCCAGCTGGTCTTGACGTCGATAGTCATCTGGCCCATATGGGATGCATCCTACATTGCTGTGGGATGGGAGCATTTGCAGAGACTGGTCGTAATCTTCCAAACGCGTATAGATTCAAGGGCCGGTGTCTCAAATTGGGAAAATCGCAAATGTTGAACCATTGTTCAGGGGGAAAAAAAGCATAAGAACAAACCTACTAAATACAAACCAGCCAATTTAGCCTGGGTGGCAGGAAAGGTTCTGTGAACAATAGTAAGGAGCAGATTCGGGTTTTGGCAGTGTAGATTGATTAGGAAAAGACAACATAGATTTGTTAAAGTCAAATAGTGCGCAACAAACTTGATCAATGTTTTTAATGAAATAACAGAGGATCAATACAGGAAATGCCGTTGATGTGGTAAATATGGACTTCCAAAATGCATTTGATAAAGTGCCACATTAAAACATAATTCAGACTGAAAGTAGTGGTTAGTTTTTTTGGGACTGAAGGAAAATGTGCAGTTAAATTCCCTGAGTCTTGGCATTCGGCTCATTGCTTTTCTTAAGGCTCGGGTGTACTGACGTGCTAGTTTCAACTGTGCAGGATCCTTGATGCCGAGTGAGCTACGACGAGGATAGTAATGAACTTAAAGAAGTTGTAGACAGGTTGGTGAAATCGCAATCACATGATGCATGAAGGATGGTCGATGGGGTTCCACTCGGCCAGCTGCTTTGGTGTGGATGGTGAGAACCTCGATTGTTGCAATTGGGGTGAATCTGTGGAACTCATTGCCACAGAAGGAGGCCAAGTAATTGGGAATTTTTAAGGCAGATATAGTTTTATTCTTGATTAGTACAGGTGTCAGGGGTTATGAGGAGAAGGCAGGAGAATGGGTTTAAGAGAAGATAGATTAGCCATGATTGAATGGCGGAGTAGACTTGATGGGCCATATGGCATGAATTCTGCTCCCATCACTTATGAACTGCACTGAATTTGGATGATATTCCACCACTATCCCAATATCTCCCATGTGGATGATGGAAATGTTTAGGAAGTTGAGGCAAGTTACTTACTACAGCCTTTGACCTGTTCATTTAACCTAGTGTATTAATCAGCCCGCATTTATTAGGTGACCCACTGAAACATGGAAGCTGCATGGTAATGCCACTGAATCCCAAGGAAACTTGTTGTGAGTTATGTTATTGGAGATGGTTAATGTTTGACATTTGTACAGTGCAAATTTTAATCTTCATTTTTCAACCAATTTTAAATGATGTCCAGGTCTTGCTGCATGCCTTCATTATAGAGCATAGAGTGATACAGCGTGGAAACATTCATTAATTGGGAAATTCCAAATGGAACTGGATGTTTTGTAGTCATCAGTCACGATGGAAGAAAGACTATCGATTAAGCATTATTGAGCGAGCAGGGCTATTTAAAAAAAAAAAAAAAAATTCTGCTCTGCAGCTTGGATAACATAATTGAAAAATTGAATTGTAGTATTTCACTGAATGTTGTGGCAAGGAAAAATACTTCTACCCTGACTGAAAAGCCTCTCTGTGAAATAGGGTAAAGGATCAATAGTCCAAGTTATACAATGTGGAAATCCTTTGGTCCAACTTCTCAATCCCAACCATTCTTCCCCATCTAAGTAGTCCCATGTGCCTGCATTTGGCTCACATCCCTATAAACCTCTCCTATCCATGTACCTGTGCAAGAGTCTTTTAAATGCTTATTGTACCTGCCTCATCTACCACCTCTGGCCGAAGAAGGGTCTCGACCCGAAACATCGGCAATTCCTTCTCTCCATAGATGCTGCCTCACCCGCTGAATTACTCCAGCATTTTGTGGCTACCTTCGATTTACCAGCATCTGCAGTTCTTTCTTAAACAATACCTCCTCTGGCAGTTCATTCCTTGTATCCTCCACCCTCTAGGTGGATAAAGGTTTAATATTTGACAACTGAATATTTTTCCAATTTGGTATCTATTACAGTTGGCAACAGAATGGGTGAGTTGTAGAGTTTCTCTAATTTCCATAAAATTGTGCCTATGCATGTTCTTAGAAGTAGATTGGTGAAAAAGAAATTATTACTTTAATTTCCTGCAGTTTTTCTCAACTGAATCTTCACCGGGTAAAATTCTGTCATCAATTTTGTAGATGTAGAGACGATTGTAAATAAACTGTTTAGTAAATAAATAATTAACTTGTGTTCTTAGGCCAAGAGCGATTTACGTCGATGACCAGGTTATATTACAGAGATGCTGGGGCTTGCATCATCATGTTCGATGTGTCGGATATAACAACCTTCCACAGCTGCCTCAAGTGGAAGCACGATTTAGACAGCAAAATTGCTTTGGTGGACGGAAGCCCAGTGCCATGTGTTCTCTTGGCAAACAAGGTGATCTGAAGTATATTTGCTGCCGCATTTGTATCTTTAGAAGATTTATATTGACCATTCTCATGCATAATAACCCTGTAGCCAAGTGTGCTTGGTTTAGACTTTACTTTAAACTTTAGACATACAGCGTAGAAACAGGCCCTTCGGCCCACCGAGTCCGTGGCAACCAGCGATCACCCCATACACTAACACTATCCTACGCAATATGGGCAATTTTATCAAAGCCAATTAACCTACAAAAATGTATGTCTTTGGAGTGTGGGAGGAAACCGGAGCACCCGGAGAAAACCCACACGGTCACAGGGAGAACATGCAAACTCCATACAGACAACACCGATAGTCAAGATCGAACCCAGATCTCTGGTGCTGAAAGGCAGCAACTCTACCGCTGCGCCATTGTGCTCTTCTAACCTTCATGTCGTAATTATAAAGTAAAATTATAAAACATATCTGTTTAAGAAGGAACTGCAGATGCTGGAAAATTGAAGGTAGACAAAAGTGCTGGAGAAACTCAGCGGGTGCAGCAGCATCTAAGGAGCGAAGGAAATGGGCAACATTTCGAGCCGAAACGTTGCCTATTTCCTTCGCTCCTTAGATGCTGCTGCACCCGCTGAGTTTCTCCAGCACTTTTGTCTACCTATAAAACATATCTCATCAGTCTAAAAATCTGTGGTGGTGGTGGTTAAGAGTTATTTGGTTCCTAATAGTGTAGCTAAACAAATGTTCTGAGCTTATGAATAAGTAATATAAACTATGTTGACATTAAAGAGGCTTGCAAGCAATTTGGACGAAAATGTAATCAGCAATTGTTTTTCTTGCAATGAGTACTAATGAAATCATAACATCCTTCCTTTCATTTGTCCTGTCCCACTATCTCCCCGATCTGCACTGTCATGCTGACAGTAGCAAAGATTCCAAAATCATGCATACAAAAAGTCAAATTTCTGCCTGCACCTCCTCCAATTAAAAGCCACCTCCAACGTGACCCCTCCACTCGCCACATCTTCCCATCTCCCCCCCTGTCTGCCTTCCGCAAAGACCGCTCCCTCCGCAACTCCCTTGTTAATTCTCCCCTTCCCTCCCGCTCTACCCCTTCCCCGGGCACTTTCCCTTGCAACCGCAAGAAATGCTACACTTGTCCCTTCACCTCCCCCCCTCCACTCCTTTCAGGGACCCAAGCAGTCCTTCCAGGTCCGACAGAGGTTCACCTGCACCTCCTCCAAGCTTGAACATTGAATTTTCTCAATTCTGTTAACGCTTGCTGTCTCCTCCCCTTCCCACCTCTCCCTGAGCCCTTGGGCCCTGGCATTCCCTCTCTCTCTATCTCTCTCCCCCACCCTAGTCGCACTAGCTTCTCATTTTCACACTACAAACAGCTTACAATGGCTTGTTCCCTTTATCATCGATACTTTTTTGCATATCTTTCATTCATTGTTCTTTATCTCTCCACATCACCATCTATCTCTCGTTTCCCTGATCCCTGACCAGTCTGAAGAAGGGTCTCGACCCGAAACGTCGCCTATCTCCTTCGCTCCTTAGATGCTGCTGCACCCGCTGAGTTTCTCCAGCCTTTTGTGTACCCTTGATTCTCCAGCATCTGCAGTTCCTTCTTTAACACATTTCTCTCAGATTTCTGTTATCATACTTGGTAGAATCATAGTAGAATACTTAGTAGAATAGTAGAATCCATCCTCCGTACAATATAGAGCACTTGTTACATCTGTGCATACTACTCCTAAATCAGATATAGTTGATTTTTAAATTCTATCATCAGATAGGAGGCAAGGGTGCCAGAGACCCGGGTTTGTTCCTGACTATGGTGCTTGGTCTGTACGGAGTTTGTACGTTCTCCCCGTGACCTGAGTGGGTTTTCTCTGGATGCTCTGGTTTCCTCCCACACTCCTAAGATATAGAGGTTTGTGGTTAATTGACTTCAGTAAAAGTGTAAGTTGTCCTTAGCATGTGTAGGATGGTGTTAGTGTGCAGGGATCGTTGATCGGCACAGACTTGGTGGGCCCGAAGGGCCTGTTTCCGTGCTGTATCTCTAAACTAAAATAGGATATTCCACAAATGTCAGAGCAGAGAGAACATTAATGTCTTGTTCATTAAAACATGAGCTTTCTGCTTGTTCTCCAATCCTTTATAACAGTGGTCTGCAAGCTTTTTAGCTGATTTATGCTCAGCAAAGTTTGCAGCAGCCCTATGGCTGGGTGAGTTAGCACTGTTGAAAGTGTTTCATCTTTTTTTAAACTTTCTAACTAAATTACTTATTAAATCCCATGGATCCCCTAGAATCTTTGGAATCGCCCTCTTTCTCCCAATGGGATTGTGTGGAAAGCACCACTTTAAATTAAATATTAAATAACCTGTTAATGTGTGTATGTCAATTTAAAGAATCTGTGTCATGTTCTGCCGTAATCATTCCAATTTAGACTTTAGAGAAACAATGCAGAAATACGCCCTTGGGCTCACTGAGTCCGCTTTGACCAGCGATCACCCTGTATGATACCACTACCATCAGGGACAATTTACAATTTTACCAAAGCCAATTAGCCTACAAACCTGTCGGTCTTTGGAGTGTGGGAGGAAGCCGGAGTACCCTGAGAATATCCACGCGGTCACAGGGAAAATGCACATACCCTGTACAGACAACACCTGTGGTCAGGATTGAACCCGGTTCTCTGGCGCTGTCTGGCAGCAGCTCAACTGCTGCACCACTGCACCACCGTATAATGTTAAAAGAAAGTGTTGTTTAAATGCTGAACTATAATATCATGAGTGGTTTTCTTATCCTTTAATTGGAGATTATTCACCCAAAAGCCATTAGTCTGCTTGTGGCAATCTTCCAGGTTCAACATAAATTATTTTCAATGGCACCGTTTCCAATGTGTACAGATTTGTGTTTCTAATTAACGTTCATCACTTTCTTGCACATTCATTTCTGTTCATTCCTGTACTCAGCTGAGTGTTTTATTTGATTTGATTGATCTGGTCAACTGCTCTTGAAGCTACTTAGACTTCAGAAAATTTTGATTGGATTTTTGAAATAAATAAAAAAAGATATCCTTGACAAAGCAACAAGCTTTTTTAGTAACCGAGTAACAGATGGAAACTTATGCAAAATGCTGGACTCAGAGTTATCTTGTCAAACAATGTTTTAGTGAGTCCTTTTTGGTCCTGCCTCTAATTCTGCTCCATATTTAGTTTTATAGTTTATTCTAATCAACCAACTGCTTTTAGAATTTGCCTGCAGTAGGGAACTGACCTGGAACGTCGCCCATCTTTTTCTCCAGAGATGCTGTCTGACCCGCTGAGTTACTCCAGCACTTGTTTTTATGCTCATTTGCCGCACAAGACACTCGCATCCTAAAACAATGGTTTAATAGGATATTTTGTTGCACCCTGTGTACTTTGCTAACTAACAGCACTGGAGACCCCTTTTGCTCTCAATAATGAAATTCAACTTCATCGCTTGTTGGTTTTAGGTTGAAGTGAGAATGGGATTCTTCGCTCAACTATTAGATGGCAAAGGGATACATTGTTCACGTAATGCTCCTCCTAGCAGTGGCACAGTACTCATGGAAGTTTGGGAGAAGGTCTCCAACCTTATCTAGGCGGGCAGATGTGGAGTGTACATCAGCGCGAGGAGAAAAGCCATGATGACACAAGGGTCCCCACCCGAAACATCGCCTATTCATGTACATCAGAGATGCTGCCTGACTCACTGTGTTGGTTTGGTTTAGCGATAGAGCATGGAAACGGGCTGATTGGCCCTCTGAATTCATGCTGACCATTGATCACCCATTCACCCTAGTTCTATGTTATCCCACTTTCGCATCCACTCCCCACACACTAGGGGGCAATTTACAGAGGGCCAATTAACCTACAAACCGTCACGTATTTGGGATGTGGGAGGAAACGGCAGAACGCAGAGGAAACCCACACGGTTACAGGGAGAACCTGCGAACTTCACATAGACAGCACCCAAGGTCAGGATTGAATTGGGGTCTCCAGTGCTGTGAGGCAGCAGCTCTACCAGTTGCGGTGCCCTACTCTAGCACTTTGTGTTCTGGGCAAGAATCCAATGATGATTTGCAGAAGGTTTGTGAAAAATTAACCAGCAGATGGTGCTACTTGCACTGAGAGGAACTCCTCTTCATTGACTAATATTGTTAAATTGCCAACAATTTGAATATTTCCAGGGTAGGTTTTTAAAATATACAGCAAAGTCAAATTGCATTTAGATTTGCAGGCAGGGTAAATTGAGTTTTGGTTTTGACTTTTGGGGACTGAATTTGACTTTGTTACACTTTTCCTTTCTCAGTCTCGACAAATAGGTATTTTAACCATCGGCAAATTAAACTGTCACTTTGTTCTTGACTACATTTCCCTTCGACGATAGTTATTTTACACATGAATTATAGTCATTATGTGTGTTTAAAAATGCACAAAACTGCAGTTTTAGTTTAGCTTAGAGATACAACGCGGTCACAGGCCCTTCGGTCCACCGAGTCCGCACCAACCGGCGATCCCCGCACATTAACACAGTCCTACACACACTAGGGACAATTTCGCATTCACACCACGCCAATTAACCTACAAGTGTGGGAGGAAACCGAATCTGAGGAAACCCACGCGGTCACGGGGAGAATGTACAAACTCCGTACAGACAACACCCGTAGTTGGGATCGAACCCGGGTCTCCTAGCGCTGTGAGGCAGCAACTCTACCGCTGCGCTGCCCTATTTTATATGTAATTCCTCTAGGTGCAATTTTATGTGGAATTTTGATAGAAATGTTTTTTTTTGTGTTCGTCTTTTTTCTCTTCTAAACAGTGTGACTTATCAGAATGGGCCATCACCAGAAGTGAGATAAATATCTTCAGTAAAGAGAACCATTTTGTTGGTTGGTTTGAAACTTCCGTGAAACAAAACAAGAATATTGCTCAAGCCATGAGGTAATTTAGTTTAATTTATTATTATCACGTATACCGAGGTACAGTGAAAAGCTTTAGGTTGCAGTCTCCCCAATCAAAGAAAGACTATTATGGATATCATCAAGGCTTCCACAGTGTACTGGTAATGGATAAACGGTACAACATTTCGAGCAAGAAATAACATTAAAGTCTGATTAAAGATAGTTCAAAGGTCACCAATGAGGTAGATGGGAGGTCAGGACTGCACTATAGCTGATGAGAGGTAGGCCTCTGGGTAGTGTTGTCGACCAGAGGGATCTAGGTGTACAGGTGGGGGTACACAAAAGGCTGGAGAAACTCAGCGGGTGCAGCAGCATCTAAGGAGCGAAGGAGATAGGCGACGTTTCGGGTCGAGACCCTTCTTCAGACTCGTCAGGGATCAGGGAAACGAGAGATATAGACGGTGATGTGGAGAGATAAACAATGAATGAAAGATATGCAAAAAAGTATCGATGATAAAGGGAACAAGCCATTGTAAGCTGTTTGTAGTGTGAAAATTAGAAGCTAGTGCGACTAGGGTGGGGGAGAGAGATAGAGAGAGAGGGAATGCCAGGGCCCGAGGGCTGAGGGAGAGGTGGGAAGGGGAGGAGACAGAAAGGCAGGGGTTAACAGAATTGAGAAAATTCAATGTTCAAGCCCAGAGGATGCAGACTCCCCAAGCGGAATATGTGCTGTTCCTCCAACTTGTGGTGTTGCTCACTCTGACCGTGGAGGAGGCCCAGGACCGAGAGGTCGGATACGGAATGGGAAGGGGAGTTGAAGTGCTGATCCACCGGGAGGTCGGGTTGGTTATTGCGGACCGAGCGGAGGTGTTCGGCGAAACGATCGCCAAGCCTCCGCTTGGTCTCACCGATATAGATCATCTGGCATCTGGAGCAGCGGATGCAGTAGATGAGGTTGGAGGAGGTGCAGGTGAACCTCTGTCGGACCTGGAAGGACTGCTTGGGTCCCTGAAAGGAGTGGAGGGGGGAGGTGAAGGGACAAGTGTAGCATTTCTTGCGGTTGCAAGGGAAAGTGCCCGGGGAAGGGGTAGAGCGGGAGGGAAGGGAAGAATTGACAAGGGAGTTGCGGAGGGAGCGGTCTTTGCGGAAGGCAGACGGGGGGAGATGGGAAGATGTGGCGAGTGGAGGGGTCTCGTTGGAGGTGGTGAAACTGGCGGGGGACTATGTGTTGTATTTGCCGGCTGATGGGGTGAAAGGTGAGGACCAGGGGGACTCTGCCCTTGTTGCGAGTGGGGGAATGGGGAGAGAGGGCAGTGTAGCGGGGTTCGGAGGAGACCCTGATGCGAGCCTCATCTATAGTAGGGGAGGGGAATCCCTGTTCACTGAAGAATGAGGCCATTTGTGATGACCTGGTGTGGAACACCTCATCCTGGGAGCAGATGCGGCGTAGACGGAGGAATTGGGAATAGGGGATGGAGTCCTTACAGGAAGCAGGGTGGGAGGAAGAGTAGTCCAGGTAGCTGTGGGAGTCAGTTGGTTTGTAGTGGATGTCGGTCAGGAGTGTATCACCTGCAATAGAGATGGTGAGGTCAAGGAATGGTAGGGAAATGTCGGAAATGGTCCAAGTGTATTTGAGTGCCAGATGGAAGTTGTTGGTGAAATGGATGAAGTCAGTCAGTTGTGTGTGGGTGCAGGAGGTGACAACAAAGCAGCCGTCGATGTAACGGAGGTAGAGGTCGGGGATGGGGCCCTGGTACGCCGAGAACAAGGATTGTTCGACGTACCTGACAAAGAGGCAAGCGTAGCTGGGGCCCATGCATGTGCCCATTGCTACGCCTTGTGTTTGGAGGAAATGGGAGGAGTCAAAAGAGAAGCTATTGTGTTCAGCTCTGGGTACTGTGTTATAGGAAAGATATTGTCAAGCTTGAAAGGGTTCAGAAAGGATTTATGAGGATGTTGCCAGGACTAGAGAGTGTGAGCTATAGGGAGAGGTTGAGTAGGCTGGGTCTCTATTCCATGGAGCGCAGGAGGATGAGGGGGGATCTTATAGAGGTGTACAAAATAGATTTTATAGAGGAATAGATTGGGTAGATGCACAGTCTCTTGCCCAGAGTAGGGGAATCGAGGAGCAGAGGACATAGGTTGAAGCTGAAGGAGAAAAGATTTAATAGGAATCTGAGGGGTTACTTTTTCATACAAAGGGTGGTGGGTGTATGGCACAAGCTGCCAGATGAGGTAGTCCAGGCTGGGACTATCCCATTGTTTAAAAGAAAGTTAGACAGGTACATGGATAAGACAGGCTTGGAGGGATATGGACCAAACGGAGGTAAGTGGGACTAGTGTTGCTGGGACTTTGTTGGCCGACGTGGGCAAGTTGGGGCGAAGAGCCTGTTTTTCTCCCTGCATCGCTCTATGACACTCTATGTGGGCTATGTCCACAACTGTGCTATTTCTTGCCGACTTGGATGGAGCTGTTCCCAGTTTTATGGATACCTTTGGAATAAGTCAACTGTGACAACCCTGACCAGTCTGAAGAAGGGTCTCGGCCCGAAACGTCGCCTATCTCCTTCGCTCCTTAGATGCTGCTGCACCCGCTGAGTTTCTCCAGCTTTTTGTGTACCCTCGATTCTCCAGCATCTGCAGTTCCTTCTTTAAAACTGTGATAATTACACTGGTTTGTAGTGAAGTTTAAAAGACAATTTTTTTCCAGTACTTGTATCCAGTGTTACCTGTAAAATTCAAGTGTTTACACGGTGGTAGAGTTGCTGCCTTACAGTGCCAGACACATGGGTTCAATCCTGACTATGGGCACTGTCTGTGTGGTGTTTGTACGTTCTCCCTGTCACCATGTGGCATTTCTCCGGAATGCTCGGGTTTCCTCCCATATTCCAAAAGATGTACAGGTTTGTAGATCAATTGGCTTTGGTGAAAATTGTAAATCATCCCGAGTGTGTGTAGAATAATGCTAGTGACCTGGGATAACTGATTGGTGGGGGGGGACATGTTTCTGTGCTGCACCTCTAAACTAAATCAAACATAAGTTCGCATGCCATTATGTTGATGTGAGCATTACTTTTAACAATAACGTGAAATTCCATTTTGTGTTGCAGTGTATTGGTAAAGTGTTTGATGTCAAATTTGGGAACTCTGACACAAAGCCAGGGGGACTGTATTGAACTTACGAATGTGCCGACCAGTGAAAAACATTGGAATTCTGGGTGCTGTTAAAAAATCTATCCATGTCCGACATCAACAAGGATTTGTTACTTGCAAGACTCCCTGTGCAGTTGGTTTGCTTTTTGTTGCCAAAGGAGTTCTGAACATTCAACCAACATGAAAGTTAACTCCAACTGCTCTTTTACTGACTTGATGTGAGTTTTGAGTTGGTTAGTGGACTAATTCTACCAGATGTTCAGTTCAAAGTTTCCTGTTGACGTTATTTTAGATGCAAAATTGGAATAATTCTTGTTTGCATCACCGACAGGCATTGCCTAAGGTATTGTCTAAAGCGGTATTATTAATGTAAGAATTGCTCTTGTTAGAAAATTTTAATTATGGTATGAACTCCTTCCTTCGGTGATCAATCCATGTTCGGAAAGGAAAAAAAACTGCTAAAAGGTTTTGCGTTTAAATGGTAAACAACTATTCACATTATGCAAATCAATATAATTGTGCCAATACCTCTGGGATTTTGTAGAAAGCAAAGGATTTTGTACATTCTCCACTATACCCATTTCCTACAGTACAGGTTGATTGTTTCATGTTTCCACATCTTCATCTAACTAAAATAGGACAAGACTTTGCAGATATACATCCGATATACGGCATGGAAACGTGATAAATCTTGATTTAATCAAGCCACTTGATTAAAATGTTATCACCAGCTTCTATTACCACTGTGTAATGAGGCAATAAATTTAATTGAGTCCATTTTTCAATCAGCCAATAGTGGTTAGAAAACTTGTTTCCTTTAACTATGTGATGGACATGGTAAAATCCTGCACATTGAGTCACTTTCAAATCTCTTCACTTTTTCTTAGGCATGTTTGTTTGCAACTGAGCTGGATGCATCTTTGTATAATTATAAATGCAAGTGCTGCTTCAAGCAAGAAGCATCTCAATCCCATGGTTTATGGCAGCTTATCTTAATGTAATTACCTTATGCACTTAAAATGTGATTTTTCAATTGTGAGGAAGTGTGACTAATTGTACTTGTCTGCCTGGTGGCATCAGTATCGGTGGTAATCGGTATATCATCTTATAAACTACTGAAAGATAGAGAGCACTGAAATTTCACTTTGCACCATAATTCCAAAGGATAGATATTGTTTGGACATTTCAGAAAATCTGCAAATCTTTAATTTTTTTTTCATAGAGTCTGAATATATTGTTAAAGACCGAGCTATATGAGCGTGAGTTGGTATTGGTGAATTTGGACAATTCAATGCTGCTGATGTTTTCTGTCATGTCTTTTATTCTCTCCCATTAAGTATTTTGAATAAAATGTTGTGGTATTAGTGGGATGGCCTTGCACTTCGGTATTTAAAAGGATTGCTTATTAATTTGTGATCTTTGAAATTCCCACTTGTCTGCACAAATCATTCAGCCAAGATGTGCATTATTCATGTTGAGCCTTCTCTCCCTCTCCCAGCCCTTCCCAAACTTAAGTGAGCGAGAGTTAATACTAAAATATCTGTTGTACGTCAATTGTACAATATCCCCAGATGTCTGCAGTGTTTGGTGACATTTAAGAATTATTTTAGTAATCAAAGGCACAATTTGAGATGCTCTGTAAAATTATTTTCAATTTCCTAGTAAAATATTGCTGCAAAACGTATCTTTGGAAATAGGTCTGACAACATTTATAGCGGGTATTATAGAAAGAAAAATGGGTTGAGTGACAAAATAGTGACTTGTGGATTGTAAGCTATTGGTTGTTTTGTAGCTATGCTTCATTTGAAATGATGAATTCCTTTAAAGATGGTTTATTGTAGGTGTGAAAAGATTAATGAGGTCAGACTGTGTAGTATTATTTTTTTGGAATGCACTTAACAATGGCGTCATATATAGTGTAGTATTTGCCTTGATAAAGGTTGACAAACATAAGCTGTCCTCGTTTTGCCTAATATAGTCTGTTACTCTGGGGAGTTTATTACAGAGCATTGCAGTTTATGGTCCCCTGTGATTTGGACATGAATGTATCTCTTCCAGCTTGACAAACAATAGATAAACTTTGATTCAAGCATTCCCTTTTCATCATAAACACTGTTATGTAAAGACCGATGCTGGGGTTGCAAGGTAATAGTGTTGTTCAGGACTTTGTCAGTGATGAAATGCTTCTGACTTTATCTCAAACTGCGTGAGCACTGCTCGTATATATGACCAAAAATGTATTAATGTCTTCCTAGTTTTTGATAACTGAATTTAAAGCAAAAAAAATTGTGTCAAATGTTTGTAGCGATTTTACATTGTATGTGACAAATACATGTAATATGTATGAAAATAAAAATTTATTTTAAATATTCTAATTCAAATTTATTAACTTTCAGGGGAAGAGTTGCAGATTTTGATTGAACTTAAAATTAATTAATGCCATAATTAAACTAGCTATTCCTCTTTGAAAGAAAGTGAAGTATACAAATAGTATGCAAAAACGAATTGCAAGCTTGGAGATTGCAAGGAAATTTCGATGCATTTTAATAATTCATATTTATGTAGCAGCATTAAGTGGCAAAATACTTCCTAGGAGCATGAGATTTGGTACTTGGCTGCAAAAGAAACACATTTCGAAGATGAAACCTATGATTTTACAATGTGAATTCAAGGGCTTTGAGTAAATCAACATGTACTGGAGACCAGATGTACAGGGGCACAATACCTCAGTTTTGTAACGGTAGTGGCTATTTGACATGGGGAGGAGTTAAGGCCCTGCAAGGATTAGCAAAGATGAAAAGCTTTTAACTAAGACTTTAATTTTCTGGGATTTAATGTTAGGCCAGTTTTTGTTTTTTTTTAAACCCAACCGGAATGGAAATTTGTGCAATTCTGAACACAAGCCATGGGTTTCGGGTTTTGAATGGAACCTTTGCAGGCGTAAGCGTTAACGTTCAGTTTAGAGGTGACGGGTGAGGGTCTGGGTGTAACATGAACTAAGAAGCTGATTTAGTTGATGATAGAGGAAGTAAGCAGATAGTCTGGCTATGTGGTTTAAATCAAATTTAACACTGACGTTTAACATATGGCTAGATGATGACATGGATGCAAAAAAGATTAGTTTCTCAGATAAGAAGAGGAGGGAGTGAAATATAAAGCCAGAGGGAGGATGCATGTGGAAGGGGATAGGCAAAGAGAAAGGGCGGATGAAAGTGAAATGGCCGGCTTGGGGGAGGGTGATGGCGGGTACATTTCCCGTACCCTCCACCTCCCCTAGCCACCCTGCTCATGTCCCCTCCTCCATATGCTCATCGCCTGCACCTATATTTCCCTTTGACTCCCCTCTTTCCCCTCCCCATTGAACACTTTCACCCATATCTTTTTCCAGCTCCACATTTCACTCCTCCTACCTCCTTATCTGACAGCATTTTGCCACCTTTTCACATCTAGCCTTTGTCATTTCACCCATCTGCCGATCAACTCCCCATCCGCTCCCTTCCCAACTGTATCTTTCATTTTCCAGCTTTCTCCACCTAACTACTTCCTGAAAAAGGGTCCTGACTCGAAACGTCATCTGTCCATTCCCTCCACAGTTACTGCCTGACCTGCAGAGTTACACCAGTACTTCAGTGCTTTGCGCAAGATTCCAGCATCTGCTGTTTCTTGTGTCTGCATTGATGATGAAATTTATCGTTGGTTTCAAAGCCCAGCGTGACCTCTGGTCAATGGAGAACTAGAAGTAGGAAAACAAAACAAGACCTCGGACTAGATAACAAATTCGTGGTCTATTCGGCAGCAGTAATCTCCTCCCTCCAAAGTGCTTTCGTGATCTGGACAACCTATCCTCAAGGCAGTGGAAAAACATCAATGTTTCTGCAAAATCTGCCAAATTCATTGGAAGAGTAAGCAAACCCATATCGGTGATATCTCCTGGGTCAACATCTCTAGTAGTGGGGCCCTAATCACTCTCAGATGGCTAAGTTGGGCAGACTATGCCTTTTTGCATGCCCAGAGCCAGATTCCTGAAATAATCACGTCCTGAGTTTTGTCATTGGAAGAGATTACCAGGTAAGAGAAGAAATTTGGAAGATACTTCAGATGAAGGTACATTTTTGGTACAATAACAACATTTAACAATGGATTTGGTGCTTATTATAAAGGTTATAAATTAATATCAGCTATCTTTTAAGAATGAAGTAAAAGGCAGCAACTGTGGAGAATGCTATTTCATCTTTTAATTGCTTGAAGTGTTGACAAGTTGTGACCATTTGTTGGTCGTCTGTCCTGTTAAATTGTTGCAAGGCTGATATTGGCCACAATGAACAGTTACAAAATTGAAAGCTTATCTTGGAATGAAGCCCAGTGTGTGAATGCACTATCAAAATGGGTAAGACAGTTTATGAATATGCTGCATACACATTAAAAAGCCGTATTGTCCTAGAATCAGTTCATAAAAGTGCTGGAATCATGGTTTCTCTTGAGCTCTGATTTTTTCTTTAAAAAAAAACTTTCAAGAAGATATACGTTTCAGTCTGGTAACATAAGTATGAACGTGATTGTATTTGCTACAAAGGAGTGAGCAAGTGCTTTTCGATCCATGCTTACTTTTTATTATTCCTTTGATCATTTTTTAAATTTAAATGGCGATATAATATTGCAGTGAGCTGAATTACACAGCTGTGGGAAAGCCATCAATATAGATCTCAAGTGTACGTTAAAAGAGTATTCAATAGAGCATGTTTATTTAATCTATCATGTCTGTTCCTTGCTCTTTAAATAAAATGTTGTTCTTCAATTCGAGTTTTATTTAATTTCAGAAACAAAATTTATTCATAATAGAAAAATATACAAATCAAAAACCATGTAAAAAGCATCCTACATAGTGTCAGTGCATTCAACAGTGTCACACTCGGTGTTCTTTGATTCCATTTTTATTTTTATAATAATAAAAAATTAAAATGCAATTTTCAATTCAGGTTACATATGGGTCCACCATCAATTTTTTTGACACCCTTGGTTCCAGAGCCTTTCTGGATTATAAGTGTTGCCGGACCAACAGAGGTCGCAGCCTCTGAGAGGAGTCCAACAGTACCGGAACAATCCACCAAGGAGCCGAGATACCGGCCCGCAAATCCGGCCTCTGAAGTCGGCAATGGGAACGGATTTGCTGGCCTCAGCGGGACAGAGTTCCAGAGCCCCGTCCACAGGGGGCAAATTTAATCCACTGATCGGCACGGAAGTCCTAATGAGATCGGCTGCCTCATTAGGCGCCACATTTTCGGTGGCAATTCCAGGGGGGATTTCAAGTGCACGATCGTAAATATGTCTGGATTAAAAGAGGTGCCGGACCACCAGTTGCCGGAAAATTGATGGTGGGCCTGTACTATTAATGTGTGTTTTATGTTTCAGCACTACTTTCTAAAAAAATATTTTTCCATTCCCATTCACTCCCCAATTTCCCATAAGGTGACGATGATTTGCCTTCAATTCTCTCAGTGATGTTATGTGGGGAGTAGGCAGGACTTTGCCCCAACGATGATGTGTGAATATGGCACAAAACTGGCGATACTGTCTGCTGTCTCAGTGTACTATTGCTATACACTTGTACTGTATCTGAGATGCTTATGTAAGATGTATCCAAGTGCTTATGTATAGTGATGCGTGAACTGAACTGTATACAAAAATGAATTTCACTGACCCTCAGTACACGTGACAAATAAAGTGCCATTTCAAGTGTGTGACTGAACGGAATCTGGAGATGGTGGTGTTCGCGTGCACCCAGTGCCCTGCACCAGAAGTTACTATTGGAGAGGATTTCATAAGTATCTGTGGTGTATCTTGCAGTTGGTGCAGTATGTTGAGTGCAAAGAATCACGTTTATGATAGAAGATGAGATGTCAACGAGCAGATTGGTCAATGGTTCTTTATTATTCTGTGTACCAGGGTATAGTGAAATTCCTTTTTGTATACAGATCAGTAGAATTATTGCCATATGGGTGTTTCCATAAATACAGCACTCGTTGAAACTGAATGTATCTAAACTTCCAGGTTATTTTCCTCTTTTTTAATGCAAAATTCCCATTGTTTATATCCTAGACTTTTAGTATAGATCATGGTGTAGAGCCAAAATAATATGATGAAGCAAAAATAAATAAATCTGTTTTTACAAAGAAAATATCAGATGTGTCCCTATGTGTTTTCAGGAAAAAATATCAGATGTGTTTTCTTGTCTTTTTTTGTGACATTTTTCCAAGCAGGATTTCATCAAATGCGTAGGCTAATTTATACCAGAAAGTTAATATTAATTTTGCAAATAACCACACAAGCCAAATTCTGATTATGCTTATGATTTTTTTTTTTAAAGCACCTCCTCCAACCTCATCTATTGCATCCGCTGCTCTAGGTGTCAACTGCTCTACATCGGTGAGACCAAGCGCAGGCTTGGCGATCGTTTCACCCAACACCTCCGTACAGTTCGCATTAACGAACCCAATCTCCTTGTGGCTCAGCACTTCAACTCCCCCCTCCCATTCCATATCCGTCCTGGGCCTCCTCCATGGCCAGAGTGAGTCCCACCGCAAATTGGAGGAGAGCACCTCATATTTTGCTTGGTTAGTTTACACCCCAGCGATACGAACATTGACTTCAATTTCAGGTAGTCCCTGCTTTCTCCCTCCTTCCCCTCCCCTTCCCAGCTCTCCCACAGCCCGCTGTCTTCCTTTCTTCTTCCCACATCGGTCTGAAGAAGGATCTCATTCCAAATCGTCACCTATTCCTTCGCTCCATAGTTGCTGCCTCACCCGCTGAGTTTCTCCAGCATTTTTGTCTACCTTTTGCTTATAATTTTTTATCATTTTTTCACCCGATGAGATGGTTTCTGACGTCCCAGGTTTTTGCAGCACAACTTAAGTACCAGTGCCCCTTTGGTCACGTGAAATGTGTGATTTAAAAGATTTAAATCTTTAAGAGTAACTGTTTTTATATTTATTGTTTCTTTTTTATTGTTATATTTCTTGTTTAAGCATTCCATTGAAATACTTAATGAATAAAACTTAAAATCATGAAATAAAAATCTAATTTGCTGACGTATTTTATCAATGTCTCATTCTGTAGTCCCTCCCGTTGTTTGACGTCGTCAGTGCTATAAATTGTTTTTTCATGCACTCATCGCGATTTAAAAAAAAAAAATTCAAACGTGATTGTAATGATGACCATGATGTGCCTCGAGTTGTGGGTTAAGTGCCAACATTTTGTAAGGGAGCTTAGAAATCAGTATAAGAGACTGTCCTTGTTGCCTTCCACCACAGTAAGAATGCTGTGGTGGATGTTTGTGTTAAATTCTATTGTGTATTGTATTTTTTTTTTTAAGTGTATCGCTGCTGGCAAATTCATTTCACTGCACCTTTGGATGCACGTGACGAATAAATTGACTTTGACGTTGTCCAAGTGGTCACATTGTGGATACGCTGTACTCTGAATAACGCCATGGTCACTGTTCTTTGCGTGTTCTCATTGGTAAGCCAACATTTTTTTGCATTTTTTCGTTCTTTTTTAGTGAACGTTGCTTGTTTACTATAGTTTTTATTATTATTTAATTTGTTTAAACCCCTGTCCCACGGTACAAGTTCATTCCAAGAGTTCTACCGAGTTTGCCCTGACTCGAACTCAGAGATTTACGGTAATGGCCGCTCGTCAGTACTCGGGGCTCTCGTGGACATTTTTCATCATGTTGAAAAATCTTCACGAGTCTTCCCGTGCTTACCTGCCGTTAGCGAGTCTTCCTGAGTACCTGCCGTTAGCTCTAAGAGACGTCCCCGAGCTCTGACGTACCCGCTACGTTCATTCTCAGTGCTTACCACGAGTTTGATTTTTTTTTTAAACTCGGGAGAGCTCTTGGAATGAACTCGTACCGTGGAACAGGGCTATAAGATTCCTTGAAACTTTCATTGCTTGTTGCTATGTCGTTGTAATGTGTGTACTGTAGAGAAGGGAATCAAAGAAAATGATCAGGTTCCAGGTAACGCCATGTCTCATGGAAAGTATGTTCCTATCTACACAGATGGTCTTGTTTCCGGGCAAATTTTGAATAAATTTGCATCTAATTCGATGAAAGGTTACGATATTCTTTCTCATTTACGTATATTTAAAAAATGTATACATTTTTTCTTGTTTTTTTTTTCAAATTTTGCAAGTATTCCATTTTGGTCAAATTTTGATCACAAATTAGCTAAAAAGATCATAGATAGGCCCATTTTTAATGCTGTGATAATTTATTATGATTTGTTGAAGAAAGAACTGCAGATGCTGGAAAGATTGAAGGTAGACAAATATGCTACTGTCTGAAGAAGGGTCTCAACCCGAAACGTCACCTATTCCTTCGCTGCATAGGTGCTGCCTCACCCGCTGAGTTTCTCAGCGTTCTCTGCATTCCTCGTTTACCTGAAATGTTAATAGACTCGGCAGATGTTGCCTGATCTGTCGACTACTTCCTGCACTCTGTTTATATTTCAAATTTCCACCACCTGCAGATCTTTCATTTATAATTTATGCAAGAAGCATTCAGCAGAACAGTTCTGATGAAGGGTCGTTGACCTGAAACATTAACTGTTTCTCAATTAATTTCAAAGGTTCACTTATCGATTGATTAGCATGCAATTATGTAAAGTTTAGTGAGTAGAATTCATGTGTTTAATTACCAAAAATTACTTGAATAAATTCCCATTTGTTTAGTGATTAAAGTCTACATTTGGCTTTCATCCTGTACACTGTGGACGGTTTAATTATAATACCGAGGTACAATGAAAAATCTTTTTGTGTGTGCTAACCAGTCAGTGGAAAGATATATTGTCTTTCCACTGACTGGATAGTACGGAACAAAGTTTTTTAACGTGATAATAAACTAAACCATTAGATGAAATCTACTGTGGATCCCAGAAGCTTTACGACTTATTACAAAGCATTTGTAGAGCTGAAGGTAGACAAAAATGCTGGGGAAACTCAGCGGGTGAGGCAGCATCTATGGAGCGAAGGAAATAGGCAACATTTTGGGCCGAAACCCTTCTTCAGAGCTGAATTTGATTTTGATTTTCTATTTTTTCAATACTTTAGTATTAATACAATGGATTTGTCAAAGTGAAAACCGTTCCATCATTCCAAGAAGAGGCCAAATGTATTAAACGTTACACATTTATATAGTATATTGTATCATAGGAAAACAATCTTAAATACTTTACAAGAGATTATCAACACAATTTGGCATTGTGCCACATAAGGGCGTAACAGAATAGGGTAGAATCAATATCTTGTTATCAAGTTTCACAGGGTAACTTAGAGGAAAGAGATTTAGGGAGGATCAGCTGGAGAAGCCCGGCAGCTGATGATTTACAATGTAGAGAGATCCTAAGCTCTCACCAGGTTGAAGATAGGGTTCTGAAAAGTGAATACTTTAATGCGTTGAGTAATTAGGAGTCAGTATGTAAGGGTCTCGACTTGAAACGTCGTCTATTCCTTCGCTCCATAGATGCTGCCTCACCCGCTGAGTTTTTCCAGCATTTTTGTCTACCTGCAATGGTATTGGTTTATATTGTCATGTGTACCGATATACATTGAAAAGCTTATTTGTTCAAAAGGAACGTTGTGTTTGTTAATGTGTGTACACTTGGCTTATAACTCACCAGTCCATGGAGTGTTGGACAGAGGAACCAATTATAATTTAGGTCATCTTTCTGAAGCATTATTTCTCTCTGTGTAAATGCCACCTTGTACCTTCTGAAGAGTCCACCAGGGACTATACTGGAAGTTGGACAATTTTTACATTTTTATCAAGCAAATTAATCAAGCCAATTAACCTATAAACCTGTACATCTTTGGAATGTGGGAGGAAACCGAAGATCTTGGCGAAAACCCACGCAGGTCTCGAACCCGGGTCTCCGGCGCTACATTTTGCTGTAAGGCAGCAACTCTACCGCTGCGCCACCGTGACTGCCACCTGACCCACTGAGTGCTTCTGTATTTACTTCTGATTTCCAGCATCTGCAGATTTTAGCTTTCTATAACAAAGGGTCGACCCGGTGGCACAGGAGGTAGAGCCGATGCCTTACAGCGCCAGAGGCTCGGCTCGGATCCTGACCTCGGGAACAGTCTTGGTAGAGTTTGCAAGTTCTCCCTGTGACCATGTGGGTTTGCTTCAGGAGTCCTGGATTCCTCCCACATCCCAAAGATGTGAAGGTTTGTAGGTTAATTGGCACCTGTAAATTGCCCGTGGTGTGTAGGGAATGGATACGAAAGTGGGATAGCTTAGAACTAGTGTGAAAGGGTGATCGATGGTCAGTGTGCGCTGAGGGGCCTGTTTCCATGCTGTATCTTTAAACTAAATTAAATGGAGGTCCATCAAATATTGTGGAAACTCCACAATTCAAGGTTGCCTATCACCCACGATTGTGCCGACCCAATTAAACACCTACTCTGAGCACCAAAGAACTGTAGATGCTGGAATCTTGAACAAAACACAATGGTTGGCGGAACCCAGCAGGTCAGGCATCATCCGTGAAGGGAATGGATAGGCAATGTTCTGGGTCGGAACATTTCTGTGGACTTATCAGTCTGCCCATTGTTTCGATAGAAAAAAAAATACCAGGTGCTGGAGTAACTCAGCAGGTTAGGCAGCATCTGTGCAAAGTCTGAAGGTCCTAACCCACAATGTCACCTATCCTTTTTCTCCAGAGGTTCAGACAAGGGGCAACATTACATTAAAAATGCAGTTGCGAGTGATTTAGCATTGCGGGAAAGGGAATAGATTGACCCTCGAGTGCATTATTTGATCAACCATGCAATGCTTGGCACCAACTGGCATCACATTTGCAGATAAATATCAATGATTATTGCAAGGACGAAGTGGCGACAAGGGTGCTTTAAATTCTGAGGCGCTTCCGTGGACTTTGCACCAAGATGGTGCAGGGGTTTTTTTTGCCGCCAAAATCCCATAAGGGGGGGGGGGGGGGGGGGGCTGGCTGAGAGAAATGAACAATTATGCTGTTGCATTAAGTACCACATGCAATTAATTTAAAAAAAAAACACTTGCATTGGAGGGGGAGGGGGCAGGGTTGGGAGGGGAGAGCTGGCATTGGGGAAGTTTGTGGGTTCGGCGGGGAGATTGTCCTCTCACCCCATGTTTAGTGATGAGGATTTGAGAGTGGCGTTGAGCAAAGATACTAGAGGAGCTTTGGTATTGAGGGGAAGTGTTTGACCAGGTGATGGTGGGAGGCCCGGTGTCTTCTCGTCCTCCTCTCCCCCCCCCCCCCCCGTGTCCCCTCAGCCCGGGTGGGTGGGTGAGGGGGGGGCGACGCCAAACGTGCAGGCGGGAAGCCGGTCGCCGGCAACCAAACCTGCTGCCGTTCGCCGACAACCAAACCTGCTGCCGTTCGCCGACAACCAAACCTGCTGGGTGGCGGGGGGGGGGGGGGCCGCCCTCTCCGTGATCGACGGCGCTCTCGGCCTATCAGCGCCCGGGTTGTTTTTCAAACGCGCCAATGGCGGCTCGTGCCCCGGCGGACGGGCTTTGGGGGCGGGACCTGGCCGGCCAGCAGGTTAGGTTGCGCTGCAACTATTCCGCCCCCTTTTATCTCCACTTCTGAGGGAATTCAGTCAAATTCACACATAACCTCCCCCCCCCCTTCCCCCCCAAAACCAAACCCTTTCTTTTTTTTTTCCCTGTCAGAAAACAGCCGCATTCGCCAACCGCCGCCCGGAAGAAAAAAAAACGTGATTTTATTTTCCCCTCTAGTTGGCGGCAGAAAAAGGCCGCGGAGTCGGGTTTGCGTGCACTGGGGCCTGCGGCCTAGCTGGGTGTTTATTTTAAAAATTAACCCCTGGGGGGGGGGGGGAAGAAATAAATAAACCCCTAAGAGGAGGAGGAGGGGGGGGGGCAAAGGATCAGATTCCTCTGGCGTTGTTCTCGGGAAAACGCTGTCCTTGCCGCCGAAGAGAGATGTCGAGGCCTGTCAGGTTGGTGGTGGCGCCGCGGAGGGAAGGGAGAGGGAGGTGAGGAGGAGCTGCAAACCCCCCACCCCCTACCCCGGGCCCCCTTCCCACACCCCAGAGGCTCGCTTCCCCCCATCCTCCCTCCTTGGGCCCGCCATCTCCTACCCCGCTCTCTCCCCCCCCCCCCCCCCCCCCCATTGCACATCTTACTCCCTGGGCCCGCCATCTCCTGCCCCCCCATCCCAGTCCCACTCTCTCTTCCATCCCCCCCCCACTCAACTATCCCCCCACTCTCTCCCCCCCACTCAACTACCCCCCCTAATTCCCCCACTCTCTCCCCCCCACTCAACTATCCCCCCCCAATTCCCCATCCCTACCACTCCCCCATTCCCTTCTTCCTTACCCCCCATTCCCTTCTTCCTTACCCCCCATACCCCCCCATTACTTACTAGTCCCTGTAACTCACCCTCACAGCCCCCTTTTCCTCACTAACCCCCCCCCCCCCCATTTACTATTCCCTCTAACTCCCCCTCACAGACCCCTTTTCCTCACTAACCCACTCTCCCCTCCGCCCCACAAAATGTTCCCTACCCAGCCCCCCCCCCCCGGTTTCCCCCATTCTTCCCCCTATCCCCGCTCTCCACATTTCCCCCGAGGGCAGGGAAGCTTCCCCCTCCCAACCTGCCCTAATCGCGGGCATTTCAAGACTTTATTGCCGTTTCTGGCGTGTAATAATAATACTCAGCGCGATGTAAACCTAACCTTTATTTCCCTCCACAATCCAACAACTGCGGATCCATGCATCTGCAATTCCTTGTGTATCAGCTCTTTGCTATTTGATGTCTCCAGCCCTGTGTGAGTGAACATCAGTTCATTTTCATCTAATTTCTCCCCCACACACCCGATTCTGTGCTTGTGCAAGATTCTGTTCTTGCCCATAATCTGTGGTAACCAAAATTACTTTCAATTTTTGCGCAGGTTAAGAGCACTTTTTCACTTTCAGTTTCATGTGTGCAGGCGTGTGTGCAATATGCAGTTGCGTGTACATGACCAGTATATGCTTCATATAATATTCTAATGGGGCTTTTTAACTCGAGCCGGGAGGGGTTTTTCCTTCCCCAGGCATTTTTTTATTGAGCAAAGTCAGTATCTGTGTCTCCATTTTGAATTCTGTCCTGTAAAAGACATGTGGTTTCTAGTAAGTTGGAGGGAATGGGCTCACGCTGTGAATGCATTCCAGATACTGTTCACAATCCTTTGTGGATAAGAAACTTTTGAAAGCCTAGCAATTGTAATTACTATTGTAATTAGCAAAGAACAGAGTTGTTCTTTTGGCAGACTTTTGTCCTAAGTAATGCACATGAAATTTGTACCTGCAACCTTTCTTTTGGAATTAAATGTTTTGATTGGAAGGTACGTTTGGGGAGGGAACCTATTGGTGTTTAGTGTCATAAATTTCAATTGCATTCCTTTTTCAGTTGATGGGTGCAGAATATTAACTGCGATTTCAATAAGCTATTAATTAAATGATATATATGGCAGTAATATTTTAATTTGGAGCAAGATACAGTGCCTTTCATAATGTTTGGTACAAAGACCCATTTATTTATTTGCCTCTGTACTCCACAATTCGAGATTAATAATAAAAAAATGACGTGGTTAAAGTTCACGTTGTCAGATTTTAATAAATCACATGTTTTTACATTATGGTTTCACCATGTAGAAATTACAGCAGTGTTTATATTTAGTCCCCCCTTATTTCAGGGCACCATAATGTTTGGGGCACAGCAATGTCATGTAAACAAAAGTAGTTATGTTTAGTATTTTGTTGCATATCTTTTGCATGCAATGACTGCTTGAAGTCTGCGATTCATGGACATCACCAGTTGCTGGGTGTCTTCTCTGGTGATGCTCTGCCAGGCCTGTTTTGCAGCCATCTTTAGCTTATCCTTGTTTTGGGGGCTAGTACCCTTCAGTTTTCTCTTCAGCAAATAAAAGGCATGATCAATTGGGTTCAGATTGGGCGATTGACGTTCACTCAAGAATTGACAATTTTTTAGCTTTGAAAAACTCCTTTGTTGCTTTAGCAGTATGTTTGGGAGTATTGTCTTGTTGTAGAGTTAACTGCCAGCCAATGAGTTTTGAGGCATTTGTTTGAACTTGAGCAGATAGGATGTGTCTATACACTTCAGAATTCATTATGCTACTACCATCAGCAGTTGTATCATCAATGAAGATAAGTGAGCCAGTACCTTCATGCCTAGGCCATAACACCCCCACCACTGTGTTTCACAGATGAGGTGGTATGCTTTGGATCTTTAGTAGTTCCTTCACTCCATACTTTGCTCTTGCCATCTATCACTCTGATATAAGTTAATCTTTGTCTCATCTGTCCACAAGACCTTTTTCCAGAATTGTGGTTGCTCTTTTAAGTACTTTGTGGCAAACTGTAACCCGGCCATCCTATTTTTGCAGCTAACCATTGGTTTGCATCTTGCAGTGTAGCCTCTATAATTTCTGTTTATGAAGTCATCTGCGGACTGTGGTCATTGACAAATCCACACCTGAAGAGTGTTTCTGAGCTGTCGGACAGGTATTTGAGGGTATTTCTTTATTATTGAGAGAATTCTTCTGTCATCAGCTGTGGTCTTCCATGGCCTGCCAGTCCCTTTGCGACTAATTAGCTCACCAGTGCTCTCTTTCTTCTTAATGATGTTCCAAACAGTTGATTTTGGTAAGCCTAAGGTTTAGCTGATGTCTCTTAACAGTTTTTTTCTTGTTTCTCAGTCTCATAATGGCCTCTTTGCTTTTCATTGGCACAACTTTGGTCCTCATGTTGATAAACAGCAATAAAAGTTTCCAAATGTGATGGAAAGACTAGGTGCTGAGCTCTCTTGTACCTGCATTAAGGAGGCAATTAAACACACCTGAGTAATTACAAATGCCTGTGAAGCCATGTGCCCCAAACATTATGGTACCCTGAAGTTGGGGGACTATGTATAAACACAGCTGTAATTTCTACATGATGAAACCAAAATGTATAAAAATGGCTTTTAATAAAATCTGACAATATGCACTTTAATCACATGTGATTTTATTCTATTACAAATCTCAAATTGTGGAGTACAGAGGCAAATAAATAAATGATGGATCTTTGTCCCAAACATTATGGAGGGCGCTGTATATTGTGCCATGAAGCGTAATTCCTTAACTCTCTTGTTGCCCACTCCTCAGACATATTGCCCTGCAACTACAGGATATATAACACATGCCCCTAAACCTCCTCTAGCTTCCATCCTGGGACGCCAGCAGCGCTTCCAAATGAGACAGAAATTCCCATGCATCTCCCAGTCTTCCAGCCTCATCAACTGCGTTTGGTACTCCTGGTGCAACATCTTTTACATCGGCGACACTAAGCGCAGGCTCGGCTGCCGTTTCGCCATACACTTGCCAGAGCCTGCTGGAACTCCCGGTTGCTGACCATTTTAATTCCCATTGTAATATGCCTGTCCATGGCTGCCTCCATTGCCAGAGTGCAGCCATTCACAAACTGGAGAAACAACACATCATGTGCTGCTGGGTAACTTATAATGCAACAGTGTGAATATTGAAGTTATACCTTCCCCATCCTAGTGTTTGCACATTTCTCCCCCCACCCTGGTGACCCTGCTCCTTTGCCTCCTAAACGCATCTCCCATCATGAGACCCATATTTCCCTGTTACCCCCATCCCCTCTCTTCTCCTCTCCCCGTCCCCTTCCATTTGAAATGTTAGTCTGGACTTTCCTCTAGAGGTAGTTGTTTAAGGAAAACTCAAAGTACTGGAGGAACGTCAGGCAGTGTCTGCAGAGAGAATGAACAGATGACATTTCAGAGCGGCTGGGCATGTATACTATGGAATTTAGAATGGTGAGAGGGGATCTTATTGAAACATATAAGATTATTAAGAGTGGACGCGCTAGAGGCAGGAAACATGTTCCCGATGTTGGGGGAGTCCAGAACCAGGGGCCACAGTTTAAGAATAAGTGGTAAATTATTTAGAACAGAGATGAGAAAACACTTTTTTACACAGAGTTGTGAGTCTGGAATTCTCTGCCTCAGAGGGCAGTGGAGGCCGGTTCTCTGGATACTTTCAAGAGGGAGCTGGCTAAGGCTCTTAAAGATAGCGGAGTCAGGAGATATGGGGTGAAGGCAGGTTACTGATTGGGAATGATCAGCCATGATCACATTGAATGCCGGTGCTGGTTCGAAGGGCCGAATGGCCTGCTCTTGCACCTTTTGTCTATTGTCTATAGCATATGTGTTTTCTTGTCTCTCCATAGCAAATAGAATTGTTGACAGAAACAGTTTTATTTTAACTGTAACAGTTTCCATTTTGTTTACTCTGGGTTCTTCTCATCCCCAATACGAAATTCCACTTCTCTCACAGCACCCTACCTGTTCCTCTGCCAATGTTATTCCAACAGGAAAGCTCCGGAATGAACAGAATGCTTGTAGTAATCTCTATTTACCTACTGATGTGGTTGTGACAGTTGTGCAATTAATGTGACCGTTTAAATCTTAAAATGTCTCTACAAATTTTACTATTTTTAATAGTAAGTGAGCTTTTAGTAACAAATTTATCTGTTTTCTCAGGAATAGGAAGGTCATTGACTACTCACAGTTTGAAGATTCTGATGGTATGTACTGTGCATGAAATCCAGGTAATTTTAAGTAGCTTGCCTTGTGTACTTAATGATTATCCACCACAAATTTCTTGAATATTGTCGTTTTCTTATGTCACATTCGACTCAAACGGGACATGCATTTCTCATGGTACATTTAACTTGACAAAATGATCCAAGATATTTCTGTCGTTATCAAACACATTTTGTCACTCAACCGCATTAAGTTATTAGGATAGATGACCAGAAGTTGATGATAAAAATTAAGGCATTGGTGACTTAACATTTCACCAAACAGTCTAAATTGCCATTTTAGTAAAATGGAGTTTTATATTCTTCTATGAAATAGATGCATGTTGCGTCAATTTGTTTCAAATATATCTGCCGACACTGGCCTTAAAAGTTATTTGAAATATTAGTCTGGACTTTCCTCTAGAGGTAGTTGGTTAAGGAAAACTCAAAGTGCTGGAGGAACTCGAGCATCAGGCAGTGTTTGCAGAGAGAATGAACAGATGACTTTTCAGAACGGGACCCACCAATAGTTTCTTGGTTCTCCTGTTGTTTTCGGAATGTTGAAGAAATGATAAGGAGAGGCCGAGAGGTGTTGGGAGGAGTCATGGAAACATAGAAAATAGGTGCATGGGGTATTCCATTTTTCCCTTCGAGCCAGCACCGCTGTTCTATATGATCATGGCTGATCATCCAAAATCAGTGCCCCATTCGTGTTTTTCCCCATATTCCTTGATTCCATTAGCCTTAAGAGCTAACTCTTAACTCTCTTGAAAATATCCAGTGAATTGACCTCCTCAGCCTTCTGTGGCAGAGAATTCCACAGATTCACAACTCTTGGTTTTAACACGTCACAGTTTAAAGTTTGTTGGAGTTGCAGACATGGTCATTATTGGAGAATTTTAAAATCAAGGCGCCTGTTTCAGAAATGCCGTGTTCTTGGAGTGTCACTGAGCTGGAGAGTGTTAGTAAGACACGCTATGGATGTTTTTGAAGCCAAGCAGGCCGAATTTATATTGCATTAAAGGTAGACACAAAATGCTGGAGTAACTCAGCGGGTCAGGCAGCATCTCTGGAGAGAAGGAATGGGTGACGATTCGGGTTGAGATCCTTCTTCAGACATATATTGCATTATTAATGCCCACCTAGGTCAGCAAGACAGTTGAGATGGGCAAGCAAGGCAGTGCAGGAAGATACATTCAGTCACAGTAATGATTATTGGCTTCAGCAGCAATTCAACTCAGACGTGTGGTTCCAAAGATAGACACAAAGTGCTGGAGTAACTCAGCAGGTCAGGCAGGTGGAAGAAAAGGATAGATGATGTTGTGGGTTTGACGATGAAGGCACCTGAGAGTTGTAGACAATGCCATTGGTATGTTCATTATTTTATGCTAGCTTGCCAATGAATGCAGGACAGGTAATATGATAAATAACCTCCAGGTAGGAGGGGGTGGTGGAGTGTTGGAGTGTGTGCTAAGCTTGGAATATTTTGAAGGCCATGTTCATGAAGGTTGAGAGTGGTAACTTTCAAGGACAGGATTCATAAATAATTTATTGGCAGTAGCTTTGAAACTGGGGCAATCCTTGATAAGTAATGGTGACACTTTCTGCGAACGTGTTTTCTGGAAACGGAAAGTAGAATCCGATCAGATGGTGTATCGTGGAACAGATGTTGCTCAATGGGTTCTATATCCCATTACCGTGGCTCTTCTCTCCTTGAAGCCCAAATGATGCAGAGAAATTCAGGGTGTTCTAATTTCCCCACAGCAAATAACAAGATGCTGGGAATAAAATTCACGATAATCCTGCATTGAATGGCGTAGCTTCACATTATGTAGTGAAGATACAGAGGCATTGATTGAATTTATTTAAAGGAATTCTATCGTTTAGCCATTGCAATTTAAAGGACAAGACGATGCACATCCATCCAGTATTTTTGCATTCGTTTTAAAGCCAAGCTCACTGGTAGTAACCAAATAGTTTCCTTGGATCTTTAGATCGAGCCTACCATTTTTATGATCTAGTAAGAAGTTTATTGTTGCCAACTTAATGCACAGCAGTGCAATACGTGACAAATCCAATTAAAATCTTCATGTAAACAATTGTACGCATGCGTTCTTGCGCCCAAGACACCTGAAAGTATATGGTAGGATTCCAATTGTAACCCTGCAATTAGTTTTTATACTGCCTAGTCCTATAATCAACAATGAGATAAATTAATCAGACAAAGTTAACTTTATCCTGAAAGTCCTGAATTGCCTCTGGGCAGTTTGTCAGTCATCTGTCCGATTAAATGTGGTCCAGTTTGGTACGGATCCCCCGGCAAGGATTTCTTCATGAAACCCAACTCTGATTGTTCGGCCTTTCCAAACCAGACCCTAGGCTAAACCAGCTTGAACACTTATCAATATTGGCATTTTTTAAATAGCTTAACAAATTATAAAACTAAAACATAGAAAAGACACAAAATGCTGGAGTAACTTAGCGGGTCAGTCAGCATCTGTGGAGAACATGGATTGATGACATTTTCTATGCACAATCAGTCCATAGGAGGGTCCCGGCCGGAAACATCATCTATCTATGTTCTCTACAGATGGCCCGCTGATTTACTAAAACATTTTGTGTCTAACCTTGTTAAACCAGCATCTGCAGTTCC
Organism: Okamejei kenojei; assembly: GCA_035221665.1. Classification (NCBI taxonomy): domain Eukaryota; kingdom Metazoa; phylum Chordata; class Chondrichthyes; order Rajiformes; family Rajidae; genus Okamejei; species Okamejei kenojei. The sequence goes on from CM069154.1 coordinate 4,587,634, forward strand.
TTGTTTCTACAACTGCAGTGCATAAGTAGATTAAACAACTTAAAAGCAAGTAAATTATTTTTCAAAATATGCCTTTATCTCTCTCTGTAGAAACAAAGTACTGCACTACTGCAAAGTTCATTTAAAAAAAAAAAAAAAAGGTGCTGAAGTAACTCTTAGAGTGTCAGGTAGCATTTCTGGAGAACATGGAAAAAGGGTTCTGACCCGAAACATCGCCTATTCATGTTCTCCAAGGATGCTGCCTGACCTGCTGAGTTAATCCAGCACTTTGTGTCATTATCTCTCTATTGTCCATTGAAGTAATTGGAGTCACAGAACCTGCACTAAATCTAAGATGATGAAAACAGTGTAGTTCAGACTCCACCGGTGTCGACAGGCAATAGATTTGGCTGCTGCAATCAATCATGTTGATGATTGGGTCTTCTGCTTTTGCAAGGAACAATTGTTTAATCATTATATAACAGCAGCTGCTGTGGATTGTACAAGTATAATACCCAGCAAATTGTTTTAAGTCTCCCAGAAAAGATCACAACACTACGACTGTCCCTAATTATGGTACAGAATTTTAAGATGAGATTGTGTGTTCGCGACCTAGACTTTAATCCACCACCATCTAACAGAAATTAAAGTGCCATCATGATGTTGGAAATCAATGTTGTGTCTATTGTTAATATAGCTTGTCATATTAGGCAGACTGTTTAAAGGTTAATGGCACCATCCCATTCCTATAGTCCCATGATTCAAAAATCTGTTTGGGTTTTCCATTGGGGAGGTAAAAATAAGCGAAGTGAAATGACTAATTCTTCAACAAATAATACTTAGAATATACATTCAGCTGAACAGGCAATTTAATGCTTAGGGGCCCCTATGACAATGCAGCTTATGTACTACACAGTGCTTATGTACTACACAGAAGCATCAGAAAAGAGATTAAAAGTATAGAAATTTTAAGTATCTTTAACAATTAATGGGATCTTCACACCTTCAGAGGTATTATGTTTGTGTTTAATGGTAGACTTAAGAGTTGCTAGTTATGCTGAGGTATAATTATTTAGGTAGCTAGTGGGTAAATTCAGGAGCCTCGTGCCCCTCATTATTTTGGTGTCCATTCCAGGAGCATTGTTTCAAAGAGGATGTTTATGATGTTATGTAGATTAGAGAAATCCTGATTTCTGTTCTTTTTACTCTACATGATTGTTATTGTCTAATTTACTCCATTTTAATCAGAAATGTTGATAGAAATATGGACCATTGGAAAATCTGGACTGGTGTATTTATTCTTCGGGTTGCACATGTCAAAGTTCACAGGTTAAGTCCCTGGCTTTTACTGTGCTGAGTGATCTGTGGTTGCAACAAAGTTGTTTTTCTCTGCAACTCTTGGCTTCCACACTTGAGATGGTATAAGTTGCCCAAGATCCTTTGATTCTATTACTATGCAACCCCTTCATAGAACATGCATTGAAAAGGAGTTTAATTCATGTGTGACATGCTCTTTTGGTTTGGCACCTTGCCAATATTTAATTATCCTGATTCGTACATTGTGTGTTTACTTATTGAGGTTATAAGAAGCTTTGCTGCCTGGTGAATCTTATCCCAGTTGAATTCAATGCCCTCAGTGGTAGGTGTGAGATATCTTACTAGATAGGACGTAATTGTTTATTCATTTTTATACAATATTAAGACAGCAGCTTCCTATATTGTAACAGTGATCACACAGCATTAACTGTAAATTGTCGTGGGAGCCTGGATTTTGTGAAAAGCACTTGGTGAACACTATCTACTTTATTTTCACAAACGTCAAAAATATTCATTGGAAGTATCTTATGGTTTCACTAATTGTGGTTTAACTTAGTAATCTGGGTTGTTTACAGTACTGTGCTACTTTCAAATGTCCCAGTTGCCTACTTGCATTGCCCTGGCAATTGATTGCATCTCTTCCCAGTTGGACTTTTTTTTTCCTAATTCTAAAAGGTCACACAGCATGGAAACTGGCCCTTCGGTCGACCTAGTCCGTGCTGGTCATTAGACTCACAGTAATCCAGACCCCCCCCCCCCATATCACCAAGTCATCCCAAGGGATATTAACCACATCAATATATTATGGGCTTTTTTACTTGGGTAATTAACCTGCCAATTCAACGTCTTTGCGATGTGGAAGGAAACCAGAGCACCCAACTGAAATCCATGTGATCACGGAGACCACACAAACTCCACAAACGGCATCTGAGGTCAGGATTGAACTCTGGTCACTGGAGCTGTGAGGCAGCAGCTTTGCTATCTCTGCCCTGGCTGTGTAATATTAATTTGCCTTCATTGGATGACTTATTTTCTTTCACTTTACCTATTTGTGTTAGCCCTTTTGTAGTTTCAGAATTGGGTGTAAACAGTGGGTTCTGTGAGGCAGAGCAACCAACATTCACCTTTAGTACTTCCTACTCTATGTATTGACAGCACCAAGTATGTTTTGACATTGAAGGCGATTTATGGAAGAGTAACCCAGAAATGCAATTTTAAAAAAGGGGCACAAATTATTATTGCAATCTTGATATTTTAATTCTACAGTTTATTTTTGCATCCATGTTACCTTTACTGTATTTAGTTTTTTGCAGAGGCGTGTTTATAAAAAAATACTGTGGATTGGGGCTAATAGGGTCTGAATCTTGTTTGCCTTTCAATTGGAACCGTGGTTTGGATATTATCTTGTATTCCTCTTTCGGAATGGTGAAGTGAATCATGCTCTTTCTGGTGTTTCTTGGGCTTTGGAAGAGTAACAGTATTAACCCGGATTTCTGCTTGTAGATGAAGCCTATGGAAGAGATTCACCCCCTCCGGCTAAGAAAGCACGAGCATCTCCCAGGGAAGGAAAAAACAAACGAAAGTCTGCGAAAAATGCGCGAGACGAAAGGTAGCTTTTATGGGAACTCTTCATTTTCCTAGTTCTTGCTTCAAAAGCCTATCTTATAAGAATACATTTATCATCCTTTTTGTTACGTTGGCTGGCGTAGGTGTATAAATGTGCTTTTAGTTTCTCACTTCCAATTCATTTTGAGTACAGATAGTGGTTTATGGTTGGGTTAAACATACTGTTTGTACTCTAAAGCACACGTTTAAATTCAACTATGGATGCCAAAATGATAGAAATAGTTTCTAGAGGCAAAAGAACAAAGTGCTGGCTGAACTTAGTAGGTCAGGCAACATCTGTGGACGAATCCACAGACTATGTTTTGATTGGTTAGGGCATATGCTGCTTGATCCACTGAGTTATAGAATCATAGAGTGATACATTGTGGAGGCCCTTTGGCCCAACTTGCCCACACCAGCCAATGTGTCCCAGCTACACTAGTCCCACCTGCCAGCAATCCATATCCCTACAAACCTGTCTTATCCATGTACCTGTCTAACTGCTTAAATGTTGGGATTGTCCCTGCCTCAACAACCTCCTCTGGCAGCTTGTTTCATACATCCACTGTGTGAAAAAGTTACCCCTCAGATTCCTATTAAATCTTTTCCCCTTCACCGTGAACCTATGTCCTCTGGTCCTTGATTTGCCTGCTCTGGGCAAGAGACTCTGCATCTAATGCTTCACTAGTGCTTTGTTTTTTTACACAGGATTCTGCAGTCTCTTGAAACCTGAAATGGTTTCTTGGCTGATTTGTTGTTAGTGAACCCTTGCCTACAAAAGAGACCACCCAGGTTATGCAGACTAATTTAATGAGCAAGCAGCAATTAAACTTTGACAGTTTAAAAACCCATTCAGCTTCATTACCAGAACTGAAGACTTGTTTCTTTGATGTGATGCATCATTGTCAAAGTTGGAATAAATTATGGCACATTATATTTATGGAGTATAACTACGCAAGAAGTTTTTGGATTGGCACGTGTTCTTATTTATTTGGCAGTGAGGAATCAGACGACAAGCTTTATGAGAAGGACCTGAAGGCTGCCATTGCATTGTCCAAGAAGGAGACATCCCATTCACCTGGTGGGTTTACATTAAACTGTATGGTACAGGTTAAAGGTCAGACCGAAGGAAGCAACCTAATGTAAGTGTAGGTGTCTGTCTCATTGCTCTGCATTTGTAGGTTTGGATTATTCCTGGCGGTAAATGTGCCACCTTTTTATGATTGACATAAATTCCTAGAGATGGGTCTCTTGGAGAGAGAATACATTTTTGAATACACCAATATCTTGGTGACTAATTGAGCTAAGGCAATGTGTCATTTCAAGCTAATCCATTTTAAGTAAATAAGTTTGGGCAAAAAAAATGTGTGGGGCTTTTACATATGGCACATTTTTCAGTTTCCTGACTCACATAGGAAACAAACTTTTTACAATCTGAATAAACATTTTGCAACAAAGAACAAGTTTACACAAGCTGATTTGTAGTTAGAGAGATCTGAAATGACATGGCTCGCTGTGCTTGAAATTCAGGTGCACCTAAAACGTGTAGTCACATGCTGCACTTATATTTAACATCTTTGGGATAACTTGGTCCCTAGCAATATATTGTAATAGTTTTTTAATTTCATTGCGCGACACGAGAGCTGCTGATGTGGAGCTTTGGCGAGTAACTGCAGAGCATGTTATAGATGATATATGCTGTAGACAAATGGTGGAGTGCCAAGCAAACAAGCTAGCTGCATTATTAGAGTCATATAGTGTGGAAACAGGCCCTTCGACCCAATGCGCCCACACCGACCAACATGCCCCACCTACACTAGTCCCATCTGACTGCGTTTGGCCCATATTCCTCTAAACTTATCCTATCCATATACATGTACAAATGTTTTTTAAACGTTTTGATAGTACCTGCCTCAGCGACCTCCTCTGGCAGCTCGTTCCTACCATCCTTTGTATTTAAAAAAATGTGCTCTTCAGGTTCTTATTAAATCTTTACCCCCTCACTTTAAACCTATGTCCTCTAGTTCTTGATTCCCCGACTCTGGGAAATAGAAAATTGATTTACCCTATCTATTCCTCTATTCTGGGTGGTGTGAACATATTGACATTATTATTATTATTATTGGATTTCTCAAGGCAAATTCCATCATGTTCCAAACTTGTTCCTTTTGCCCACTTGTGGAGGGCTTTGAGGTTTCTAAATTTCTGCCCCCTTGTTCTTTGCTTCTCTACTAAGGAAATATCCTCCCATCATATACCTTGACAGGCTGCCTCAGAGTCTTGTGTTTCAGTATGATTACCTTTACATCCTTACAAGCTCCGGCTTATGCAATCTTTTCCCAATGAACCTTCGAAGTGTAAACAGTTATCTGTGTGCAGTCTAGTCAGAGACTAGGAAGACTGCCCTACTTTGACACAGAGACCACCTTTCCATTTGTCTCAGTGTTAACCTGTTCTTTCTTTATGTCAGTATTGTTTATATGTACAAGTACATCCACATTCAGTGCAATAGGTTTCTGTCTCTAAACAATATTCTGCTTTTCTATTTTGTTATCAAAGTGGGTAACTTCACATTTCTGGAAATGATACTCCTCTCCCAAAATTTTGCCTGCTTAACCTGTCTATATCCTTTAAAAAAATTGTGCTCACAATTGTGCTTTCTCATTAATTCGTGTATTATCAGCAAAATACACTTGGTCTCGTCGTCCAAGTCCTTTAATATAGATTGTAAATAGTTGCAGCTCAGCACTGATTCCTGTGGCAATGCCGTTGTTACAGCTTGTCAACTGGAAAGCTAACATTTATAGCAACCGTTTTCTGTTCGTTAGTTTGTGTTTCAGTATAATTGCCTTTCATCAATCCACTATCCATGTTAATGTATTTCCCCCAATGTCATAAGTTCTCAACTAGTGCAGTAATCTTTATGTGCTACTTTATTGAATTACTTTTGGAAATGTAAATACATTGGTTCTCCTTTATCCATTTCTAAAGAATGCTAATCATTTTATAAAACGTGATTTCCCATTCATCAGGCTAGTAAACTGTGCTTGTGTCCTGATTAAATGTTCTTCAGCATTCTAGCTTTTCCTCACTGATGGCCTCTGTTTTCCTGCTTGCCTTCAAATATTGAATAGGAGCGTAACTTCTGCAATTTTCCAAAACTATTGGGATTCTCAAGAATCTTTTTCTAGTTTGTAATCAATACATCCACTATCTTTGTAGCCTTTTCAATTTAGACATTGATAGAAAAGGCCACCAGATTTGCATGGCTTGTACATTAATTCAATTAATTTGCCCAATACTTCTCCAGTAACTGCTTTTAACATTTTCCTTCTCTGCGATGGTTTTCAGTGATTAGTATTTGATCATATCTCTGCCAGTTCATCGTTTCCCTGTCTCATTCTGCAATATTTACCAAAGCTACTGTTTCCCTTGGATCCCTCTGTCTGCCTTGCTCATAGACCCCGGCCCTTTTCAGAGCTACAGTGTGTAATGCCACAGAAAATGTTTTGCTTTCCTTTGTGCATAGCCCTGTTTAAAGCAGAAGCCCCGCCTCATCAATTGCGAGCCGATGCTTCTCAAATGTAGACAGTTGCTACAACTGCAGCTTAGCACGGTGTGATAATTTGAAATTTGTTTTCAGTTACGATTTAGTCTAGTCAATATCGTTTCAAGGTATAAAGTGTCTACATCTTTTTGTGAGGGGTTATAAAGTGGAGGAGGGAAAAAAGTGCCTGACAATTACATTCCTGCCTTGCTATGATGTCCTATTTCGTCCATCCTGATTTTCAAAATTTAGCAGTTGCGATCAATGATATTCATTAAATTTAAATCTTTGGAGGGTAGGGGAGGCTTTTAGCTGCAAACATGACCCACCCACCCCCCGCCCCCCCACCCCCCCAAATCCCGAGTTTATACTTTACAACCGTAGCACTGTTGAATTCAGCTCTGTTTTAGCCAAAGTTCTTATACCTAAATGTAATTCCAAGTTTTGTACTCTGTAGAAAGGGAATGTCGTATGTGTTTACCCTTTCGCTTGCAAGAACAAGTGAATTTTAAATATTAAAAGGCCACACTAGGACCAACAGAAACAGCTTCCTATGACCACAGTCACACTTTTTGGTTTAAGTCTAATTTTTCGCCTTTTTGCAGGTGTATGCACTACTTACATTTCCTAGGTGATTGTGCATGCATATCCTGCTTTTGTTTTGTTATGCATGCTTCTTACACGTATGCATCCTGTGCACTTTAGAGTGATTAAAAGTACGTTTTGAAGTGGATAGTTTGGGACACTGATATATGGTGCAGAGTTGCAAGATTTAATTTTCTCTCCCTTTGTGATTCCAGAACTGCAAGATGGGGAAGAGGCCAAAGCGGATGTGGGCCTGGGGTAGTAGGGTTAGAATGATACAGATGTTGGATACTTGATCAAGATTATTGATTACAGCCTAATTAGTCACAGGGCTTGCTGTTCATGGCTTTTTTAACCTAAGTTTCGAGAGAGGAATTATATATAACAGGGCTGAATGAAGTCTCTTAATCTTAGTTATTTTCATCTTCTCAGACAAAAATTATGATTACCATTGATTTGTGTTTCATTTGACAATGCAGCTGAGACATTCTCTAGGTTTTGTCACTAAATTTCCTGGTGTATTTGTCAAAATAGTAATTGGTCCACTTTGCCTTGGTAAGAGTCTTCAATTTGCTTTCAGATGAGGACATGGGGAGTGAAGAAGATCTGGACCATGGTGACAGTGATTATGAAGCTTCAAAGAAAAAGGGCAAAAAAGGAAAAAGGGTTAAAGCAGATAAGAAAGAGAAAAGGACACCCAAAAAACCCAGGAAATCAGCTGAAGGTATGTTTTATCCTGTGTTTTTAGAGGATTAGGATACTGGTGCTTGGTGCTCCCATGGAGTAAGGAATACTGGATTTGATTATAACTCTTGCAGTAAAACAGAAATTATATGCACTATCAGACCTACAAATGACCCACAAGAGGCGTGCAAATGAGAACTAGATCTTGGCCCTTCGAACCTGGCAACGCAGTTTCAAACAGGAAGTCTTAAGTAAGACCTCTGAGGCCATCAAAAAGACTAAAAGGGACTCGCTCTAAATTGGAGGATGAGACGGACATTCAGCAACTGTGACAGGGCCTGCACCCATTTACTTCCTAAAAGATGAATCAAGTGGCAGATCTAGCGTCAGCGAGACGTCACTCCCAGATGAGCTCAATGCATTCTACTCAAACTTCGGAAGGGAAATCACTGATGTAGCCTCTCGGTACCCCATAGGCACTGTAATCTCGGACGCCGAGGCCAACGCAGAAGATTCTTTGTGAGGATGAACCCTAAGTGCGCCTGGATCTGATGGTGTACCTGGTCGTGTTCTCTCAACGAACACGGACCAACAGGGTGGAATTTTTACAGACACCTGGAAAATGAACTACATCTTGGCATATAACGCCATCATCCTTTCCAAAGTTGTTACCTAGCTCGACGAACTGGGTCTCTGCGCATCTCTTTTCAACTGGATGCTTCACTTTCTCAGTAACAATCCACAAACCAACTAGTGTGTGCCAGAGGAAATAATCTGACTTGGCTGTGAAGCACCAGTGAGGACCTTTTCTCCTAAAGAATGATAATTAAGGTGATGTGCAATGCTGCCATTTATTTCCTGAAAGGCTTGGCATCTTGGAAGAAAATTGGTAAGGATAGTGGCATTCCAATGTTTGTGCCACAAGTTAGCAAGTGGAGAAATGTAAGGTGTTTATTTTATCACTGTAGAACATGTCTACATCACTGCAAACCTGTTTAAGAAACATTCAGACCGGGTAGATTTAGAGTGATATGGCCCAAAAGCCCGCAGGTAGGATGGGTGTAGATGGGGCATGTTGGTCGGCGTGTGCAGGTTGTGCCGAAGGGCCTATTTTCATGCCGCATGACTGTATGCCTGTCTAACTTCGTATGAAAAATCCTATTACTGTAGACCTCTAAGTTGACACAGTATCAATTCCAATTGTGTAAGAAGGAACTGCAGATGCTGGTTTAAACCGGAGATGGACACAAAAAGCTGGAGTAACAGGCAGCATCTCTGGAGAGAAGAAATGGGTGACGTTTCAGGTCGAGACCCTTGAATTGATACATATTTTCTATGTCTTGCACCATCTTTTACGGTCTTGATTTCAACATCGCAACTTCATAAAGGTGCAAGCATTTGTTGCTGGTATTTGTCACGTCTTTCAGTGGCATGGATTTGTGATCCTAAATTTTAATCCTTCCTACTTGCATCTTTCAGCAGGCGACGATGAGAGTGAAGATGAAAAAGGCCAGAAAGATGGTCGTCAGAAAAGGCAAGCTGCATCCAAAGCTGCAAGCAAACAGAGAGAAATCCTGTTGGACGATGGTGGAAGTGAAGAGGAGCATGAAGATGATGAAGAGGCTGTTCAGGAAAGTGAGTGATTTCATTTGTGCAGCCTAAAATCTTGTTAATAATAATAAAAGATTGTGGTTTTAATCCTGATTGAAACATATACAGTGCCCTCTAATGTTTGGGACAAAGACCCATAATTTATTTATTTGCCTCTGTACTCCACAATTTGAGATTTGTAATAGAAAAAAAATCACATGTGGTTAAAGTTGCACATTGTCAGATTTTAATAAAGGCCATTTTTATAAATTCTGGTTTCACCATGGAGAGATTACAGCTGTAGTGTTACTGCAGGAGGTATAAAGGTTGTTCTGAGGATCAGCCAGTGATCCCGTCCAGTTCCAACTACGGTGCGTAGGAAGAAACTGCAGATGCTGGTTTAAACCGAATTCCTTCTCTCCGGAGATGCTGCTTGTCCCGCTGCGTTACTCCAGCATTTTGTGTCAAACTTCGGTGCCTCAGTTTTTAGATTACCTGATGGATGATAGTAGAATGCATTACTTTCTGTTGATAACTGCTCCTCAATGGCTTGTGATACTTATCATCCAGTTTTTCCGGTCTCCATGAGTCAATTGAATTTGCACAGCTGCTTGCTGTACATCAGATGTACGAAGTTAATTTGATGGTTTAATTAAAAGATGTAACATGTGCTTAATTGCTATTGAGGGAGTGCAGTGTAGGTTCACAAGGTTAATTCCCGGGATGGTGGGACTGTCATATGTTGATAGAATGGAGCGGCTGGGCTTGTATACTCTGGAGTTTAGAAGGATGAGAGGGGATCTTATTGAAACATTAAGGGTTTGGACACACTAGAGGCAGGAAACATGTTCCCGATGTTGGTGGAGTCCAGAACCAGGGGCCACAATTTAAGAATAAGGGGTAAGCCATTTAGAACGGAGATGAAGAAATACTTTTTCACACAGTGAGTTGTGAGTCTGTGGAATTCTCTGCCTCGGAGGGCGGTGGAGGCCGGTTCTATGGATGCTTTGAAAAGAGAGTTAGATAGAAACATAGAAAATAGGTGCAGGAGTAGGCCATTTGGCCCTTCGAGCCTGCACCGCCATTCAATATGATCATGGCTGATCATCCAACTCGGAGCTCTTGAAGATAGGGGAGTCAAGTGATATGGGGAGAAGGCAGGAACGGCGTACTGATTGTGGATGATCAGCCATGATCGTAGGGCCAAACGACCTCCTCTATTGTCAATTGTCTATTAACTGAGGTTTGAATTAAGAGTCAGTCAATGATACTTTATTGTCACATGTACCTAGGTACAGTGAACGTCTTTGTTTTGCATACAATGCACAAAGTACACAGGTCTTAAATACCTAGTAATTTTAGTTGTTTTTCTATGGTATGGTATTCGTATCAGTTTTCTATCTGAAGATATTAAATAAGCTTTCACATGGTGAGCTGAGGTTAGATGAGTTTTGTTTAAAACTTGGTGCGTGACACTAGAATACATGTAGAGTAATTTCATTTTGGCTACTGTGTATTGGATGAGTAAAGGACAAAGGATCATAGCTTTAAAGAAGGAACTGCAGATGCTGGAGAATCGAGGGTACACAAAAAGCTGGAGAAACTCAGCGGGTGCAGCAGCATCTAAGGAGCGAAGGAGATAGGCGACGTTTCGGGTCGAGACCCTTCTTCAGACTGAATCAGAAGGATCATAGCTAATCCGTTAAAATTGATGTAGTTTTATTGCTGAATGTTGAAAATGGTCATGTTGCTGAGTAGGTCAGTCAGTTCCGTGGCCTTTGAATTTGTAGACTATTTCTTGACCAGAACTGTCACTGTTTTGCCACCATGTAATGTGGTGTGCCTCATTTGTGTTAGTGCTCGTCAAGGAGCCCCAAATGGTTATTAATTCCCAAAAAATAATACAGATCCAAAAAATTCTTAATAGTACTTGATCAGATCAAAATTAAAATAAATGATTGTATGGCTGAAATTCACAGTTGTACAATGTTATTGCAGAAGGGGATTCTGGAAGCGATGCAGACTTCTATGTGGAGGAGGATGATGACAGCGACTATGAGAGTTCTTTGAAGAAAAGCAAAAAGGGAAGGAAAACTAAAACGGTACCTGAGAAAAAGGAAAAGAAGACACCCAAGCCAAGACTCAGCGCTACAGGTAAGCTGATCACGGAAAAGCTAAATGAAAAGGCTGTCTCATGTTTCCTTAAACTGAAGTAAAGACAGACATATGATCGGGTAGTTCAGAATCAGTGGGTCCAAAGGAGAAGGCTGGATACTTGGTTTGTGCAGTTGGGTTCATAAGAGTAAAGGGTATCCTTATAAGTGTGTTGGTGTGTCTTGGGGTCTGAGCAAAAGTCAAAGGATGATTGTATCTCAACTATATCTGCAACCAAGAAAAATGACGGGCCTTTTTCATTGTTATTTTAGGCTCAGCATTTTGAAAAGTTCTCATGATTTAACTACTAAGTGATTTATAAACAACTTTCTGAAAGAGTGGGGAGTTGTTTTCTTCAACTTTGGCTGAGAATTGAAGGAAATGAGCAGGATTAGTGTATAGGTTTCACAACATAGAATTGGCTATAACGCAAGTGATGAATTATGGAACATTTGCACTACAGTAAGGGGCAACAAGATTTTTTGCTACCAGTTTGCTGAGCATTTAATTGTTTTAGTTTAGAGATGCAGTGCGGAAGCAGGCCTTTTGGCCCACCGAGTCGGTGCTGAGCAGCAATCCTTGTTGCTACTGAGGGAGCGCAGCGTGGGTTTACAAGGTTAATTCCCGGGATGACGGGACTGTCATATGCTGAGATAATGGAGCAGCTGGGCTTGTACACTCTGGAGTTTAGAAGGATGAGAGGGGATCTTATTGAAACATAAGATTATTAAGGGTTTGGACATGCAGGAAACATGTTCCCGATGTTGGGGGAGTCCAGAACCAGGGGCCACAATTTAAGAATAAGGGGTACGCCATTTAGAACGGAGACGAGGAAACACTTTTTCTCACAGAGAGTTGTGAGTCTGGAATTCTCAGCCTCAGAGGGGGGTGGAGGCCGGTTCTCTGGATACTATCAAGAGAGCTAAATAGGGCACTTAAAGATCGCGGGGTCAGGGGATATAGGGAGAAGGCAGAAACGGAGTACTGATTCGGGATGATCAGCCTTGATCACATTGAATGGCCTACTCGTGCACCTATTGTCTATTGTCACACACTACCGTCAATTTACAAGTTTTACCAAAGCCAATTAACCCACAAACCTGTCCATCTTTGGAGTGTGGGAAGAAACCGGAGCACCGGGGAGTCACAGGGAGAAAGTACAAACTCCATGCAGACAGATCGAACCTGTCCCCAGCGCTGTAAGACAGCAGCTCTATCACTGCGCCTCTATTACTGCCCCTTGTTGTATCAGTTATTCTTGTACCAATAATCTGTCAATCTTAAGTGTGTATTGGATTATTTTGAATATAAATGATTTGTGTTGCATTAGCAAACGTGCTTAATTACTGAATTGTGCTTCTTTTTATCATTTCTAAGTCACCCCTGCAACCCCCAGTCCGGTAAAAGGCAAAGGAAAGGGACGGGTTGCTGCCACAAAGGCATCGCCACCTTCTAAGGGGCAACCACCTGAAAGTCCTGCTAAAGAATCAAAGAAGGAGAAGAGCCCTCCACCAGAAACAAACGAGGAAGAAGAGCCAGAAGATGATGAGGAGGAGGAAGAGGAAGAAGATGAGGAGGAAGAGGAGGAAGTTAATTCTGGGGATGACTGAACAATACAAGGGGATATTTTTTATATAAGTAGACTTAGAATACAACTTCACTGACAGCTTGGTTCACAAGGTTTAGACATGGGACTTGTGTGCGTGTGTGTGCTGTTTTTAAAAGGCTGTGTCCCTTTTTGTATCCGGCAGTTCGTAACAAAATCAAATTTTAAATTTGGCTTGCTATTTTATAGGAGTTGGTTTGATCTTTTCAAAATTAGAATCTGCAGTCGGTAGAAATTACCTGTGTTTTTGGCAAATTACTTTGACTGTTCAATGACAATTTCAAATAAAGTCTTACTAAGCTACAAATATATTTTAACAACAGCGGGAATACCCTGCTTGTGTTCAGGCCTCTCTGCTTGTTTGATCTCGGCCTTTCCAGGAGGTTAACACAACTTCACAATTATAGCATCTAATTGGGTACAAAAAAGGGGGCAAAATGGATGAAACCTGTTGCATTGCCCATCGAATAAATCATTCCTGTGGCTTCCCTTGTTTGAAAGGTCTGATAACAAACAACAAGATCAAAGACTCCTGTAAATATATAACATTAGTTTAACTATCTCAACCTTGTAAAATTTAAATGCTGTAAATACAAATAGCGGAATGAACATCAAATTATAAATGTAGCTTCACTAAAAGCAGGTGTAGCTTTTGCACATGACCACAATGAAATGTGATAACAGAGCAAATGAAAGTGTTTGTGGCATCTTAAGGACCGGTATCTCTCATGAGCAGCGATGCTGACTGATTGCCCTCCGTACCTCAGTATATTACCCAAGGAATTTTCTAAAATTCATCTCAAATATTTTAGTCATTTGTACCCAGTTATCTCATGATTTGAATACTCTTTTGAACCAATCCAGCCATTTTAAATTGAACTTGAATTTAAATTGAAATCCAGCATAACTAAAGATCAAATGATAACAAGTAACCCCAGTCAGCTGCTACACTCATTTAAGATGTGTAAATTTGCAAGGAAAATGATCGTATGTTCAATTTAAAAAAAAAAAAAAAGATTAATAATAAAAATACGGTTAGTTTCAGCCAAACCTTGTTTTTAAAGTACTGGGATCTAAAAGGGCTCAGTGTTCCGCAGTTAAAATCTAGCCGGTTCACAAAAAGGAAATCCTCCGTTGCAGCTGATGATTGTATTTAAAATATTATGGTCAAGTTGTTCAAGTAAATGAGTGGTAGTGTGGGTTGCGATAAACCCGTGTCACGGTTCTCATTGCTACTTTTACCGTAAACATTTAAGTGTTTAATATTGAAAAGGGGGTGGGGGGGAGAAACGACTATGCACCATCAACAATCACTTAGTCATCAGGTCTGATCTTGTGAACTGAATTGTTTTTTTTTTGCAGATTGAAATTTAAAAATGAATGTGATCGAATCCTGAAAAAACTGCGCATTTGTTTGTCTTTATCAGCATTTTGTCAAAGCAGCCATATCTTTGTAAGTTACAGAAAGAAAAACTTGTACAGCCAATTCTTAATGTTGACATTCAATTCAAGTGGGCTTTCAATTTCTTTTGTTTTTATTTTCGCTACAGAACATTAAATGTCTGCTGATGTAAAATGGTTTCTTTGCTCAATTATTTTGAAGGCTGTTTAAAAAAAAAAAAGATTTAAATGGGTGGGAGAGGAGATTTTTTTAATGGGTCATTAGTATAGTACACATAACTTTTTGAGAGTAGCTTAAAATTCTTGGCCTGTGCTAAGGTCTGTTTAAAAAAAATACCCATTATAGTTTTATTTCAAGATTTGTATCCTAGAATATTTTGGGTGTTTGCTTTCTGTTCTATAATAGGTTGAAAAATATTGATAGTCTTCTCATATACCCCAGTTGCATATAGACTGAACTCATCTGCACTCGTAAGGTTTTGATCAGCTGTTACTAACAATAGAGTTCAGGTTATAAAATGATTGCATCTTGCTAAGAGTAGTTATGAAGAAACACATATTGCTGCTTTATCAATTGAAGTATGTGCTTTCGATCTTTCTAAACCTGGAGTATCCATTTTACTTGGATATGACAATCGATGGTTATTAGCAACAAGCTCGATGTCCCTTGGGATATTTTGAGAATTGTTCATTGTTTTGTTTTCATATGAATAGTTGAAAAAAAGAATCCATGCTGAAATTAATTTGAATTTCATAATTATTTTTCTATTTTTTTGGAAGCACCAGTATTCAAATTTAACTTCATTATTATTTCAGCAGCATTTGCCAATCTTGCCTCCATATCCACTATCCCTGCTTTTTTTCGCACTGCATTGTTGCAATGATTTATTACAGATTCACTTTATGATTCAATTTGGAATAAAGTAAATATCATAACATCGGTGTAAAGTTTGAGGTGAGTTAAAAATATCCGTGAACTCGTTTGGTGAGGGAGCACAGTAAAAGTGTTAAATTTTATTTGCACGCCACATGAGGCAATAGATTTTAAAGATGAAGAGTATTAGCTGTACATTTTATGTAAAATAGACAGCTCAGACAATTTCAAACTGCTGTATTCTAACTTGCACGCTTTGAATAGTTGCTATACAAGAACATATATCTAGTTTGTTTTCTACATTTCCTTACGGTTATATGCAAGCTGTGTTCTAGCAATCGATTTGTGCAACAGAGCCACAGGAGATGGGGACAAGCCACCAAGGATGGAGAAATTGAGAACCAAAGATACTGCACCGCCTAAATATATCACACTCTTTCATATCATTGCATTCAAATGAATCAATGCTCTTCGCTGCAATGTTTTTTGTTCAGAAATTTGGTCCCAAAGTAATTCTGTGAGCAAATAATTAAACCTGTTTCCATAGCCTGACAGGTTTTTCTTTCGCATTTACCTCTTTTCAGCCAGGAATTGTGAATTTTGGTTCTGTGTTTCATGTCTGTGTGGTACTTTTAATGTGCACATTACATTTATCTCCTGGTTTGTATGTAAAAGGGAGAAAGTAACTTTTATTTTCAAACTTTACACTGTATCCAGAAAGGATAAAATCATTTTGCATTTAAAAAATAAATTTTCCAAAATTGGTTTGAGATCCATTGTTACAAACCTGCTTTGATCGCCACAAGAACTTGATTAAATGGGGGGAAAAAACTATTTGCGGACCTATTCAATTTATGCTTCGAATTGGCTTCGCCCGACATTGGACGAGGGTGATGTACTAAACCTGATTTTTAAATCATTTTAAAGGTGAAAGATGCTTTGTGATAAATACTTTGATGAATTCTGACACCCTTATTAATTTTAACAGGTGTTTGCAATATTACTTGTAAAATACCATGTAGGATAAGTAGTTAGCATGAACATGTTGGTAATGTGGCAGAGGTTCACTTGCACCTCCTCCAACTTCATCTACTGTATCCGTTGTTCCGGGTGTCAACTTCTCTACATCAGCGAGACCAAGCGCAGGCTCGGCGATTGTTTCGCTGACTACCTCCACTCAGTCTGTCTTAACCTACCTGATCCCCCAGTGGCTCAGCACTTCAACTCCCCCTCCCATTCCCAATCTGACCTTTCTGTCCTGGGCCTCCATTATCAGAGTGAGGCCCAGCGCAAATTGGTCGTCTAATTGAAATATGAGGTAATTTCACTACTTGGGATTGTACTTTGCCTTGGTAAGCTGGTGGTTTTTATCAATTCCCTAATTTCTTATGGATTTTGTGAAATGTCAGGAGTTTTTGATTGAATGGATGTGACCCAAATCTTGCTGTTCATTGAAATACAAATAATGCCAGGTCTATTTTCACGTTGACAGATTAGTATAGTTTGTTTTAAAACAGAAGTGTTACTGGTATGGGAATGACTCAGATACTGTGTAGTGCTGCCATCGACCAGTTATCGGCTGGTTCAGACAGACACTTTTACTATCTAATAAAATACCACTGTATTCTCTTGTGACAAGGGCTGGTTTGGGTTTCTCTGAAAGCAAATCAATTGATGAATTGTAGATAATTTTACATTGATGCTGAGAGATTCTGAAACATTTTGAAACTTAACAGCACAGGTGATTCTGCATTCTTTGCAAAAAAAAAACGTGGACTTGCAAGAGCTGGGAAAGATCCAGCAACTCTGCAAGAGACTGTTTCTTCTTGGGGCCATTTGGACAAAACAAAGGTCCCTGTGTCAAGAATCCTGACATGTTGCTATTTTGGAACCTTTGGAACTTTCAGCTTTAAGAAAACTCTCCTCCAATGCGAGTTTTGTAAGTGGAACACCTGTGTACAGTTTAGTGTTTCTAGTGTGCTAATTATTTACAATCGTCAGCAGTTGCTATGCATGTACGCATAGGGATTCGATTCTGTGCAGCTAAGAAAAATCAGTGTGGATTTAAGAGTGGTGGAGATGTAATGATATTGAGAGCGGACAAAGTAAATCAGTAATATCAGCTTAACGAGTCGCACGTTTCCATAATAAATACTAAAGAAAATTGAGCAGATTCTATTACTGGGAGATATGAATAAAAGGGTTTTGAATGTATTTAATACTCCGCAGTATTTCTCTTTGCAATAACTAATTAATTATGCAAACTTTTAAGCTTTCAAGTACTGAGAAGTGGACAAAACAACCTTTATCTTTTGTCTGAAGAAGGGTCTCGACCCGAAATGTCGCCTATTTCCTTCGCTCCGTAGATGCTGCCTCACCCACTGAGTTTCTCCAGCATTTTTGTCGACCTTTTATCTTTTGCATCTTTCTTTTAGATAGTGATGTAAAATGTCCAACTGGTAATTCAGACTGGACAAACGGTTTTATACATAGACTGGAGTGATTCTGTGTGCAACAAGGCTGCAGCGCTCTTGCGAAAGTGTTTGTGTGTACATAGACATAGTAACATAGAAAATAGGTGCAGGAGTAGGCCATTCGGCCCTTCGAGCCTGCACCGCCATTCAATATGATCATGGCTGATCATCCAACTCAGTATCACGTACCTGCCATCATATCGCCTTATCCACTTAGCCTCAAGGTCCACATCTAACTCCCTCTTGAATATAGCCAATGAACTGGCCTCAACTACCTTCTGTGGCAGATAATTCCAAAGATTCACTACTCTGTGAAAAATGTTTTTTTCATCTCGGTCCTACAAGACTTCCCCCTTATCCTTAAACTGTGACCCCTTGTTCTGGACTTCCCCAACATCGGGAACAATCTTCCTGTATCTAGCCTGCCCAACCCCTTATGAATTTTGTAAGTTTCTATAAGATCCCCCCTCAATCTTCTAAATTCTAGCGAGTACAAGCCGAGTCTATCCAGTCTTTCTTCATATGAAAGTCCTGACATTCCAGGATCAGTCTGGTGAACCTTCTCTTTACTCCCTCTATGGCAAGAATGTCTTTCCTCAGATTTGGAGACCAAAACTGTATGCAATACTCCAGGTACATTAGAATTTATTTTTTTCTGTCTGTAACAAGAAATCCTAAACGACTGGTTTCTGCACTGGCTTGTCATAGAAGTCAATGATTTTGTGAGGGTTTATCACCATGTGAAGTGTTGATACTTTGCCTGTGGATCTGAACACCACTTCTAAAATCTTCAAGACAGAACAGTTGTTTGTATTTTGCTGACAATTGGGAATGAAGATTTTTTTTTACGATGAATGTCCAAATTTCCCCTCAGTTGTATTAAAACTGATTTTTATTTTCCCTCAAAAGGTCAAGTTGGAACAGATGTTTGCATTTTAGTGCTTTTTCATTTGTACGTGTGACTGTAACTATCTTTTTAATTTAGACATTATAAATCTGAATGTATTCAACATTTTTTTGAAGATTGGATCATTACAGTGATGGGATTCATTTTGTGTAATCACTCCCATTTATATTTGTTAAAGATTTACTTTTATATTAAGATTTTTTTTCTACTCTACCTAATGCTTTGACCTATTTAATTTTAACCCATTTACCACCCTGCTATGTATCAAACTGCCTTATTTCAAAAGAAACATTTGGGAGAATTAAAAGTTAAGTTGTTGAAGTTATGCAGAATGGAGTACAAATAGATACTAATCTTATGACTTTCTTGGCATCATAAACCCCTTTCAAAAAAGCATCTGATAGGTGTGGAAGGCATTTAATTTAGACTTGTGGAAAAATAAATAGCTGAGTTGGTGTCAAATGGACTAAAATCTACTTTGAGAGATCTTGGAAAATTTGACTTGGGTACACATCACTATAACACTTAATGCTAAGATTTATGTGCAGATAAAAATCGGGCATTTGCCGGTTCTGACATTTAACTTGGGGAAGGTTTAATTTAGTTTAGTTTATTGTCACGTGTACCAAAGTACAGTGAAAGTTTTTTGTTGCATGCTAGCCAGTTAACGGAATGACTATACATGATTACAATCGAACCGTCCACATTGTACAGATACATGATAAAGGGAATTATGTTTAGTGATAAAGATAGTCCGAGGGTCTCCAATGATGTAGATAGTAGCTGAGGACCGCGTTCTAGTCATTGATGGGATGGTTTAGTCGCCTGAAACTACAAAGTTTCATAATTGAGCTTGGGGCTCAGTCAAACAATTTACATCCATGTTATCAAAGTTTAAACTCGTTGAAATAATAATTAATATACTTGTATCATTTCTTAGATATCCTTACTTAATTTTGTCCTAGCCCCTATGTTACCTGTTGTTGAGTTTTTTTTTCACATTGGAGTCTTTTTCACAAGAAGTGAAGAAATATCTGATCTGGCATTCTCGAAATATAAAAAGTAGGTCAATTGGTTTAAGATTATTCAATATCCTTTGGATGTTCCAGAACCTTGTGCAATACCTGGTTAATTATCACTGCACATTTTTCCATGATTTCCCCATACGCTAACACTATCCTACACATCAGAGACAACTTTACCGAAGCCAATTAACCTACAAACCTGTACGTCTTTGGAATGTAGGAGGAAACCGGAGCACCCGGAGAAAACCCACGGGCAGAGCGTACAAACTCCGTACCGACAGCACCTGCCGTCAGGATCGAACCTGGGTCTCTGGCGCTGCGCCACCGTGCCGCCCAGATGTATCATAAAATACACATCAACATTTCTGAACTTTATGGTGTGGGAGTGAAGAAACAATTGTCTCTTGCATGTAAAGGGCACACCTTTACACATCTTACCAGATGTCCTGGCTGCAACCAGAGACAGTCCATTAAATTGAAAAGTAATCTTTGCTACCTGCAGCCAGTTTCCAACTGTGGGAAGATATGAAGACAATAGATAATAGACAATAGGTGGAGGAGTAAGCCATTCGGCCCTTTGAGCCAGCACCACCCCATTCCTGCCTTCTCCCCATATCCCCTGACTCCGATATCTTTAGGCCTGTCCCATTTAGGCAAGTGCAGGAGACTGCGCTCGCCTCATGGTCGCTACATGTTCGCTGGTGGTCTCAGGTGGGTCTCCTTCATGGTCACGAGGAGTTCCCGTGTTCTGTCGCGGCCTCCGTATGGTCGCAGCAAATTTTTCAACGTGCTGAAATTTTTCTGCGACCGATAATTGGTCGCAATGAGAAAATCTATAATTTTGTAGTCGTAGGTGCAGTGATAGTGGGATCGCCATGCCGTTGTAGATAGTCGTAGGTAGTTTTAGTTAATCTCCTTTGCTGACGGGGCATTTTCATAGGCTCATTGGGGGAAAAAAAGTAAGCACAGGTTTTCAGAACCAAGGAAAACTGACCGGTAACGTTAAATGCCTGCTAAACTTCACAGCTGCGTATCTCTGGCTTCTTAAAAGTGTCTCCTTCTCCCCATGCCACTATCGTATCTGCCTCCACCACCAATCACTGCAGCATGTCCCAGGCAGTCACTACCCTCTGTGTCAGCGTTTTTCAACCTTTTTACCCTTGCGGAACCCTTGAAATAATTCATGTCTCAAGGAACCCCTACATAAAAATTATTATATATCTTTATTATGTCCAAAGAAGGGTCTCGACCCGAAACGTCACCTATTTCTTTGCTCCATTGATGCTGCCTCACCCAAATGCCTTCTCCAGCATTTTTATCTACCTTTGATTTTTCCAGCATATGCTGTTCATTCTTAAACATACATCTTTATTAATCTCTTTCTCTTTAATAAACAAAGTTCACAAAGCAAACATTTTTTTCTAATAATTGGTTTAGGCAAAAAATAACTTACAGTGCGTTTTTCTCAAGTTTATTGACAATGCAAAAAAAAACCAAATCAAACTACTTGTTCAAAACTGAAGCAAATAAAGGCAATCAGAAGACCTAACCCTTGGAGGAGAGAGAGAACAACACAAACTTTTCATAAACTAACAAAAACATACAAAAATAAACTTTTGATAAACTAACAAAAATAAACATTACATTTTTAAAATTCATAGAACGTCCTTAAATGATGGGTAAAAATTATTAAATAACGTGGGTGGATGAGGGAATGTACCTGTACGCCAGGAAGCACAGACAGAACTGATGGAGACCGTACTTGCGTCTGTACTCGAGTGAGTCATTTGATGATACACAAATCCGTCACGTACAGCTCCTGTCCACTGAACCACTAAAGGCCGTTTCACACTGGCGCCGTATGGACGTCTCTAAATATGAAGTCGCTAAATATGCCGTATGTGTATAATAAAATTATGAATATGAAATTAAAAATAAAAATCTCGAAATTGCATTTAGCCTATTTATCACTATTTCTCTCGGAACCCCTAGCGACCTCTCGCGGAACCCTAGCGTTCCAGGGAACCCCGGCTGAGAATTGCTGCATGTGTAAATATAAACTTGCCCCACACATCTCCTTTAAACTACGCCTCTCAATTAAAGTTCTCACCCCCTAGTATTTGATATCCCGGGAGATAGGTTCTGAGTGTCTACCCTTTTTAAGCCTCAAGATGTGGTAGACAGTCAGAACCTATTTCTCAGGAGGGGCACTAGACATGAAAGATCCCCTGGTACTATTTCAAGAAAAGAGGCGGAATTCCTGGCCTCGCACTGGTCAAACCAGATTAATGGCTCTAATATTGTGAGAGATTGCAGTTTGCTAAATTATTGCATTTGAATTTATAGAGATTAACTTCAAATATACTTTTATTGGCCAAGAAATAGTTTGGCATATCCTAAAGCTGTGAAAGTCATGTAACAGTATTGATTAATAGGTTTAAGAAGGAACTGCAGATGCTGGAAAATCGAAGGTAGACAAAAATGCCTGAGAAACTCAGCGGGTGAGGCAGCATCTATGGAGCGATGGAAAAAGGCAACGTTTTGGATCGAGACCCTTCTTCAGACTGAGATGGGGGTGGAAGAATTAATTGATTAATAGGTATTTGGTCTATACCTATAGAATACACCATATAAGCAATTACATATTTTTTAATTATTCTAGGTGCCCAACAAACCTAACAGCTATGATGAACTGGAATATTCCCAAATTAAATATAGCTGTTCACAATCGGGAGTTGCACAAAAAGCTTGCAATCTTAATAAGCATTCAATTGGCAACATCTGCAACTAATAGGAGACTTCAAAATGCATGGCTCGAAACCAAATGAGCAGAGTTGCAGAAAATACTGAGAAGAGAGAAAAAAAAACATTCGCAGAGAGAGAAGTGGTTGATATTTTAGGCGAGTGCACCTTCTTCAGAACTTCCATCTCGGAGGGAAGGATGTTGGGGAGTTTGATCTACAGGTGCCGGTTGACAAAGGGTGGGAATGGCAAATAATGTATGAATGGGATTTTTTTTTTTTCAAATTGCTGGAAACAGCTGGTCTGGCAGCATCTGCGGAAAGAAGCAGAATGAATGTTTTGGGTCTGCCTTTCAAATTTTCAACAACAGCGATTTTTAATTTTCATTCAAGTATGAACATATCTTGCACTAAACGTTGTACATCCTGTATCTGTAGTCTGCGGACGGCTTTATTGTAATTATGTGCAGTCTTTCCACTGACTGGTTAAATACGTTTTTCACCGTACCTTGGTACACGTGACAATAAATTAACAAAACTAATCTTCTTGTCGAGTCCACTCACAAGATTAGAAGTTGTTCAGCCAGAGCTGAAGACACTTCTCAACATCTGCATACATTGATGTCTGTCTTGTCGCTTCTTGTGCGTGGTGGAGACAGGGCCGCGACGAGAACGCTCTCTCCTTGACCCCAACAAAACGAATTATTTAATATTGAATTAATGTGCCAGCAGTGGAAAACAGTTAACTCGGTCTCACTGAAATTCGATACACACTAATCACAGCAAATCTATTCTTGCATGTTACTTGTTTGTAATATTGTGCAGTCCAGTTCTAAGCACCACATGGGTTTAGTCTATTCACTGACTGGATAGCACGCAACAAAATTTGCGGTACACGTCACGATAATAAACTAAGCTAACTAAAGGAGTGGTGTAAATAAAATGGCCAATGACATTCCAGGTTTACCAGGGGAGAGAGGCAGTGAATGGTGGAGATGTGTACAAAGATTATTATCAAAATTGAATTTGGTGCTATAGTTGGGAGGTTAGTGCATGTTCAGCAAACAAAGTGGTGTTGCTGGGAAAGATTAGGGGGAATGCCGTAGATAGCATTTATCAGGATGCATCAGGCAGCATGGTACGGAAACCGCTCCATCCAAGACTGCAAGAAATTGCAGAGAATTGTGGACGCAGTCCTTCACACAAACCAACCTCCCTCCCTCTGCATCCATCTACACCTCACGCTGCCCCGGCAAGGCCAGCAGCATCATCAAGGACCAGTCTCACCCCAGACACTCCCTCCTCTCCCCTCTCCCATCAGGCAAGAGGTACAGAAGTGTGAAAACGCACACCTCCAGATTCAGGGACAGTTTCTTCCCAGCTGTTATCGGGCAACTGAACCATCCTACCACCCATTGGAGAACGGCCCTGACCTACCATTGGAGACCCTCAGACTATCTGTAATCAGATTTTACTGGACTTCATCTTAAACTAAAAGTTATTCCCTTAATCCTGTATCTGCACACTGTGGACAGCGTGTGTAATCACCTTTCATGTAAGCATGTATAGTCTTTCTGCGGACTGGGTAGCATGCAACAAAACAGCTTTTCACTCTACCTCCATGCATGTGACAATAAACTACAAAAATTTGGGAAGACAAAAATACAACAGGTAGAAATGAAAGGCAGAGTAAGAGGGTGAAAGGCGAAAATATCGATTTTCTGGTGTGGAACAGCTCACAGTTTAGTTTATTGTCACATGTACCGAGGTCAGCAGAAAAAACAATACATGATTACAACCAATTTATCTACAGGGTACAAATGTATGACAAGGGAATAACGCTTAGAGCAAGGTAGAGCCAGCAAAGTCAGGGTTTGGATAATCCGAGGGACATCGAAGAGGTAAATAGTAGTTCATAGTAGATAGTAGCATGCACGTTTTTTATATTTCATATGGTGGGGGATATGTGCATTATTGCCAGGCTTGTATTAGGAGTCTGGGAGCAAAGGGCCCTAGTGAGGCCCTAGTGAGACCACACCTGGAGTTTTGTGTGCAGTTTTGGTCTCCAAATTTGAGGAAGGACATTCTCGCTATTGAGGGAGTGCGGCTTAGGTTCACGAGTTAATTCCCGGGATGGCGGGACTGTCATATGCTGAGAGAATGGAGCGGTTGGGCTTGTACACTCTGGGGTTTAGAAGGATGAGAGGATATTTTATTGAAACATATAAGATTGTTAAGGGTTTGGACACGCTAGAGGCAGGAAACATATTCCCAATGTTGGTAGAGTCCAGAATAAGGAGTAAGTCATTTAGAACGGAGACGAGGAAACACTTTTTCTCACAGAGAGTGGTGAGTCTGTGGAATTCTCTGCCTCAGAGGGCGGTGGAGGCTGGTTCACTGCATACTTTCAAGAGAGAGTTAAAGTTTAAGAGAGAGCTCTTAAAGATATCGGAGTCAAGGGATATGGGGAGGCTGGAACGGGGTACTGATTGTCGGTAATCAGCCATGATCTCAGTGAATGGCGGTGCTGGCTCAAAGGGCCGAATGGCCTACTCCTGCACCTATTGTCTATCGTCTATTAGAAACCTAATTCAGAGCCACGAGTATTGTGAGCATGGAGTTCTCTTGTGAGTCTGTGAGGGCAGTAGATTTCCCTCACAAAAGAACATTAGGCGGATTTATACAAGAATACTGCAGTTGCATTGTTATTCATGGGACTAGCTTTTTAATTCCAGATTTATTTGAACAGTTGGGCTGCAGAGTGGCGCTGCAATAGGGTTGCTACCTCACAGCGTGCGTTTTCTGAGCGTCTACCCGAGTGACCTGCGTGTGTGTTCTCCGAGTGCTCCAGTTTCCTCCCACATTTCAAAGATATACACTTTTGTAGGTTAATTGGTTTTGGTAAGTTGTAAAATTGTCCCTAGTGTGTTGGATGGTGTTGTCGTATGGGGTGATTGCCGGACGGCACGGACTCTGTGGGCCGAAGGGCCTCTTTCACCGCTGTATCTCAAAGGTCTGACTAAAACTGAATGGATTTTTTCAGCCACTGAATAACCTCTCCCTATACCTCAGGCCATCGAGTTCTGGCAACATCCTCAAATCTCTGCACCCTTTCCAGCTAGCAAAACATCTTTCCCACAACATTTTCAAGAAGATTTGTAGCAACTTACAATGCAAAATGTTTTTTTTCGCTATAAATAACCAAATGGAAAATATATCATACAATAATTCTAGTTTTGTAATATAGTATCCCTATCTTATCATCATCTCCAGTTTCTTTCTCTGGATGTTTGTGGTAAAGCTGCATTTGGCTATAATTTCACCTTTCTAGTTTAGTTTAGTTTAAAGATACAGCGCGGCAACAGGCCGTTCGGCCCACCGAGTCTGCGCATGACCCGCGATCCCCGCACACTAACACTGTCCTACACACACGAGAGACAATTTGCACATACGCCAAGCCAATTCGCCTACATACCTGCACGTCTTTGGAGTGTTGGAGGAAACCGGAGATCTCGGAGAAAACCCACGCAGGTCACAGGGAGAGCGTGCAAACTCCGTACAGACAGCACCCCTAGTCAGGATCGAACCCGGGTCTCCGGTGCTGTGAGGCAGCAACTCTACCCACACGCACTTTTCTTTATAAAAAAACGTTTAACCTTTCGTTACACCTGCTTATGGAGGCTTGGTAGGTTCAGTGGGTGATGTGGAAGACTCGAGCAGATGGGGAACTGAGGCTAACGGCTGATATTAAAAAGTGAGTTGGATCCAGAG
The DNA here is from genome assembly GCA_035221665.1 of Okamejei kenojei. Lineage (NCBI taxonomy): Eukaryota > Metazoa > Chordata > Chondrichthyes > Rajiformes > Rajidae > Okamejei > Okamejei kenojei. The sequence goes on from CM069154.1 coordinate 4,613,894, forward strand.
TGAAACAAAAGTACGATGATAGTTGTAATGATCAATGTGAGTGTGTAGGAAGGAACTGCAGACACTGGTTTGCACCAAAGATAGACACAAAAAGCTGGAGTAACTCAGCGGGTCAGGCAGCATCTCTGGAGAAACAGAATAGGTGACGTTTCGGGACAGGTCTCTTCTTCTGCATTTCTGAAGTCAGAAGAAGGGTCTTGACCCAAAAAATCATAGGGTGATAACGGGCGGATGCAGGCCCTTCGGCCCAAACTTGCCCACACTGGCTAGCTTGTCCCAGCTACACTGGTCCCACCTGCCCGGGTTTGGCCCATTTCTCTCCATGTCCATGTACCTGTCAAACTGTTTCTTAAATGTTGGGATAGTCCCAGTCTCAACCACCCCCTCTGACAGCTTGTTCCATATACCCAACACCCCTTTGTGTGAACAAGTTACCCCTCAGATTCCTATTAATTTTTTTCCACTCACCTTAAACCAATGTCCTCTGGCCTGCGATTCCCCTACTCTGTGCATCTATCCAGTCCAATCCTCTCATGATTTTTTTTTTTTGTAAAATATTTTTATTAGAAGTAAATACATATTAAGAAGGAATAACATAAAATAAAAAGAAAGATACATATTATTCGTCACATACATTCTTAATATTTTTAAAGTTTACAATCATTCTTATTTATACTTCTATACTTTTTATTATTTTATAACAGAAAGAAGATAGTAAAGAGAAATAATAACGAGAAATAAAATAAAAGAAAAAAATCAATAATATGAGTGGAGTATTAAGCAGGCTATTCTTCATTGGAGATATATCCATGATCTATTATATATAGTTCTTCATCTATTCCTTCATTCAGGTCTCAGTCAGGCCCTCGAACCGGACCACCTTGACCCTTTAAATATTCAATAAATGGAGACCATATTCCTCTGAATTGATCTAGCCTCTCCAAAAGGACAAGTCTTAATCTTTCCAGATGAAGTGTCTCCGACATTTCTGTAATCCACATTTTGATTGTGGGGGATGTAGGACCTTTCCAAAATCTTAATGTTAATTTTTTACCAATTATTAAACTATAATCGATAAAAATTATTTGCTGTGTTGTTAGTAGTTGATCCGTTTCTAATATTCCCAATATGATTAATTTTGAGTCTGGAGTCAGATTTGCATTAACTACATTCGAGATTATCTTAAAAAATGTCTATCCAAAAGTTAGTAATTTATATACATTTTGTGAATGAATGCGTTAGATTAGCTTCTAAATGCTGACATTTATCACATATAGCAGAAACATTTGAAAAAATTCTGTTTAATTTGGATTTTGAAAAGTGTAATCTATGTAAAACTTTAAATTGTATCAAAGAGTGTCTGGCATTTAATGAGCAGTGGTGTATATGTTGTAAAGTTTATTTCCATATTTCTAGACTAATTGTTTGATCTAATTCGTTTTCCCATACTTGCCTATATATTTCCGACATTGGTACATCATTTTCCAATAAAATATTATAAATATATGATATTAATTTTTCTGTGTTTGGATATTTATTTAGACATTCATCTAAAATTTCTGTCTTTCTATTTCTAAAATCCTGTGTGTTTGATTTAACATAGTCTCTAATTTGTAAATATCTAAAGTACTCTTTTGAGTGTAATCCATAATTTTGTTGTAATTCCTGAAATGAAAGAAAGAGACTTTCCCTGTAGAGATCACCCAACTTATTAATTCCATAGTTCTTCCATTGTAAAAAACCTTTATCCATCATTGAGGGTTTAAAAGTAATGTTGTTTACAATGGGAAGAGCCAGTGGTATACTTTCCAATTTTAATGTTTTCTTTAATTGTTTCCAGATACGTATCCCACTTTCTATTGTTGGATTTCCTCTATAAATTTTCTTACTTATTTTAGTATTGGCAAATAAAATCAAGCTAATTTCGAAAGGTGAACAATCTTCCTTTTCCATTTTTAACCAGTTTGGCTGTTTATCTAATTCTTCCAACCAAAAATTCATATTTTTAATATCAACTGCCCAGTAGTAAAACATAAAATTAGGCAGTGCAAAACCTCCATTTATTTTTGATTTACATAGATGTTTTTTATTTATTCTATAGCTCTTATAATCCCAAATAAAATTGGTAACTATAGAGTCCACTTTCTTAAAAAAAAATGTAGGAAGATATATCGGGATCAGTTGAAACGGGTATAATAATTGCGGAAGAAAAATCATTTTTATCGCATTAATTCTACCTAGCATTGAAATAGGTAATGTTTTCCAATATAGGATATTCTTAAGTAGTTTATTCAGTAGGGGTGGGAAATTAGATTTAAATAAAGAATCATATCTTTTTGTTACATAAATTCCAAGATATTTGATTTTTTCATTTGCTATCTTAAAAGGAAATTGTTGTAGTATATGTGGGTTATTTCCCATTATTGGCATGTTCACTTTTATTCCAATTAATTCTATATCCTGAAAACAAGCCAAATTGAGTTATTAAATCTAATAAGTTAGGGATACTAGTTTCAGGCTTTGTAATATAAAGTAATACATCATCTGCGTATAAAGAGATTTTATTTTCAGTTTCTTTGGTTTCATACCCGTATATTTCAGGATGCAATCTCACGGATTGTGCTAAAGGTTCAATTGCCAGTGTGAACAGTAGCGGGATAGAGGACAACCTTGTCTACAGCCTCTGGATAAATTAAATTTAGTTGATAACATTTGATTTGTTAATATTCTAGCTGTTGGATTAGTATATAGTAGTTTAACCCATGTTATAAACTTCTCTCCCAACTGAAAAGTTTCCATAACCGAAAATAAATAAGGTCAAAAGCTTTCTTTGCGTCTAATGAAATAATTGCTAGATCTTTATTAATATTTCTTTTCGAGTATATAATATTGAATAATCGTCTCAGGTTATATGAGGAGTATCGTTTGGTATAAATCCTCTCATGATCTTATACACCACCTATTCCTTTTATATGTCTCGACCTAAAACGTTTTTCTCCAGAGATGCTGCCTGACCCGCTGAATTACTCCAGCATTTTGTCTATCTTCAGTGTGAGTCTGTATCCTGTCTGTAGTAATAGGTTTTTAAATAGCATGTTGGCAGCAGAAGCAATATTTACACGTTGCAATCTGGTTAATGTGTATCTGAACCAACAGTTAAAATGATTTTTGGAAGTATGGTTTTAATTTGCATTTTGTTTCTCTTAATGTATAACCGTTTGTTAGAATTCAAAGTCAAAGTCAAAGTCAATTTTATTCGTCACATGCACCCGAAGGTGCAGTGAAATGAATTTGCCAGCAGCGATACACTTAAAAAAACCTAATATACAGTAAAATTTAACACAAACATCCACCACAGCATTCTTCACTGGGGTGGAAGGCAACAAAGTTCAGCTAATCCTCCTCCTTTGTTCACCCGTGGTCGGGGCCATGAACCCTCCGTAGTCGCCGCTACGGACGGCCAGATGTCGGGATGATCAAAACTCCGACGTCAGGCCGACCAAACGCACTCCGCAGCTTGGAGGTCCCGAATCAGCACTTCCCTACCTGAGACCGTGACTTCAGGATGTTATAGGCCGGCGGTTGGAGAGGACTACCTTGCAATATTTAGCACCTAATGCAATTCTACTTTTTGTAACTTGTATCTTAGCAGTAAATCATCGTCTATATCTCTCCCTCTCCCCTGACTCTCAGTTGTGAAGATGGGTCTCCACCCGAAACGTCACCCATTCCTTCTCTCCAGAGATGCTTCCGGTCCCGCTGAGTTACTCCAGCATTTTGTGTCTACCTTCGGTTTAAACCAGCATCTGCAGTTCCTTCCTGCATAGTTAAAAAAAATCACACTGGTTTAGTGACTGAGAGGGGTCAAGGGAAGAGGGTTCTGTCTCCACCAATCGTTCCTCCACCACGCACAACAAGCACAAGACAGACACCAATGTGTGCAGATGCCGAGAGGTGTGTTCAGCTCTGGCTAAACAACTTCTAATCTTGTGTGTGGACTCGATAAGAAGGAGAAGTGATGGAGACTTGATACGAGCTGTATTTTGACACGTGCTGCCAGATTAAAACATTGGAGGTAAATAGGAGGTAACTGTGCTTAATTTTTGGCGATCGATTAAATATAATGGCCCACGCTCTTCCTCCCACACCACATCACCTCTCCTCATTTTCAACATCTGTTTTATTTCGATAGGGAAATGGACCTGTGCTGTCAATGGGCTTTTAATTCTCCGAAAGGACACAAGTGCTGGATTAACTCAAGGGGTCAGGCAGCATCTCTGGAGAACATGGACAGGTGACGTTTCAATAGTTCAATAGAACTTTTATTGTCACATATCCCCAAGATGACGCCCAACACAGGCGACTATTAGACAATAGACAAGAGGTGCAGGAGTAGGCCATTCGGCCCTTCGAGCCAGCACCGTCATTCAATGTGATAATGGCTGATCATCCACAATCAGTACCCGGTTTCTGCTTTCTCCCCATATCCCCTGACTCCAGAGCCCTATCTAGCTCTCTCTAGAAAGTATCCAGAGAACCGGCCTCCACCGCACTCTGAGGCAGAGAATTCCACAGACTCACAACTCTCTGTGAGAAAAAGTGTTTCCTCGTCTCCGTTCTAAATGGCTTGCCCCTTATTCTTAAACTGTGACCCCTGGTTCTGGACTCCCCCAACATCGGGAACATGTTTCCTGCCTCTAGTGTGTCCAAACCCTTAATAATCTTATATGTTTCAATAAGATCCCCTCTCATCCTTCTAAACTCCAGACTGTACAAGCCCAGCCGCTCCATTATCTCAGCATATGACAGTCCCGTCATCCCGGGAATTAACCTTGTAAACCCACGCTGCACTCCCTCAGTAGCAACAGGGAGTGCAGCGTAGTGTAACAGGATTGCTGCTCAGCACCGACTCGATGGGCCAAAAGGCCTGCTTCTGCTCTGCATCTTTAAACTAAAACACTTAAATGCTCAGCTAACTGGTAGCAAAAAAAACTTGTTTCCCCTTACTGTAGTGCAAATATTATTCCATAATTCATCACTCACGTTATAGCCAATTCTATGTTGTGAAACCTGTACACTAATCCTGCTCATTTCCTTCAACTCTCAGCCAAAGTTGAAGAAACAAAACCTCTCCACTCTTTCAGCGATCCCTGCACACTAGCACTACCCGACGCACGAGGGACCATTTACCAAGCCAATTAACCAACAATCCTGTGCGTCTTTGGAATGCGGGAGCAAACCGGAGCACTTGGTGAAAACCCACACAGGTCACGGGGAGAACGTACAAACTCCGTACAGACAGCGCCCGGAGTCAGGATTGAACCCGGGTCTCCGGCGCTGTGAGGCAGCAACTCTACCGCTGCTGTGCCATCTCAAGTAGCAGCTTGAGGTGCTTTTAGTAAAGGTGCCGCTAACCAAGTGGAAATTGTTGTTTCATTGACACTTGCTTGGAATCTTTTTTTCTTGCACTAGTCTGGGAGTGAGCAGTTGGCTGCAATGCTGGGTGCTGGAGCCAACTGTTCATCTGTGTACCATATGGTCTACACTTAGTCACTGTAGACTGAGAACATATTGTATTTGGAGCAAACAACTAACTGTAGAGGAATTTAGCATCTGTGGAGGGACATGGAGAGAAGTCTTTCGGGTCGAGACCCAGGGTGGCATGGTGGCACAGCAGTAGAGTAGCTGCCTTAGAGACCCGGGTTCGATCCTGACTATGGGTGCTCTCTGTATGGAGTTTGTATGTTCTCCCTGTGACCACCTGGGTTTTCTCCGGGTGCTCCGGTTTCCTCCCGGAGAAAAAAGTACAGGTTTATAGGCTAATAGGTAAAAATGGTAAGTTATCCCTAATGTGTAGGATAATGCTAGTGGCCGTTTGTGGATAAAATGACATAAATTCATTTTTTTTTCTCAGGGGTGCAGAATTTCTGAACAATGTTAGCTGTTTATTATAATTGTTTGGCACTGCTCCATGAGGAGGAACTCCTTTAGCCAGAGGGTGGTGAATCTGTGGAATCAGGCGGCTGTGGAGGCCAAGTCACTGGATATTTTTGTATTGTATATCTTCATTATCATTTTTCTGAGTACTTACATACCCAGAGGAAACGAAAAAGGGTTTCTCAACCAGTGTCCATTCAGTGTGTGGTAAAAAATAAATAGAAATAAAGAATAAAAGTACATATATCACGAGTTCCGATCGGCAGCGGCACGACAATGGCTCTGCTTCAGTGTGTCCAGGTTGGTGTTTGGTGCGCGATACTTTGGCAGGGGGCAAAGTCCGTTTATCAGTCTTACAGCCTGCGGGAAGAAGCTGAGGAGCATCCTGCTGGTTTTGCAGCTGATGCTCCTGTACCTCTTCCCAGATGGCAGGATGGAGAATATGTGATGCGATGGGTGGTAGGGGTCTTTGATGATGGAGATGGCTCTGCTGATACATCTCTTCCTGTATATGTCCAGCAATAAAGGGAGTGGAGCACCAATAATCCTGCTGGCGGTCTTCCCAATCCTGTCCAGTTGGTACCGTTCGTACGCCTTGCAGCTCCCGAACCAGGAAGTGATGCCGTAGGTTAATGTGCTCTCGATTGTCCCCCTATAAAAAGTTTGTAGGTGTGCAGTGGGGAGACCTGCTTCCCGTAGTCTACGGAGAGGGTGTAGTCGCTGCTGGGCTCTCTTGACCAGTGCTGTGGTGTTGGTCGTGGACGTCGGGTCATCTGACAGGTGGAGTCCTAGGGACTTCACACTGCTGACCCTTTCCACATCAGCTCCATCGATGTGCAGAGGTGTATGGCGTTGTTTTCCCGCCCTCCTGAAGTCAACCACCATCTCCTTAGTTTTTCCCACGTTGAGAATGAGGTTGTGGGATTTGCACCATCCTGTGAGCAGCTCCACCTCCATCCTGTACGCCGACTCATCATTGTCACTGATGAGACCCACCACTGTTGTGTCGTCAGCGAACTTGTTGATGAAGTTGTTGTTGAGTCTAGCAGTACAGTCGTGTGTAAGCAGACTAAACAGCAGGGGGCTTAGGACACAGCCTTGGGGCGAGCCAGTGCTCACGGCTATGGTTTTTGATGTCCTACTGCCCACCCTGACTGTCTGCTGCCATTGCGAGAGAGCAGAGTTTAATTTAAAGCAGAGATAGATAGATTCTTGATTAATACAGGTGTCAGGGGTGATGGGGAGGAACGAGGAGAATAGGGTTGAGAGGGAGAGATAGATCAGCCATGATCGAATGGCGGGGCTGACTCGATGGGCCGAATGGGCTAATTCTGTTCCAATATCTTTTTGGTTGGTGTAGTCTTTGCCTGGGGTAATCCTTGAAGGTCAATACAATGTAATACCACAAGGTGGTGCTGCTGAGCAGCAGTTGACATGGTTGGTGATACAAGGAACTGCAAATGCTGTCTAACAACATAAAAGGCACAAAGTGCTGGAGTAATTCAGCCAGTCAGGCAGTTTCTCTGGAAAACATGGATAGATGTTGTTTTGGGTTGTAATCATTGAAGATATCGCTTTGCTGGAGACCTTTGACTGTGGAGAAAAATGAATAGACACTAAATACTGGAGTAACTGAGTGGGACAGGTAGCATCGCTGGATAGAAGGAATGGGTGACGTTTCAGCTCGAGACACAACCTTCTCTCCAGAGATGCTGCCTGTCTCACTCAGTTACTCCAGCATTTTGTGCCTAACTTCAGTGTAAAGCAGCATCTGCAGTTCCTTCCGACACAAAAAAGTTGAAAAGCTGGTGAATTCTTGGATGCAGAATACATCTTAGAGGTGTATAGGGTGTGCTGAACCTAGCAGAAACTCTCGTGGAACATTCTGTGGATCGAAACACTGAATGGTGGAAATAATCGAGACATCTGTGGTGTAGGAAGGAACTGCAGATGCAGGTTTACACCAAAGATAGACACAAAATGCTGGAGTAACTCAGCGGGACAGGCAGCATCTCTGGAGAAAATGGAATAAGGGAGTAAGTTTCGAGTCAAGACCATTCTTCCGATGGAAACTAGAGGCTGGGAGGGTACTGGAGGTGAGAAATGGCCTGAACAAAGCAGGCCAGTAGCAGATGGCCAAGGATGGGTGGAGCCCACAATGGTCCATTGTTGGCTGGCTGTCTTCAGACAGAGGCATCTGTGCTGACAGAAAGGGTGAACCTTAACATCAAGGAGCTCGCAGTCTCGGGTGGAGACCGACGTCGGGAATCTCCAAACGCCGCACGACGTTCGACAAGCCCCAACGCGGGGTAGATCGCCCGGCGCGGGGGAGCTGAGATTCCCCCCCCGCCCCACCGCCCGATGCAGGAGCTTGATCGCCCCGACCAGGAGGCTCGCCGCCGGCTACGGGAGTGAGATCATCCCGGCAACGGAAGGCTCGAGGCCGCGGGAGAACAAAGAAGGGAAGAGATTGAACTTTTTTCCATCTTCCTTCACAGTGAAGAATGTGGAGGAGTCACTGTGGTGGATGTTTATGTTAAAATGTATTTTGTGTTGTCTGTTGCTTTTCATTGGTATGACTGTACGGCGAAACAAATTCCTCGTATGTTGCAAAACACATTTGGCAATAAAGTATGATGATGATGATGAGAGTGACGTCGATGATTCCTCTCGACAGGGACGTCCTGAATGGAGACCCACAGTGCTGACTGCAGTCTTTTCATGCCTTCACTGGCCTCAAGAGGTCACGGCCAACAAAGTTCCACCCAAAGGATTAACTGCTCAGTCGTCCGAGACCCGTGATCTTTGATCTTTCAAAGAAGCATTGGTGAGTTTGCAGCTGGGTTGGTGAATAGTTTCTGACAGTTTGACGACTCCAATTCCCCCCCCCCCCGCCCCCCCCCCCCCCCCCCGAGTCATTGGGTCATAAGGTCATAAAAGTAGAATTAGGCCATTCGGCCCATCAAGTCTACTTCGCCGTTCAATCATGGCTGATCTGTCTCTCCCTCCTAACCCCATTCTCCTGCATTCTCCCTGTAACCCCTGACACCTGTACTAATCAACAATCTATCTTTCTCTGCCTTAGAAATATCCACTGACTAGGCCTCCACAGCCTTCTGTGGCAATGAGTTCCACAGATTCAATTGACTAAAGAAATTTCTCCTCATCTCCTTCCTAAAAGAAGGTCTATGCTTGTCCACAGTAACTCAGCGGGTCGGGCAACATCTCTGGAGAAAAGGAACAGGTGACGTTTCGGGTTGAGACCCTTCTTCAGTCTGACAGTCAGGGGAAAGGGAAACGAGAGATAAAGGCGATGATATGGTGCGATGTGGAACAAAATGAGGGAAAGATATTTCTATATCTCTCGTTGTCACCATCTATATCTCTTGTTTCCCTTTCGCCTGACTCTCAGCGAATGGATAATCGATGGGCGGTGTAGACTCGGTGGGCCGAAGGGCCTGTTTCCATGCTGATCCATCTCGATCCATCAGCATTGGGTGACAAGGGGCTGAAATGGGCTGTGCAAATTATAAAAACCACGGGTGCTGTCTGTACGGAGTTTGTACGTTCTCCCCGTGACCTGTGTGGGTTTTCTCCGAGATCCTCCCACACTCCAAGGACGTGCGCGTTTGTAGGTTTATTGGCTTGGTGTATGAGTGAATTGTCCCTAGCGTGTGTAGGGTGGTGTTGGTGTGCGGGGTGAGCGCCGGTCGAAGCGGACCCGGTGGGTCGAAGAGCCTGTTTCCGCGCTGAATTCTCTAAACTAAACCGAAGAATCGACAATGGGCCAAATGGCCTCATTCAGTTCCATAACAATCCTCTGGTTCTATACACTGCATTAGTTAAGGTGGATGTAATGCCTTGGCAGGACGTCTGAAATAGAAACAGAAAAAGCAGGCTGCACTTGGCAGGTTGGATAGAAAGACCACATCAACTCCGTTGGTAATATTAGAAATACATTAACCCTCTGCGTGGGAATTCCTACAACAGCAACTAGTTCCACAGATATCGGGATCTTTAACAAATCAAAGATCTTTAACACAACAAAGTAAGACACAAAATGCTGGAGTAACTCAGCGGGACAGGCAGCATCTCTGGGGAGAAGGAATGGGTGACGTTTCTCGACTAAAGAAAGTTTACCCCCCTTTGAGTCATCAGGTAATGAGGTCATAAAAGTAGAATTAGGCCATTCGGCCCATCAAATCAACTCCACGAAACGTCACCCATTCCTTCTCTCCGGAGATGCTGCCTGTCCCGCTGAGTTACTCCGGCATTTCGTGTCTATCTTCGGTGGAAACCAGCGTGTGCAGTTCCTTCCTCCCCTTCGCACCAACGTCTGCACGTCCATTTGCTCACAACATCGAACGTCTCATTGAATCAATAGTTTAGTTTAGAGATACAGCGCGGAAAAAGGCCCTTCGGCCCTCCGAGTCCGCGCCGACCAGCGATCCCCGCGCACTAACGCTATCCGACACACACAAGGGACAATTTACAATTAACCTGCAAACCCGCACGGCTTTGGAATGTGGGAGGAAACCGGAGATCTCGGAGAAAACCCACGCAGGTCACGGGGAGAACGTACAAACTGCGTACAGGCAGCGCCCGTGGTCAGGATCGAACCCGGGTCTCTGGCGCTGTGAGGCAGCGACTCTACCCACGCGCCACCGTGTCGCACGGCGTTCTCCCCACTGCCCCTTGCCCCAGGCTGCGCTGGCTGAGAAAGAGACGTGCTTGTGTCATGCTTTATTGCCTCTTGCTTTCAACTTGGCGAGCAACAGTGTGATCCAGGTCTCTGACAGGGGGGGTGGGGACGGGTGCAGTAATGAAGTCATCTTTCTCCCTGTCTCCATTGAAAATGCGAAGTTGCCACTGGTGTATAAACCAATTAGGAATCCGCATTTGGTGACCTTGTCAAAGTAATTACTTTATTTTTCTTCCCAAGTGCTGACAATCCATCCTTTTTCTTGCGTTCAGCCACACTGCAGGAGTTCCCAACAAGGCCAACACTACACGCCCGCCCCTGGTTGCCCTTGAGAAATTCTCTGCAGTGTTTATCAGGAAACGGGTCCTTAAAACTGTGTTCTAGAGGCATGCAGTGTTGAAATAGGCCCTTCGGCCCAACTTGCCCATGCTGACCAACATGCCCCATCCACACTCGGCCCACCTGCCTGCGCTTGCCCCCTCACTCCAAACAATAGACAATAGGTGCAGGAGTAGGCCATTCAGCCCTTCCAGCCAGCACCGCCATTCAATGATCATGGCTGATCATCCACAATCAGTACCCCGTTCCTGCCTTCTCCCCATATCCCCTGGCTCCGCTATCTTTAAGAGTCCGATCTAACTCTCTCTTGAAAGCATCCAGAGAATTGGCCACCACTGTCTCCTGCAGCAGAGAATTCCACACACTCACAACTCTCTGCGTATAAAAAGTACTTCCTCGTCTCAGTCCTAAATGGCCGACCCCTTATTCTTAAGCATGCTCATGTTCACGTGTGCGTGTGCATGTGTGTGTGTGTGTGTATGCGTGTGTTCATGTGCATGCGTGTGCCTGTGTTTGTGTGCTCGTGTGTGTGTGTGCGTGTGTTCATGTGCATGCGTGTGCCTGTGTGTGTGTGTGTGTGTGTGTGTGCGTGTAGGTGTGCATGCACACATGTAGGAATACATGCACACCTGTGGGTGTCAATGCACATGTGTGTGCGTGTGCCAGCGTGTCTTGGAACATCTTGGATTTCCACGCCGTAGGACCAAAGGATTTCTCTGTGGAGTCTTCCGGTGGCTGGTGTGTGAAGGCACACACAACATTAGACACTAATCACCCTCAGTGTGAGAACGCTCACCTCCAGATTCACGGACAGTTTCTTCCCGGCTGTTATCAGGCAACTGAACCGTCCCACCACAACCAGAGAGCAGAGTGGTACCATTATCTACCTCATCGATGACACTTGGACTACCCTTGATCGGACGTTACTGGCTTTACCTTGCACTAAACGTCATTCCGTTATCGTGTATCTGTACACTGTGAATGGCTGGATTATAATCATAGTATTGTCTTTCTGCTGAGTGGATAGCACGCAGCAAAAGCTTTTCACTGTACTCCGGTACACGTGACAATAGACTGAAGTGATGAACTGGGAAATGAGGGGCTTGGTGGACCAACATTAATCCCTTCCCAGTGACGGGGCTGGGCTCCCTGCTGCTTTTTTAGTTTAGTTTAGTTTAGTGATACAGCGTGGAAACTGGCCCACCATGTCCAAACCGACCAGCGATCCCCGCACACTAACACTACCCTACACACACACATTAGGGATAATTTACATTTACACCAAGCCAATTAACCTACAAACCTGCACGTCTTTGGAGTGTGGGAGGAAAGCGGAGATCTCAGGGAAAACCCACGCAGGTCACGGGCAGAACGTACAAACTCCGTACAGACAGCGCCCGTAGGCGGGATTGAACTGGGGTCTCTGGCGCTGTGAGGCAGCAGCTCTACCCGCTACGTCACCACGCCGCCTGGGAACCCAGGCAACCTGCAACAGAGGGTCTTAACCAGGGCCCGCACTCGCTTCCTCCCCTTCCCCTGCAGGAGGGCACGATTAAGCTAACAATCTCGCCACTGTTTAGAATCACGATTCACAAAAGACTTTTGTCTCTAAGCAGCTGTTTTGGCAACATTCTGGGCAGCGACCCAACAGTACAGCCCTGACACTATACAGAGGCAGACGCTAAGCTTCACGCACTACACATTTCACCCGTTTATAGCTGTCTTTCCCCGTCTTCATTGAAACATCCTCCTCGTGGCCAATAACTCTGCAGGATGTTCATGAGTTCATTAGTTCTTGGAGAAGAATTAGGCCATTCGGCCCATCAAGTCTACTCTGCCATTCAATCGTGGCTGATCTGTCTCTCCTCCTAACGCCATTTTCCTGCCTTCTCTCCATGACCTCTGACACCCGTGCTAATCAAGAATCTATCTCTGCCTTAAAAATATTCATCACAGATTCACCACCCTCTGACTAAAGAAACTCCTCCTCATCTCCTTCCTAAAGGACCGTCCTTTAATTCTGAGGCTGCGCCCTCTGGTCCTAGACTCTCCCACAAGTGGAAACGTTCTCCCAACATCCACTCTATCCAAGCCTTTCGCTACTCGGTGTGGTGGACTTATTTTGCTGGTGTTAAGATTCTCCGAGTGTTACTGTCTAAGAAAGCTCTTGGGCATTAACAGAGGCCCTGAGGTGGATGAGGGCAGACTTAATGACGTGGAAGGATTACGTAAACCATCGAGTTTGTGCACCGTACTGACATCCATCATGACTAATCTGCGCCTAAGCTCTATACTTCCTGATGCCATAACAAAAGTGTATTAATCTTGCTGTGGGAATTGACATCCAACTGCACTCACGTGTCGGAAGGAACTACAGATGCTGGTATGTACCGAAGATGGACACAAGGTGCTGGAGTAACTCAGCGGGTCAGGCAGCGTCTCTGGAGAAAAAGGACGGGCGATGTTTCAGGACAGGACAGGCGACTGAATCATCTTCTCACCAACTAGAGAGCAGTCCTGAGCTACTACCTAACTCATTGGAGACCCTCAAACTATCTTAGATCGGACTTTACTGGACTTTATCTTGCACGAAAAGATATTCACGTTATTCTCTTTATCCTGTATCTGCACACTGTGGGCGGCTCGATTATAATCGTGTATAGTCTTTCTACTGACTGGTCAGCATGCAACAAAAGCTTTTAACTGTAGTTCGGTGCACGTGACAAACTAAACTCAAGCTCAAAGTTCTCCTTTTATTCACATCGCCTTTTATTCACATGTTGCCTGACCCGCTGAGTAAGTTTAGTTTTGAGATACAGCGCGGAAGCAGGCCGATCAGCCCATCTAGTGTGCACCGACCAGCGATCCCCGCACACTAACACGACCCTGCACACACTAGGGGCAGCTATGTTACACAACTTACCTTCAACGGCGCTGCAGTTCTGTCACACGCGCCTTTGAGGGAGGGGGGGCGGGGTTAAAATGCGGTTTTCCCCTTGCCATCCGGAATAATATTTTCTCGGAGTGCGAGCTTTTTCTGGAGATTCGTTCCGACTGCCGGTAAGTGAAAACATTTTTTAAAATCGCCCGACTATTTCAGCGCTGCAGTAAAATAAAAATGAGCTCCTAATGCCGTGAACGCCGACAACGGGGACGGATTTTACGTAGGGGACAGGTAAGTGAAAGCTGTTTATTTTTACATATAAACTTGTTTGTTCAGATGACCTTAATCAACATTTCATGTTGCGAAACGGTGATTTATTCCCCATACGAACCGGCAGTATTTTTCCTGCCGATATTGGGTTTAAATTCACTGCAACCGCATCGCGTTCCAGACAATCCCACTCGCAAGCTGATTAAATCGCCATTAATTTACGGGCATTAAACACTAAATTCCTTCAATTTGGCCTATAAATCAATGACTT